>JALBCR010004776.1:0-227574 GCA_030710515.1 Abscondita cerata | reverse complement strand
TTCGTAACGGTACATTGTTTAATTAGTTTCCCTTTATGGTGGTGTGTTTAAAAGTTTTGAGCAAAATAATATTTTTCCGCGTTAAACTTTTTGTCAGTGGTTAAAATTTTTCAAATCCTAATGGAAAAAAGTAGCTAATACCATTTTTTATAAATATAAAAGCATCGAGTTAGAAGTTTTTGTGTACCATAACCTTGAAATTTTTTTCTTGAACGCATTTTTTTTTGTCTAAAGAGCATGTCTGGTCCATCTCTCTCCTTGTTTGAGGATAGATGGACCAGTGTTAGGTAGGAAAGATGGACCAGTAAATATAAAGGGAAGACTAACGAAGCTTATTTGTTTTTTAGGCAAAATAAGAATGCCAAACAGATACCTTCGCAAAAGAAATACCACGCCAAGGGGGATGTTCGGTGGCGAAAGTTTAAATCTTGCAGTAAATGCTGTAATATCCAATGAACTGGGTGTAAATGAGGCAGCTACAACGTTTGGAATCCCAAAAACTACATTAAAACGACGACTAAAAACAACTAATTTTGAGAAACAACAAAGACTATGCCCTGATTCCATGCTAGGCGAAAATGCTGAAGGAAAACTGGCCAATCACATTAAAACTACAGCAACATGGTTTTGCACCAACAAGAGAAGAAGTTTGTATAATGGCATACAAACTAGCGAGACAAACTAGGCATTCCACATAAATTTAACCATAGTGAAGGTAAACTTTAGACTAATCGGTTTACATAGATAAATTGTTTCATTATGTTTTTTCCACTTACAAGGGAAAGGCTGGTAAAAATGGTTTGCAGTCTTTTTAAGAGAGAAGAGAACCAAGAGCTTTCTATCCGAAAAAGCTGAAAAATACATCAGTGCCTCGAGGCCGAGGCATGATCCAGAGATATTGTTAAAATTAACTTGAGAACCTTGAAAAGAATTCTTTCAAGACAACTCTCTCTTTGATAAAGCCTGCTAATGCTGTACCATACAGATGAGACCGGCCTTCAAATTTAGAATACCAGAGTGCTGGACAGGTTGTTGCTGCCAAAGGATCTAAAGACTGTCCCTAGCATTAGCTCTAGTGAGAAAGGAGAAACCATAAGTATAATGCAGCATTAGTCATAAGGAATCTATTTACCACGCTTACTGCATTTTTTAAAGGTAAAAATAGAAAAAGAAGAATGGTGTGATGACATGCCTCCCGGAGCGCAAATACAAAATGTCACAAAATCGGCGTACGTTACTTCCGAGATATTATCAGACTGGTTCACGACTCACTTTCTCCCTAGAAAAAAGTCCTGGAAAGGTTATGCTTTTAATGGATGGCCATTCATCGCACACTACTAACGATTGGTCTACTAGAAACAGCAGAACAAAATGATGTAATTTTGTACTGTTTACCACCACATACATCCCACTACCTGCAACCATTAGACCGTTGCCTTCTTCAAATCACTGGAAACAGAAGTTTTACGAAGCCTGCAGACACATGATTTTAAATAAATCCAAACAGGAAACTTAACAGGCTGCAGTTTGGAAGGCTCTTAGGTGAATCTTGGGGAAAAGCAGCAACAGTCGACAATGCGGTGGTCTCAGCATTAGAGCAACTGAATACTTCCATTTAATTCGGAGAAAATTCCAGACCATGCATTTTTGTTGGAGGAGGAGAACTAAGTCACATGCAACCTCAAGAACGGTAACTAACTCCCACAAGCTGGATCATCTGGTGTTCAACGGAGGGCAATCACCTGACAACGTAATTGAACAGGAAGATATAACACCTGGAAAAGCATTAGAGGTGGTCTCACCTGTGCCAATAATAACTTCCGCTTTAAAAAGAGTACGTAAGAAAGTAGTAAGTGGTGTTATTAATTCACCAGAATATATACAAGAACAAAGGAAGCTCTAGTAAAGAAAGAAAGAAATAAAGGAAGGCTTCAAGAAGAAAAGAAGCTCTAAAAGCAGAAAAACAAAAAGAATACAAAAGCCAAGGTACAGAAAGAAGAAAATAAGAGAAAGGACAAGGAAAATAAACTAAAAACAACAGCAGGAAAACAAACTCAAAAAGTAATAAAAAAACGTAGATGTAACTCATCTTCTTCAGATTCAGATGAGCCGATTTTCAACTGACACTTCCAGTGAGGCTGAACATTTCAGCTGACCTAGAAAACGAAGCGTGGGATGTAATGAAGATTATCGACTTACCGAGAAGAAAGTTGCCTGGATAGAATGTACTATATGCCGGCGTTGGTTGCATGAGGACTGCACGTCTTATAAAAATACCTGTCAAACTTGCGGAATTAAACTTACCAAGCAAAAACCATAAATATAGTAGGGTCCATCTCTCTCCTACCCTACGAAGTCCATCTCTCCTCGTAGGGGTAGAGAGATGGACCATTTTTATTATTTAATATTCTTTTATTCCTAAAACAACACTGTTCGCTAGGTTATTAGTAAAAATATATAAGTTAACAATTCGTTGCTCTATGTTGTGGCATTATTTTTGAAAAGATTTTGTTAAATAATAAAGAAGTTGTTGCGTCTTTTTATTAAGGTGGTTCAACTGTCCTCCCTTTACCCTACTTAAAACTTTTCTCCAGTAAGTATCCATTTTTGTTAAATTTTTTAATGCAGATGTTCACAAGTATCCACAGGTAATTTTTTTTTGAGAAAGTTTGCTTCATTCATTTCATCTCTTTCATACCTTAAATTTTTTCGAAATTTCGAGAATATTTTGTTTATATTGACTGGATTATAAAGTCTAAACGAAGCGCTTAAAAACTACAAAACAAAAATGTTAAGCATACATAGCTAACATATTCCGTTGAGAATCTGGATAAATAAATATTATCACTGGACAACCTTATTAAATTTAACAAAAACTTCAGCTTGTATAAATTACCAGAAAATACAAACTTAAGTGGACTGCTTACTGTAAACTAGGGCACGCACTTTTTATACATGTTATTACTAAATATATTCGAGTTTGTGGTCAATGTTTGGGTTAAACGGTACGACAAGTTCCTCAATGTTAGCAAAAAGATCGGACAAGCTGTCAGGTCAATTAATAAATTGAAAAAAAATAGTTCTTTTAAAATTTAATGCAGGGGAAAAATTAGTTTACGTCTGAAGTCAAGATTCGTAATGTATAACTTTGTTTTAGAATACATTTATTACTTAAGGCGGTCAAAGATAACGTAACAGAAGAGTTTGCATAATCAATTGTTTTTCGCAAAATCTAAAAGCTGGTAAATTTATTTTGAAGGGGCAGCTTTAAGCTAAGTTTTACCTTACATTGTTTTCTCCCTTTTGTGGAGAAAATAACTACTAAAAATCGTAATAGGATGGTAACAACGAGCGATACCTCATTTGAAAGCTCTTGATTCTCTGATTTCATCGCAGTGAATTATTTTAATTTTTTATAATTAAAAAAAAATTCTAAGTTTTAACTGTTCCAACACTAAGCAGATGAAAATAAATGCACTTAAAAAAGGTTTTGTTTGCTTCAATTTTTGATTGAAAAGTTATTTTGACTGACGGCTATATCAACATTTGTAAATCAGGAGGTGATTTGTGGATGTCACTTTTAACATTCAAAATCGTTTACTCAATAGGTGAAAGAGTTGAACTTATTGGGCATTTTTTTAAAGCAATATGTGCGCAAATGTAATCGTCAATTTATCTAATCAACGCCATTTCGAGAAGGACAACTACAGAAATTATATTTTGGAATTAGTATTTAGATCTGCTAAAGAACAACATTGATCCAATGTTTACTAAAGTTTTGGCATGTTTAGGTTTAGTGATTTGCCTAAACCTTGAAGCAAATTCTTCTGCCAAGACAAACCAATCCAACAATTACACACGGTTTCTGTCACTACACTACACAGGTTTATACTGATCTTCTGGGGCACTATACATACCACTTATATCACAATACAAATTAAAAATGTACCATACGAATAAATAAATAAATATAGAGATATTAGTTGGTTTTTCAACAAGACGCCAGGTCCTTCTCATTATGCTAAAGCAGTTTGGCAATACCTTGACCAAAGATTTCCAAGCCGTTGGATCGGGAGAAGAGTATCAACGTAATCGCCTCCACGATTATCACATTTGATTCCATTAGATTGCTACAAAATGAGAGAGATGCTACAATATGTACGACAAAAGTTTGAATAAAAAACTCTATTATTGTATGGAAACAGAAGGCAGGCATTTACAAAATTTTAATTTTTTCTAATTTGTTTTTTAATTCATCTATTTGAAGTTTTTGAGGTAAACCTACTGTGAAGTCACAAATCTTAATTTAGCTACTCAGTCTTGTTATATTTCTTTATCATTTGCTACAAAATTATCATTAAGATATTGTTGATCATACAACCAGTATATACAGGGTGTTAATTAAGTATGGAACCAAACTTCAGGATGATGTTCGTTCCTCAATTTCAAGACAGACACTTTATATAAACATAGGTTGTAAACGGCTTTATTTTATTAGACGGGGTATTAAATAATTTTTTCCTTCCCTGTATTGTAAGCAACCTATTTTGACACTGCTGTGACAAACGTAAGTGAAAGTTACTCAACAAGGTATTGGTTGCCCTTAACGACAGGATGTAAGTAAACTTACATCCCTATGGAAATAACAATCTAAAATTGTTATAAGTAACTTTAATTTTTGATTTCATCAACATATTACAAAATCCGGACAAAATCCGGTGATATTAATTGAAATGAATATTAATGATACAATTATTACAATTATTCACATTATTAACAAAATTTGGAAACACGTTTTCTTGTTTTTTTTCGATGTGTATTACATTTTCTAACTCCACAGATCCTTCATTTCTAACCAATGTTTCTGTCAGTGTTGCAAGAGATTTCTGGCTGGATCTTATTGTATAAAATTTTATTTGCTACTTCCTTTTTATTGTTGAGCCTCAGCTACGTAACTTTCCGCAATACTAGCGGATTTCCATCCACCATGTCGCTTGATAGCTAATACATCAATTCAGTGTTTGTTAATAAAGTTGCCGACGTTCTTCTAAAGAGTGTCCAGTTTACATTTTGAAGTTCTCAAATTTTAGAAATTTCGCAATTTACTTGGAATTGACGAAAACGTATTTTTCCCGACAGGCTGGTTTAATCACTTTCCATTTTGATACCGCATAAAGAAATGCGCATTAATAATCCTCATGTGGGATGTTGTATCAATGTACTTTTGAATTATTTTGAAATGACTCACTTGAGTGTCGTCACTTTTTGTCACTGTAAATGTACGTGACCTTTGCAGTCAGGAATGGTCGCAATTATGACTTCTTGCCTTATTTTAACATTGTCCATTTTCATTTCACAGAGTTCATTAGAACGACACGGTCCAGCAACTCTCATTACCATTACGACCTTCATCGATAAGTATATATCATCGGGGACTTTAACGATGAACTTATTCACATCCTCTCTGTTAAACACATTCAATTTTTGGATTTATAACCATCATTTTTCTCTTCAAAAATACTCGAAGTGACTTCAACATAGAATATTCACACCATAAGCTTGATGGAGACTTCAATAAAGCACTTTTCTCGTGGAAATACGCTAAAAACAAGGGTTTTGAGACAGCAGTAGCCGTCTTGCTTGGCAATAAACATGCTAATATTCGCTGATTCTTCTATGTCTGAAACATCCATTTTGTCGACACAGAATCAAACAATTCGACTTCTTCAAACTCTTTCGGATATGAATTGTCAACTTGATTGTTGATAAAATAAAAACTGCTTATGTTGCTTTGGCAACGGATCACGATCACAATCGCATGTAATGATATTAAAAATCCAAAATATATCCAGCATTTTCTTGTAAACAACAATACAGGGAGTGGAAAATAAAGTTATAGTAGCTATAAGGGGATGTGGCAAAAACCAGTCTTGATCTTTTTGCCAGCCCTCGCTATCGCTCGGACGCAAACTCGTCCTCGACTGCTGAATGTTACTTACATCCCTTATAGTATAAACAACTATTTTTAGAAAATGTCTTACGTAAGCAACTTAAAAGAAGCAAATTTGTATGACCTTTGAAATTTAGTGACAATTTTAACGTAACGTAACAAAAAGAAATATTATAAAACCGTAGTTGCCTTGTATAATTTTTAGCAGTGGGGTGCACAGAGGTAATCCTTTTCAAAGTTTAATTAAAAACACATCTATTTTTTTTTAATTTGAAATGAAAAAATAAATTTATGCATAATACTATTTATTATTTACAATTGTTTTGTAAGTAACAAAAACGAACTATGGATGGAAACAAATTTAATAACATTAATACTGTTAGCAGTGTGAATTGTGGTTCATGCATGATGGGACACCTCACATCACTTTTGTCGAGTAGCAATTAAGTCAATTTCTAGATCTAAACTTATGGAAGACTTTTGATCGGTCGCGCCGGTTCACAGTTATGACCATGTAAGTTACCCCGAACTAAATCCCTTCCATTTTTTTTTCTTTGGGGACATTTAAACACTGAATAAGAATTAATCCAACAGATACGAGATTCATGCGTGATCAAATAAGAAATACGCTTGCACAGAAGTTCAAGGGAAGGCAATATACGTTTAGTGGCAATAGTTTTTAGTTTTGGTTTTAGATTTTACGAGAGTTTTTAGTTTCTTTCTTTACTGTTTTGTTATTTTTCTGAACAATAGTGTATTAAATGATGTTATGCATAATTCTATTTTTTCATTTTAATCTGAAAATAGTCAATCAGAGCATAAAAATTGTTTCTATGTGCACGCCATTGCTAACAAAACCACTTTTTGATTTAAAAAATTCTTGTACATACGTAAAAATTTGTCACCATGTTTCAACGTGATATTAATTTGAGTCTTCTAATTATTTAAGAAAAACGTTTTTTTAAAATTTTATTTTAACACCCCGTATAATAAAAAGAAATCCGTTTAGGACTTATGTTTATAAACTTTTTGTTCGGAACACCATTCTGAATTTTGCCTACACTTAATTTACACACTCTGTATATTTTTTACGAAGTTACCATACATTTTTTAAGACCCCTAACGAAATTTTCATATCATATTTTAATTTGATTCTGTTATAATCATGGTGGCTCTGACCTAATTTGTCAAGATCGTGTACCTTTGGTTTGATATGGCATGTGAATAGGCAGTTCATATTCTTCTCAAAACTTAGTAGTCATCAGTTTATTTGCTACGGTCATAGTGTTGTTTCTTTAGTCACGCATCGGAATGACAAACTTAGGTGGCTATGATGTGAATTGTCATATAACAGCAGATCTGCTCGTTTGCCAAAAAACTGTTGTATTAACGGATCTTTTAAACACTTTCATTTGGTTTTTGTTCACAGACTGTACGTTTTTCTTCATTTGCATGTTTTTAAGAAAGTTCCATAACGCTATACAACATAACAATTGTATAAATAAAGAAAGTTTTAAATTTTCTTTGACACTTGCTAATTTTTAACAAAGTAAGACGGTCTATATCTCAGCAAATAGTACCACTATGTACGTGAAACTTAATACTTTATACTATTTGTCGACTGTTTACTGCATTTACAACATTTTGGATAATTAAATAAAACGAATAAAAATACCTAGTCATTTGTTTTTAATGCAAATCTTGAAACTTTGTTGACATACTTTTTGCTTGGTTGCATAAACGCTTGTTAAATCCGTTGTTATGTAACTGCCCTGATTAGTTGAAATTTAAATTGAAGTTCACTGATTGATAACAAATTGTTATATGCTATTTTTTAATTTGTGTGGTATCCTGGAGAAAAACTTTATGGAAATAGAGTCCACCTTTGTAGAGTTTCCAAATTATCTCATTAGGAATTTTACTTTAACCAAATATAGAGCATAAACTGGTTATGTGTGTGAATAAAAGTATCGTTCTTCTTCTGTGGGTTTCATCGGTAATATGTCTTGTTTCCTTATTATGCTAATTTTTAACCGGGGGGTCAAGAGTTTTACAGCTTTCTTAAACAAATGCAAATGTTATAATGAGATCATTAAGTTTACTCTAAGAAAATAGATGTGGATTGTGAGTCGTATTTAGAGTAGTATTGCCTTCGGTTAAATTTTATTATAATCTGCTAAGTTTTCTAATACAGTAGCAGGAAGAAGAACAATCAGATCCCTTTTATGTGCAATTGTTGTAATAGCTGAATCGTGCTCAAATACTTAAATTGTTTCCTATTTTCCACTTCAATCATCAATAACCGTAATCACCGCACAAACAATTGTAACTATTCCAATTTATCATTCCGCAATGATTTACCAAAACTATGTGTTCAATACAATTTTAAATAGCAAAATAATTACAATATTGCTTTGTTATATTGATTTGTTCTCCATAGGGCATTACCGGTAGTCCTCGATATCTTCTTCTTATATTTCTTTTGACTTAGTCATTGAATAGCCGCAATTTGTAATGTGTACTGTACGTATTCACATAGTTGTTTTGTTTGACGTATTTATTGGTTGTGTAACTTCAGCCGATTATACTGGTAACTGTGTTGGTATTTATGATTCCGCATCTTCTAAATAAGATGAGGACTTGGCGACTGATTCCAAAACCGAAAACTGTAACATTCCTTATTTTCCAATTTTTGACAAATTAGCTAAAACATTATAATAATAATCTAGAAAAATGTCATTTGAGTGGAAAATAATTGCGCAACTTAAAAAACTACATAAGCTTGAATAAGATTTTTGCTGAATATAAATCAGAGTTTTGGGATATTGACCTCCGAACCTCAGCATAATCGTGAAAAACAGTTAAATTTCGTTGATCGACTATAACTTGTAATGCCGTGCTCTAACAAGCGGCCCAAAGTGATTTTGTTAGCTACAATTTTAGTTCTTCGATCAAACTGTAAAAATCGATGTTTTTCGATATCTAAGTCAAATAGTTATTTACGTCACATATGCGGAAACAGATTCTTTTCGGGAATATGGGTCCGTTTGCAAACCCGAGTGCGCATTAGAGCACGAGGTGTGGCATTTGGTACGAATTTCGAATACTGTTTACGCAATAAGTTGCGAATGCTATTTTGCACGATTTTTGCTATAATTGCATTTTCAAATCTTTATTATTGTGATATGTAAATCACAAAATTTAATTAGTAAGCTGTGGATATAGGCGCATATGCGCATAATGTAGGTATACATTTGTCATCTAAAACATCTAACCAACCTATTGTATTGTCAAACTATTATTGAAGATTTGCATTGTTTTACAACATTTACAACAAATAAAATGTGCGAAAATTGCATGATAGATAACGAACAACGTAAGTAAATCTAACAAATTGTTTGTGGAAAGCTTCTAATGTGGAATGTTTTTCGTGCCTGCTTTCCGTACGCTTTTGATTGTTTCATAGGTAAGTAGCGCAAAAAAAATAGCATACCCAACTTGTGTACTTTCCGAATTTTTAAGGTCAATAAAATTAGGTGACATTTTTAGAAAAAATATTTAAATGTTTTTTTCTTACACATTTTTTTTTTAATATTTATATTAAAAGTTTCCATACGGTCTTTAACATTTATTAGTATGGGGGTTTCTATTAATTAGAAAGTTTTATTTTTATATAAAATGTGTTCAAATTATTTTTTGGGATATTTGAAATCTTTTAGTTTACGCTACTTCTCCAGCATATACTGAAGACTAAAAACAGAATTCGTGTTGTGTATTATAAAATATCTGGTTTTTGTTCATTTATACATTAAATCGTTTTTACTGAACATGCTAATATCTCAAAATAATCATGTTTAGATGCTATATAACTGTGTGTCCTACGGAGAACGCAACATAGGACTTTATTAAGGCAAAATATAGAATGGATCTACTAGTGCTTTTAAAATTTTCAACCAATGCGACGTCGGTATGCGTCATTTTGATTGCTCTCAAGTTGCAGCAACCAATTTAAATTTGAATTATTAGCGCTACTTTTATAACTTTCTGCAATAATGAGTGTGTATACAACTGCTGAAAAGTTCAAATGGTTAAATGGGTATGCAGTGGTGAAAGCTATAGAAACTGTTCAGCATTATTTGCTGCACTTTTTCAAGATCGACCGATTCCAAGTGCTAGTACAGTCATGCGAGTATTTCAAACCTTTGAAAATACTGGCAGTGTTCACAAGCGGCCAAAGCTGGTGCAGCTTGACAGGCCTAACAACAACAACGACGAGATTGATGTACTAGCAGCAGTTCAGCATAATCCGATCATAAGTGTTCGACAACTAAGTGTTGACTGCGGTCTAAGTAAAAGTCGTGTACATAGAATACTAAAGAAAACAAGTATAAGTCCTACCATTATTCTCAACATCAAGAGCTTTTCAGAACGGATGCTGAAAAAGACAAGAATTTTGTGAAATTTTAATGGAAAAATCTAATAATGACGATAACTTTATTAAAAATCTGTGTTTTACTGATGAATGCACTTTTACATTAAATGGAACACCAAACATTCAAAATTACCGTTTTGGAGCACAGAAAACCTCATCTGTTTATACCAGCTCACACCCAATATCCCCAATCAGTAAATGTTTGGGCTGGGATATTTTCCAATACCGTAATAGGTCCTTTTTTATTGAGGGTACACTTACTGCTGTTAAGTACCGTGACCTATTAATTGAGCATGTGCTACCAGCATTGCACGAAGTTGCTGAAGAGGATACTGTTGTTTGGTATCAGCACGATGGGTGTCCAGCTCATAGTGCTAATCTCCGTAAAAGGCCTCTTAAATGATGCGTTGGCCAGAACTTGAAGTTGGAAGAGGTGTGAAATGGTGGCCAGCCTGAGATCACCAGATTTGTCTCCTAATGACTTTTTCTTATGGTCATACATTAAAGTGTATTCAGATCGACCACACATCACTGTCGAGTCATTAAAGGACAGAATTGTCAGAAGTTTGCTTTAATGTTCCGGCAAACGTAATCTCTAATGTGCAACGCCAATTTTTATAATCGATTAGGGCATTGTTTAGCAGTAAATGGACAGCAGTTCGAGCATTTAATATAAGCAGTTGCTGGCTTAAATAAAATGTAGCTTTCACTTCTGCATACCTACCCAAAACCAAAACGGTCCTTTTCAGGACCACCAAAAATCACAAAAAGAATTTTACACGACTTTCAAAAAAATCAATTTTATTAATAAACATAATTTAAATTCATTTTACAAAGATTTATGGCGATTGTTGTGCATTTGCAGAGATTTAAATTTATGATCTGAAATTTAGAATATGAAACAAAGAAAATAATTTAAAATACAAACCTTATTCTTTTGTGAGTTCAAACCGAAGTTCAAACATTCAAAGCTGTTAACTATTTGGCATTCTCAAATAATCACAACATTTTTGTTTACCTACATTTAGCTTGTACGACTCCTGCAAATAATATTCCAAGTTAAATCACTTTTTAGGTATGGTACTAAAATAATAATATTCCTTGCCTATGAAATGTCGTCTCCTGGTTTACTTCCTTTCATCGTGTTTTACACAAGTATCGGTCTTATATCGTGAAGTTCTTAACATGCTGTATAAAATGAAACCTGAATCCGGTTTACATAATTATACTTTCACAGGCACTTTTAATCATATTGATATAACTTCATCTTAAATCAGCTTAATATTCTTTATAATGTATTTTTGTTTATAACCTAAAATTAATTTACGAAAATAATTATGCGTAATTATGTAAAAGAATTAGTTGTACTTACTTGAGAAAGCGATCACATCAAAGCGACTAAACAATTAGAATTTTCGCAAAAAACAAAATAATAAATTTTAGGGTTGAGAAATGTCAAAAGGAATATTACAGTTGTGGTAGAATATGACAATCGTCACACACACAAACCGCTCTCTCTTTCTTACTTCAACTGACACTTACAACGCACGTCGTATCGCGACGGTGAAAAATATCATAGCACAAGTAGATCCGTTCTATATTTTGCCTTAATAAAAATCCTATGTTGCGTTCTCCCTGGGACACACGCGTATGTCTAATTAAACTTGTGTACAATTAACCACAGAAATTAAATATATTGCTATATACGGGGTGTTGCATTTGAAACAAAAACTTTCCGTTCAACACAACTTTTGTGACCACCCTATACCAAGCCATGTTCACAAAATCAAAAAGGATTGACATGTTTAATTAATTTTGTCAAAACATTTTTTTGTAGTGTTTATGTGTAACATATCGAATTTGAGAACACCGTGTATCCATGATGGACTAGAAAGCTTTTTACGCCAACTTTCTATTTAATTTTGATTTAATTACTACTATGTAAATACGTTTTTAAATAGAACGTATGGAAATACTTTAGATTTATTCATTACATTCATAAATTTAACACAAGCAACCGAATTGCGTAAAAAATATTCTTTAAAACGGTAAGCAATTTAAAAACCTGTAGCACATTGTTTGTGCGTATGAATAAATTCCGTATTAAGTGTAGATTTTATCCTGGTAACAAATATAACTGACGTTAAATTTAGCTTGTATAAACCATTTTATATCTAAGACAACAGTTAAATACTATTTAAAACGTACCTTTCTTTGTGATCGTAGTGTCATAGTAGGCCTGGGAATACACCATCTGCGGTACACAGTACCCTTTATGAACCCTTCATCCTCTCCGGCAAAGTTTTTCAACATTGTTCTTTTCTGGAACTGTAAAAGTCTGTCGTTAGTTCAGATTTACTTTTTTAATTCCCTATTCAGCTGTTTGGGTATGTTCGTGTGTGTGTGTGTGTGTGTGTATGTATACGTTCGTCGTTAGTTTAAATAAATTATTAGGGATGGTAGAATTTAAAGTTTAATAATTTTCAAAAGTTCGAACAGGTCGTGTTCATTAATACCTTCACATTTTCATGCTGCACGTTACATTTTATTTTTATTACATTTTATTAAAGGGAGATAAACCCCAGACTTTATTTACTGTTTTAATTCTAAAATACTATATTGATTTTTTTAAATAACAAAATTGAATCTATGTGAAATGATGTGAACAAGTAATGAATGAATTTAAAAAAATTTAGCGTTCAAATTATGGTAGCTTTAGAAGTATATACTTTGGATATGTGAACAAATTACATTGACTTAGGTTGGATGAATTTAAATCCTTTTTTTAGGAATTTCTGTTTCCAACAATAGAAATCCAGCATTTGAATATCAAATTTTACATAAATTTTTTTAATATAATTATCAAGTATAATAAACTCAATTCCGTGCTCCATTGAAACAATAAAACCACAATTTAAAACTGATAAAACTTAAGTGGAAATGCATGTCTTATGACATCTCATGTATAAAAACACGGACAAATAGTATAATTATATAGTATAACAAACATTCACAGTCCTGTGCGTTTTACTTTTACTAGCCCATAAGAAGACTTCATTTACTTCACAACGTTTTGATGTGAAAAACCTTGTCAACAAGCAATGCTTAATCGTAGAGGTGATATTTTTATCAAGTAATTTCGAAATTGTTAAGTAATTGTACGTTTAATATATTAAAATACGAATTCAAGTCAGAGGTTAAATTTTTTGTCTGAAAAGGTTTCTTGGACAATAGAGTCTCGTCTGTTTAGTGTAATTATCCGATTATGGGCCTCCCCTAGATCATTTATCTAAAATAGTGTAAGCAGGCTTCCCAAATAGACTAATAGTTGCACATTTTTCAAAAATTTTAATATTTAGTGTGTCGAAGATAAGGATGAACAGCATGGGGATCTCGGAAACCGTGATACAGAGTCGGTTAAATTTGGAAAAAATTGTTTCACCAGAGGGGTTAACATTTTGCTGTTGAGAAACTCGCTGAGTTCGGCTTACTTCCGAGATATTTAGAAAAACCACAATCGTTTTCATTATATTCTGAAGTTATTCAAAAAGTTACCAAAAATTGAATGCAGTTTGTTATTGCCACTCTTCTCATTCTACAAGATGGCGTTCTACAAATTTTCACTACAACGTTTTGTTTCGAAGAAACTATCATCAAATTTATTTTTCTCTATGGCACTCAAAAAAGTTTGTCAACAGTAGAATGTCGACCCCTCAAGTGGGCAACTTTTTCCCAAACTTAACCGATTCTCTATCCATTACGGTTTCCCGAGATCCTCATGCTGTTCATCCTTATCTTGGACACAGGGTGACTTCAGAAAAACGTAGTCAACCAAAGTTTTTTTTTAATGGAACACCTTTGTATATTATTGCAACTGTCAAATAATTTGTAAAATTTTGCTTACATTTGATAGATAATTCATATCCCTAGCTTCAGCGGTTTTCGAAGTATTGGCATTATTTCAAAATGTTTAAAAGATGTGCAGGGTGGACCGATTTCGATGGGATTGGAGAGTATTTTGGTAACTATTACTGTTAGAGCAAACTGTACATTAAATTCTACGGTATACTAATTTCTTATATACAGGGTGAGTTTTTAAAAGGGATAACTTGAACGCAGTTTTTAAAAATATTTTGGTTATACACAGGGTGTATCGTTTATACAAAGTGGTTCTGGACTAAATTTGTTTTTGGAAATATGGACAGTGTGTCCAGTTTAAAATGAACTACTGCGCCGAAAAAGAGTAAGCTTAGACATTTTAATTACTTTTTTTTTCGGAATGGCTACGATCTCTTAACTTATTCTAAAAATTTGATCAACGTGCTTTATAATAAGTGAAATATTAAGGTTTTTCTAAATAACAATTTTTGTTTTTCACTCTGTATTTAAATACTCAAGCGGCTATTTAATAAAGTAAACACTGATTATTTATAGGCATGCCAGTATGCAACTTTTGTTTCAATTTAACCAATATTGTATATCTAACGGTTTCTTCATAAAACAGGTTTTGCAAGAACTTCTTTATGAAGTCATAAAAAACTTTTATTATATCAAATTAAGATTTGGTACATTATTAGACAATAGTTGAAAGTAAGTTGTTATCATAAAAACACGCATTTGTGTGAAGAGATTACGCTGCTGTAATTTTTTAACTGTTACATTTCAAACCTTCATAATTTTAAAATTTAAATTGCATGCCCTGTATATTATTATTAAATCGTATTCACAATTTCATTTTACAACTTTTTATAATACATATTATGCTTGACCAAAATTGATACTTTAAAAACATAGAAATAATCAAACTATCCCGTCTTAAAAACTCGCCCTGTATATTAAAAATTTGGAAATAATGCAAATAATTTGAAAACCGCCAAAACTATAAATATGATTTACGGGTCAAATGTACGTAAAATTTCAGGGAATTATTTGATTGGTGCAAAATATACAGGATTTTTCCATTTGAAAAAATCAACTTTGGTTAACTAGGTTTTTCTGAATCACCCTGTGAATATGAAACTTTTTAAAATGTGCAACTTTTTAGTCTATTTCGAAGCTTGCTCACCTTGTTTTGGACAAGTAGTCTAAAAGCTCATAATCGAACAACTACACACTAAATGGACACATCCTGAGATTTTTATCAAAAAATATATGTCACTAGTAAAACTTTTGTCTCTCTCAACGAAGATCATTTAAGTGAAAACAAAGAGTTTTAGATAATTAAATACAAAAAGAGCAAATATATTCATTCATTACTACAAGAATTTCTTTACAAAAAAATTTTAATACCAAATCACTTGATTCGTTCGAGCTGTGACCACAACTCAACCCTTCAAATTTTTAGTGTGATGATATTTCATTTCAAAAATCTTCCTGCCAACATCTAAACCACTAAAAATTGTTTATCTATTCTTTTGTCTATGTTGATCAAATAAAAGTTCTATCGATGAATCTTGTCTTTAAAAAGAATAATAAACAAAAACTGTAAAGCATGCAAATTTCAATGCGATGCGATTTCTGTAAGATTGATGCATTATGAGTTTTGTACACTTTCAAACGACTAGACGTAATAACCGTTTATGTTTCTATAGACATTGTTAGTCAAAAATCATAAGCAAAGATGGTCCAGAAATGTATAGTCGGATTCACTGGGTTTTAGGTATGACTCATTGCAGTAAAGTATGATAATCAACGTGACATAGTTTTCTGTTTCTGTAAACAAAATATCAGTGAAATGCAATTGAGAAACGTATGTCGTTCCGTTTATTTCATGTGCAAGCAATAAAACGTATATCGAATAATTTTCTTTGTTTACATTGACATAACCGTACATTCGTACTTCAAGTTGCCACACCGTTTTTTAATTTTTTCAACTTTCCTTTATTCAAATCAGTTTTTTCACTTATTCATCGAAGCAGATTAAGTAAGTACATGATATTAACTAAAAAACACAATATTAATACGATAGCATATTAATAGTTGCGATGCCAAAGAAATTGGAAGCCGAGGCAGCAGTATGAAAGTAATGGACTATTTTGAACGTGACAACGGTGCTGTATTGTTGCCTTTCACATCAGTTATGCAAGTATTTAATGAATTAAAAGTACTATTTTATGTTACAGCTTAATTCATTATAGTGAACTTATAGAAGCATATGGCGTTAACGTAAATACTGTACCTTCGATTAAGAAAAGATATGAAGTGAAGGAGAACGAAGAGCCTGCAGGGCCAAAACAAAACCTAGGAAGTCAAAGTCTTGTGATGTTGATAATTTTGTGAAAGATGTTAAACGAACAATTTACAATATGCATACTAACTTGGATATTTAGTTGAGGTTCACCAAAAAGGAGTTGGCACGATGCTTCTAAACAAAGCATAAAAACCACTTGGAGAAGGCATAAAGTTTGTCCCAGATTTTATACTTACAAGTAATAAATTAAAATCTACTTTTAGGTTTGTTGTTGTGCCATGCAGGAAACAGCAAAGACTTTATTTCTAATGTAAATTTAACAAAACCTAGTTTAATTATATTAGACAACGCCAATTACCATTCAACACTAAAAGAAGAATACCCAATGCCGCATCGACGATACAAGATTTGTGTACATTTTATTAAACCATAATGTGATGCATGATCAGAAAATGTTAAAACGAGAACTTTTACAATTAGTTAACAAAAATCCAAACCCGAAAAATTTATGAACAAAAGAGTGGCCTAAGAAAAAGTTGAAATTATTTTCAAAGTATTGAGATGGCTGCCAGGGGGCGTAGGCCATCTTTAATTAAAAATTTGGATTTAGTCGGGTTTTCGCTATATTAAAATAATAAATAAATAAATGCTTTTTATAGTTGAGAAAATCCTCATCTTTTTTATTTCAATACTAATTTTCCTAGTCTCTAAAAATAAAGTGAAGAGGGGTCTTTGAAAAGCTTTTAAACAAATGCCAACAATTTCAAAATGGCCAAACATAATTTAATGAGATTAATGTCGTTGAAAAGAGCTTTCCTTACGTTACAATTCTGACCATATTTATGGTCATCATAATTTGACATGTCGCTGCTACTGTACATTTTCCGAAATTATCACGGAAATTGCGATTTTTCTCGAAACTTAAATGGAACGGCATTATTTTCTTATCATAAAAATCAGTAAAATTAAGCCAAAATAAGCATTGGTGAAAAATGCAGTTTGAAACAACTGATCTAACTGATTGACAGATTGCAAAAAAATTGACAGTAGGAATTATTTATTAGTTACGACATAATGAGCTCCTGGATTGATGCATACAATTTGTAACGATGAGTCATACCTAAAACCCGGTGAATCCGACTCTAGTATACATTTATTTAAAAAAACAGTTTAAATGCGTTAAGTATAATTAACAGTCAAAGTTGTAACAGGAGATGAACTGGGAAATATTCTCATTGGTTGACATCTAGTCCAGTAACCCTGGCTGAAAAATAAAGAATATGGAGACTGTACAAATAATAACGTACGATGGGAAAGATAATTTTGTCTAAAAGCAGGCGCCGCTTTTCAAAGTTATTAACAGTTTAATAAAAATTTACGGCGGATTTTATTTTTATTTTCTCTGTATCTTGTTTTCTGTAATTTTTAGAAAGATAATCATAAAACTTTTATTCAGAGCGTTATAATTTCTATAAAATATTATATTATATTTTAAAATTGTTAAATTTTTTAATTTATTATTAATTACAGTAAACTGTAAAAAATTAATTTTATAGAATTTTTCTAATGTTCTCTAAGTTTTTTATCTATTGGCGCAACTTTAATATTTTAATAATAATAACTAAATTAAAAACTAAACCAAATGAGACGTATCCTGTTTCAAAATGATTTTTATTTTGTTATATTAATTTTTTTAAAATGAAACTTAGAAAAATTAAATTTTTACCAAAATATTCTTTTTGGGAAATTTAAAAATGTAGTAATTATTTATCAATTTCTATAAAAAACTAAAATATAAAAATTATATTGTGTAATTATTAGTGACTTTCGTTGAAAAAAAATGAGTTTTGTTATAAACAATTGAAAATATTAGGCAAGACTATGGAACAAATAAATTAAAACAAGTAGGAATCGATTAGAATAATTGAATAAATGTATAGAAGCCGAGATATAGACAATTACGTGTTATGGTTTATTCGGTAATTAAAGAATATTCTGATCTAAAATATTTGAACATTATTTTCGATGTATTAGAAATCAAGCTACAATAATTCAAAATGCTTAGGATTAATAATTTTACAGTAAAAATAGCAACAAGAGCTCACGGCGGGTAGCGCAATGTGATTTGAGCACAGCTCACAAATTTTATTTACATTAAGAAGACGTTAATAGAAATTCAAACCAAAATTTATTGCTACGTGACTGAGATTGAATATATTAAGTACAGTTTAGATATTGATTAACCTTGGTAAGTGACTTTCCCTTCATGGCGATCAACAACCGATTTCTACATATTGGCAACTAAACACAAACCTTAAAATTTCTTTCATCATTGCAACTTTGACTCTAATAGATTTTTTTAAATTTTATAGTTTAGATTTTTAAGTTGGCAGTTGCTTACCATTAGTTTGATTTGCCATTTCATAACAAGTAGACTCAAGTCAGAGCAACACTTCTAAAATGGTTCTTTCCCCAAACTCATTGTGTATAACGTCCATTTACAGTCGTCTATAGAAAATTTCTTGGCGTTTGTTCGAATTAAATACAATTCTTTTATATATCGATTTTGATTTACTTATAAGCAATTTAATTACTGAATTTCTGCTACAAATTCTCTAATTTTAGAAGGTATATACGAGACTTTCATTTTAAATAAAAATATTAATACATAGTTCCTCTTTGTTAGTTTTTTTCTTTCTTTTATTTTACTCATTTTTTTCTTCTCTTTGTTATTTCTTTGTTATTTGTTAATAAATTTCCATGTTTCCTCTTCATTTTTTAATTTGTTATATTTCCTATTCCATTTTCTCTTATACTCTTCTTCTTTTTACACATTTTTCTTTGTGTTTTTTCTCATGTCTTCTTACATTTGTGAATATTTATAATTTAACGAACGGAACTGTATTATAGCTTAATAATTTGAACGACATCTATTATTACATATGAATACTATGGTGGGTAAGAGTTGACATGTTTAGGCTTTTATGGTCTTTTTCCATTTCTATCTTGCTCTTTAATTTGTTCTTCGCCCTTTCGCTTATTCTATAGTATTTTTCTTCACTCCTACCTCTATTTTTATTACCCCTATACTTTTTTGCTTTCTCTTGATCTAGCTCTATCTTTGAAATGTATGTTTATATGCTTTCCTGGTGTTTATTATTCTTTCATTCCTTATTCCTCCGTTTCTTCTTTTTTTTTGTTTCGCTGCTTTAATTACAAACACTCCAGTGGTTAGCAATCCAATCTTCTTCATCTCCCACTTTTAACTTCAATATGCCCTTTATATTTCTTTTATTTGTTACCACATAACCTGCAATTGCTTTACCCCCTCTCACATATAAATCTATATTCCACTCTTCTCCCATTCTTTATGTGTCTATTTAAGATTGTCTATCCTCTACTTTCACATGTTCCTATTAATTTATTAATGTTCTCTCTGTCATTTTATCATTTAAGTCCTATCATTATTTTTCTTTCCTTTTCTTTACCTTTCATCTCCTTTATTC
Source organism: Abscondita cerata (assembly GCA_030710515.1). NCBI lineage: Eukaryota > Metazoa > Arthropoda > Insecta > Coleoptera > Lampyridae > Abscondita > Abscondita cerata. The sequence goes on along the minus strand of JALBCR010004776.1, from coordinate 207,496 downwards.
GTTTTCTTGTCATTTTCATTTCTTTTCCTATGGCGTTAATATTTTTATTTTTTCCCACTTTCTGTTTATATACTTGGTTGTGTTCTTTCCTGAACTTTTTGTCTTTCTATTTCTTCTTCATTTCTCTATTTCTTTTTCCACTCTCCTAATCATTCCTATATTTACCTACCTACTAGCTAGCTACCTTTTTCTCTACTCTGACTGAATTGTACTCTCCATTTGAACTCTTCTGATTTCTTTTCGTTTCTCGTTTTTTAGCCTTTTTTCTCCAGCCACGTGTCTTTCAACCATCATTTTAAAATCAAATCTTTATACGGGTGATTCATAATTATTGGGACATAGGCTAAAGGCGGGTTATTATTGCTGTGGAAAAAGATACAGAGCGTTAAATTAAAAATTTTTTTTTATTTTTTGTTAATAATTTCACTGTAAATTTATCAATTCTTATCAAAATCGGCAGAAAGGCATAACTTTAGACCAAGAACGTTATTTTATGTACTATTTTACTACTTGTTGTAGGGGCACTACGTGAATGATTCCTGATGTATGAAATCGACTAGTAACTTTTTTGAGAAAACTTTTAGTGATTTTGATTAGAGAATATGACGTAAACATCATTTCTACACAATATTGGTACTCCTGTTTAAATACGATAATTTAATTTTTTCCGAGAAAACGCAGTTGAACAGTTCGTAGTGTTAGAAGGGGTTTCAAATATTACTTTATTTATTAAGGGTACGTTTTGGACTGTCAGATAATTATGCTTCGCTGTAGATTTTGATAAGAATTAATAAATTTACAGTGAAATTATTAACAAAAAATGAAGAAAATTTTTTATGGTCATATTTTGATCTAAATAACCCACCCTTAGCCTATGTCCCAATAGTAATGAATCAATCTGTATATACTTCAAAGGATTTTAAACCACTTTTGTAAACATTTGTGTGTATTTAAATATATAACCAAAACCAAACAATAAAAAGAACAATATTAAATTAGTTCAATATGCAAATTGAATAGTCAAAGTTAAAAGTTTTGGGGACGGACAAGCGGTCAAATAAGCAAAGTTCTTAAATAATTGTTAATTTACAAATCCTACTGCAAAATTAAGCGGTCCCTGAGTTAGATATCTTAATTTCTTATAAATAAAAACATCTGCAAGAAACACACCGACACAATTAAGTGTGAATTTAATTTATAATTTTAAATGTTAATTAAAAATCAAATCTTCTTATTACAACAACAGTTATTAAAGTAGACCGGAACTATTTAACTAGATCAATTTTAGTAAAGCGCTCCAACTTTACAACGACTTCCATGTTCTCTTTCGTATTGCCTGAATAATTGATCATTCAAAATGTGAAGTCCTAATTACGTACCTCATTATTTTCTAAGAGAATAGTTTATTTTAAAATGCAATGATTAATTTGAATTTGGATTGTGATGTAATAATTGAATCGTGTATGTTTATGGCGAACAAACCTATTATCTTTATTTGTACGGGTATTGCTTTATATTCCATTGTTAACATTACGTTAATTTTTAAATCAATATCTTCTAGACTAAACGATATTTGGTGTAATATGCTCGATGTACCTACTTTAACTTTACTGGTTTGCAATTTGTATTATTTTGGAATGTATTTAAAAAAATTAGAGAAAGCAACGAAGAGTAAAAAAATTTGCAAAATTAGGAGAAAAAATGAAGAGAAAACTAAGAAAAATATAAAGAGAAAATAATGAAGAGAAAAATTGGGAGAAAAAATTAAGAGAATAAAAATTAGGAGAAAAATGAGGATAAAATTTGTTATCTACCATGTGTTGGCAGTGCAGATACCATGCCATCGGTACCAAAATGCGAGTTGTCATGACGAACAACATTGGTCTGAGTCATAAAGCACAAAAATTGAATTGCGAGGTAATTTGTCTCCAAAAACTTGTTTTAGACATGATTTTGATGGGGTTGGGACGGAAGGGTGCGTCGTATCATGCTAAATTTCTAATCAGCCTTTCCTTGTAGTAGACCAGACTTACTGTGAAAAAATCAAGGTTCTAGAGGTATTTTTCAGTTAGGTGGATGGTTAGGTCAGAAAATGCGAAAAGTAGTTTTGCCATCTGGACGATTATAAGTTGGTAGCAACTTGATGTTGCTACCAGAATAACAGTTTAAAACTTTAAAATAAGAACAAAATTAAATGTAAACACATCAGGATCAAAGTTTAGTGTGGAAGCCCGACATACCAGATTCATTGTATTTGCAACAGCAGTATTTGGTTCTTCTTTTACATGTTGCTGCATGACAACGCGGCAAATTGATGTATTCTATTTCTTTCTGGGTGGTGATCTTTCCGTCAAGCCTTACTACTTGAAATGTTGTTAACCAAATTTTTTTTTTTGGGTATATCTGCGGCAGAATTTGAAAGCCTCCGTTTGTTCAATTGTATTTGAATAAGAGCTGCCGCTTTTTGAAATAAAATCCATGCGTTGACTAACGCCACTTTAAAAATGAAATATTATTCTTATGAAGAACTACTTGCTTTCAAACGCGTGGAGGTTGTGAGCAATCATTCCATCGGTACACCATTCACAAATCGATTGTATTGACCGAATTTCGACTCACTTTTGTAGTTCTTTTCTGAAACTTTCAAAATCATGATCACAACAATGTGTCGGAAGATGTAGTGTCCGAACGTGCTCCTCTTCTTCTTATTCCTTCTTAGAATTTCTTGTTTGCTTTTCAACTCTGTTGGAATTACTTTATGATTTACTCCTCCAATTTCAGAAAACAGTCGAACATTACCAATTATACCTAATCAGACGGCGATTGACTTTTTTTGAGTAATGTAAGTTGACACCTAAACCTTGAAAACCCATTTTTGAGTTTTGAGTTCAGACATTACTTAACCCTGTGTCTTTTTTTAAACCAAATTATTATTTCGTTTATTGAAACATATTCTGGCTCACTAACTGCATCAACAGTTTTTAGTAAAAGGGTCTAAAATTAACAAAAATTTAAAAATGGGTCTTGATTATTATCGGGAAGTGCTGAATTATCTGTAAAATGTATGTAGATACCTCTTCAGGATTTTATTTTATTTCAAGACATAGTATCTGCATTTGATCAAATCGTAGTTTAGTTGATTTGGTAAATTTTTTTAGACGTTCAATTACATAAAATTTATTTCCTAATTTTATTTGCTTTAAAGACGTCTTAGGCCCTTGTAACTTTCATATCTATTTATTGCTCATAAATACAATAAAAGGTTCTACTACTATACCACCATATGTGTTGTGTGGGTTGTCGCTACTCATGGTACAGAATATAATTAAACTTAGATTTCTTTGTCTCTTGTATTCTAAAAGCGTTTCAAGGAAGATTACCTACGATCTTTCTCGAAGTAAATGTTCTAGCCACCGTTTTTCTCTTGTATTATACATCAATGAAAAGTACGTAATAAAGTGTCGGTATCACAAAAGTTAAGTTGTTTGATTTTAGATTTACATGCAGATATTTCTCTATAGTTACCATGTGGAAACGTTAACCGTAACTACTGTTACCATTTCGACAAGGCCGGAATACATTTTGTTTTAACTCCTTCAAAACTTTTTTATACGATCAACAAAAAAATTACCAAAACTTTTAAAGAAGATACATTTACTACGCAATTCCGCGAAGTGTAAAAAAAAAAAATGTTTGAAATACGTCGGTAATTGTTTACTGTCTTTTTATTCTCAAAGAGGTTTTAATCTTAAAATAAAGGCCGATGTAAACTTCGCCATTTGTTTGCCAATATTCTAAATGTGCATTTTACTATTCAACGAACTTGGGTAATCTATATTTAAATACTCATTGTTTCATAGTCAAGTTTCTTTTGGGGATAAAGCCGTAAAATATTTGTCGATAACGCAAATCCCTCATCTCCTACAATCATAAAAAGCACAGGTTTCTATGTCTCATCATATGACTGAGTCTTTGCCCAAAATGAGAATTCTGGAATACATTGGAATCACTTCCTGCACCATATGCTCCAACATCTATTGCTGTAAAACAATAGTCGGCGTCTACTACACCCAGAAGAATTGTGGAAAAGTTTTTATAGTTATAAAACTCGAAACCAATGTTAATAAGCTTTCTTAATCTAATGTATTTGCCATCCACTACACCAATACAGTTAGGAATTTTTTGTTTTTGTCGTAATACTGTTTGGCAATACTTAACTAATTTCTCTTCAGATATTTTGGCTTATCCATAGGCTGTAAACATTTTCACACTGATCACATGTATCCTAGACAATTTCCCTTACTTATTGTAGTAGCCCCCTAGAAGGTATAACAGTTTCTGGTCAAGCCGCAAAGAAAGAGGAAAATATATATTTTTTGATCAGCTATTATCCTTGCTACCTAGCATGCAGGACAGAGCCGCTAATGGCAAAATTGCGCCTTTACAAAATAATAGTGAAAATAAAGGCAATGATGACACATCTAGTATTTTTACAAAGCAATACTGAAAATAATAAAAAATACACAGTCCACATCTGTTCGCATGTTGCAAGTCGAATTGAAGGGAAGATAACCTCATATGAAACTAAGTGATTAAGAATATTAAAACAGAAGAAATTGACGAAGAAAAAAAAAATTTGTTTTAATGCGTGTTCCTAGTGTTAAAAGCTAACTGACAATAAGAAACGTTATGCTAAGATAGAAATTCTAAACGTGATCAAACGTGCTAAAATAGTCAAGTTCTGCCAGTATTAGCTCCACACATGCACAGAGGTAATCTACTTTTACAAACCTATCATCATATTACCTATTTATAATCAACTGCGTCCACAAATTCAAACATCAAATTTTAAAATTAGCCTGGACATGTACAATTACTTTTGCCGACAATCTCCACTAATCAAAGTTCGCGAATACCCAAGTTCATGATATGAGAAACTATTGTTTACAGTTTTTAGAAGATCTACTATTCTTGAGGGTTCAGCATCCGACAATACAAGATCGCCAAGTACTGTATCCGATAGTGCCAGTGATTTATTTCACATGTCAAATCAGTAACAGAATATTGAGTTTAGTAGATTCCTCATATTATAATTACAATAAATGATGTTCCTATTTCTGAAAATAAATATTTCACTTATCTTATTGTTACGTTATTTTCGGTCCTATTATGTTTAATAATTTGTCAGAACATTCATCCAATAATATCTAAACAATTTGCTAGATGATCCATAAATCACTGTTTATTGTGTAGAACTGTCCTTTTAAAGTGTTTGACTTGTAACTAGGTGCACCCAATATTACTTCTTTTTGTACTTTTTCTTGACTTTCTCAATAAATGGCTACTGCACAAATAGTTTGTATGAAATCCATATTAGTTTTGATACAATTTATAGATCGCACTAAATAATAAGCTGCAAGTGGGCGCCCTATTACAGTTTTAAGCGACAACAACTTTTGTCGGAACTACAAGAGCAACTGAAAATCGCATGTGCGCGCCTAGCCTATAACAGCACAGTGCATGACGACATATAATGAACCGGTCCAAGTGCCAGTCACGACAAAACAAGGAGAAAGAATATAAAATATTATTACTTATTATTATTAATCCATAATACAGCTTTATTTATTAATTAAGTATTAAAATCGAGAATTGTAATTAGCAGGCATTGGATTTGAATGTCACCACCATTTTCTCTGACGAGCAATCAACTATGGTTTAAAAATATTCATAAACGCGTTGAAGATAAGGTTCTCTTTAAAATGGTCTAAATATATTTTAATTTGGCCAATAGAATTTATTATTAACACATGATTATTTATTAAGCTTTGCTTGGATTAATAAATTGTGTTTGTAGTAGAAATCTGTTTAAATTAACGAAACATCCTTCGGATTTCTAGCAAAGATAAAATTTAGCAAAAATTTTAAAGCATTGCACACATATAGTAAAAAGCTAAAAACTTTTTCGTGCAGTCGTTTTTATTTATCGTAAGACATAATGCACTTAGCAAAGTACGATATTAAGGATAGTTTAAAACAATACTATATAGAGTGGAACAAAAGTCTGGAAACGCTCAATTATCTCAGAAATGGGTAGTAAGAATTGTTCAATAAGATGTACAACATTTTGGATAAGTATATTTTGGGATACGAAGATTCCAGATTTGATATCTGCAATGTTGCCAGATTTAATTACTTGAATTCTATTTTGCACGGACAGTTTTATTTAATTTAAGACCTTCCTGACTTTATCAAATATTGAGTGTTACATTATGGTTGAACTCGTATTAAAGCCCAGATTTTAACATTATCGAAAATGTTTGGGCTCGAATACTTGCTGTTATCCGAAGACAACAAGGCCAAATTTTATACCAGTAAACCGTAATGCACTAATTGCAGCCATTGATACCGCATGGGAAACGATTAATATTAATTATATTGATACCTTGATAGCGTCAATGAGCAGACGCCTCCAAGAATGTATCAATAATAATGGAGGTCACACCCATTATTGATTTCTTATATTTATTTATATAGTAATACCTTTATTTAAAAAAAGTTTTCATTTAATTTTAAACTATAACTTGGTATCTTAATTATAATTATGTAATAAATTCTTGTCAAAAAACTAAATATATACGTTGACAATAAGAATTGCCTTAGTTTTTATTTTCACTTTTTATATTAACTACAGAAAAAATGAAACGTCATAAAATATACATTTTGTAAGGACTAAATATTATGAATAGAGAGTTTAATGATTTTTTTTAATAACTTACAATAATTAGTAGGTTAGATTTATTTAAAAATAAGTAATAATCAGTCAACCCAAATAACCATGTTTAGTTTTTGATTTAATTTAAAAGTTATTGCTTGTAGACGTTTTTAAATCAAAATTATTTCTAATTTTATTTTGTAAACATTTCCTAAACAAAATTTTGATTCGATAATTAATCGAGCTATGGTGTTTAATTAGCGATACCTTCAAATATATTCTTTAAAGAAAAAAATTAAGTAAGCAACGTAAATTACCTATTTTCTAAAACGTGCTTAGTGTAATGATTCATTCTACAGTCCTTCTATAAGATAACCCCTGCTGAGACTACCTGCTGTTAGAATTGTAAATGATACCCTTAAGCCCGCTTCACAATGTGCAAACTTTTGTTTACAGAAATTGTGGTGTCCAAGTTTTAAATTTCATGAGTGTACGTCCCCCATCTTTCTGATTGTTGACTTATTTCCATTTTCTCGGCCATTTTTCATTTTGTAGGTTGTAATTTCATAATTTTTAAATTATGATTCGGCGTATCATTTTCGATCGAATGGGTTTCTTTTACATCATTATCACACTACACATTCAATCAAACAACACATTTTCGGGATTAGAGAATGCATTTAAAGGCTTTTCACGTTAATTCTTTTCATTTGCCGTAGAAGTCACTCGGACATAGGTAAGTATTATCCTTAAAAGTAATATTACAATCTAATTCTTTCAGGGATGCTAAGGACATGGTTATTTCTGAGCTCTCAACTACAAATTCTTATAAACTTTTAAAATTGTTGAGTTTGAACTGTACTATGCAATTCAACTCAAAGCAGTATAGTTTTACATACTAAAGCGATATTAATTATTGATAAAGTATGAGAAACGTTGAAACGGAAAAGACATGTAAACTTCGTGATTAATTTTTTTCTTGTTTACTAATAATTCTAGGTCTGAAACGATCAAAATGTTTTCATAGAACCAAATTAAGATAAATAATATTTCATTATTTTTAAATCTCGCAAGACGACAATGTAATTTTAATTTGTAATTCTTAACTTAAAATAATTTCCAAAATACTTGGAAGTACTAAAAGGAATAATTATGGAAACCATTAAAGGCTTTCATTTTAATGTCTGCTAATGTTACAGCTTTTGCCACCTCTGAGATTAAACACACAAATGAACTTTTTACTTCCACGTTATTTATTTTTTAATTTAAAAATAATACACCTAACTTCATGGGTATACAAAATTGTCTTATCGTGGTTGTTTTAAACAAAATAAAAATATAAACAATCTGCAGCTTCAGTTCTTATTTTAGAACGAAATTTGCATTCATTTCTGAGATTAGAAATTCTGATGAAGTTAAACCACTCTTATGGCGCTTATGCGTTTATAAACTTTATAATTAGGTGCTTACGTTATGTAGGGGAAAGTTATTTTGACGTGATTTAAAAGTTGATTATCTGGACATTTAATTTTATATTTTAATTAATCAAAATATGCAAAATTGCTTTCCGTTAAAACTTTACCAGAGCGGAAAATGTATTGTTTCTGTGCTCGTTTCAGCGTAAAGGAAAACTCACTTCTATATTAATTTTTTTTGTTAGTCGGTACAACAAAATCAGAAGTTTAATACAACATTAATATTTATTGCACGTACTCAGCTGCTCAAAAAAATAAGTTTGTTTTTACATTAAACTTGTTAGGGACGCTAAGTCTCCAAAATTTTAACGCCTACAAAGAAATTGTAAATATAATGTAAACTCTTCAAGGATGTAATTTATTTTATTTAATCGTTTAATCAGAATAATCAGAAAAATATAGGGTTTTAAAAAAACTGTGTACAATGGTGGAATGCTTGACTTGCCAAACTATGTGTTTGAGGTTTACTGAACCCATTAATACGTATTCAAACGAGATCAAGACGAGTCTACAAGTTTTATTCTTACTTAGAAGGGACAAGATGTTTTGCCTCCATTGGCATCTCCTCAAGATTAAAAATTAAAATAGTTTATATAAGTATGTCATATGCATAAACGTGGTTTTTCGAGCGAACATTCAAAAGTAATTATTAACCACAAAATTTAATAGAGGAAATAAAGTAAGCAATCAATTTCATTCAATAGTACATATCAATAAAATGATCACTAAGATTACCATTTTACTTCGGATGGATCTTAGTTAACACCCCTATAGATTAGGATTAGGATTAGTGCGATTTAGTTAAATTAGCAAAGACCAAGCTATTTAAGATAGGGTGTTGATAATGTAGGAATCTCTATCGTGATTTGAATAATGAATTCCATATACAAATTAATCAATCTCAATAAAGAGGTAAATAATACTGCCCTGTTAAGCCAAAAGGACGTAACAACATATTTTTTAATTGATCAAGTTAAAAGTATCTATTTACATTATAGAATAATTTGTTTTGGTTTGACGTGAAACACAAACGTCTAATCTGCGATTGTTTCACTTTTACATACTACTGAATTGTTCAAGTCGTATCTAATAATATTATTCTAAATTTAACAGTTACGACGTTTTTGGTATAATTAATAGGCAGAACAACGTGACCAATTTAATTTACTTTAAATTCTAAATTTTTTAACTTTAAAGTCCACATTACTATTTATTTATACAAAGTTAGTCAAAAACTCTTGTGCCTCTTGTTAGCAGCAAATCTAAGAATGGTTTTATGCTGGGTTTTTGTATGTGACTTCATTTTAGTTTTTCTTGTTTTATATTGTGTCTTTCATACTTCAAATTCATATCCCCTCAATTTAAGTACGGGGTCTGGCCATTAAATAACAGAGACTATCCGCCTAGACGGCGCGCCTTAGACGGATTGGGAAAAAACGAGTAGTGTGTTGGGTATGTAGATTTCTTTATCTATGCACGTACCAAAACACGTTTACGTCACTATTATAGCATTGTGCAGTAGCGGTTTGAAACGAACGTGTTTTTTTCGTGCGGAAAAACTATGGTAACAGAAAACAGGAGCAACGTATCAATCTCATTTCTCGTTAAATTGAAAAAAACTCCGACTAAGTGCTATGAATTGTTGCAAGAGGCCTATGGGGACAATTCTCTATCTCGTGCACGTACTTTTGAGTGGTTAAGCGCTTCAGTGAGGGCCGAGAGGCACTAAAGATGACCAGCGCCCAGGTCGCCCTGTCACCGTTTCAACCCCGGAAACAATGACCAAAATCAACCAAATTGTGCGTGTAGATCGTCGAATGAGCATCGGATGATTGCCGCGGTTGTAAATGCTGATAAAGAAACGGCTCCTTGTTGTGGAAGAACAACTCGTGGATTACTGACCAGGGACAACGCACCGGCCCATAACGCGCCATATTTGCCGGCAAGCGCACCCAGTGCTCAAACACGCGCCGTATAGCCAGATGGCACCGTCGATTTTTTTGTTCAAAATAAAATCTGCTTTTGAAAGAAACAGATTTTGGTCGATGGAAGCCGTAAAGCAAAAAACGGCAGAGCTCCTAAAGGCCCTTACACAAAGAAACTACAGCACTGCTTCGATCAATGGAAGAAACCGTTTGAAAGGTGTGTGGCAAGGGAGGAGCATATTGAAGGGAGCATTCGAATAGAATAATTTTTATAATAAAACCCTTTTCGTAACCAGTCTCGTTATTTAATAGCCAGACCTCATATATATACAGTGTGTGTCCCATGAGGTTTTGGACAATTTATATATCGAAAACTATCTGAACTGCGATACTGAAATTTAAGAAAAAAAAAAATTATAAACATTCGGTAGTTTTGCCTATTGTTTGTAAAGTGATATCATTTTTTAAAATTTTTAATGGGATTCCCTATATTTTTCCACTACTGTAAACATCAAAAAACTGCACCAAAAAATTTACTTGGACACGTGTTTCAACAGCTAAGCTGTCTTCAACAGCGACACCGATACTAAAAATTAAAAACAACGGGAAGCTTATATATACTATCTGACTTATCACGCATCGTTGAACTGAATTGATTTTAGATCTTCTTTTCATGCCGTCTTCTCATAGAAGGTTAGCAACATGGAATTTTCAGTTCTCAACACTGAGATTTGTCCATTCTCTAATGTTTCAGCTTCAAGGATTTTTCTCTTCTGCCGATATCCTCTTCCCCCTCAATTCTGCCCTGCATAATATTTTGCAGCAGTAGACATTTGTTATTGCGTAATATGTGTCCTATGTAAGATGTTTTTCTTATCTTAATGATTGTGAGCAGTTTTCGTTTTCGGCCGATGCGTCTTCAACACCCGTCGTTGGTTATTCTGAGTCCAAGGTACCTTCAGAATGCGCCTATAGAACCACATCTCAAATGCTTCAAGCTTTTTAATCATTCTTGAGCCTTTAGGGTCCAGGTCTCCACTCTGCACATCAACACTGACCACACATAACACTCCATAAATCTTAATCTGATGTCAGAGTTCAGATTTCTGTTTGTAAACATTGTGGAATATTTCACAAATGCGTTTCGAGCCATTTCTTTATTCTTGGATCTTAATTTTTCAGATCAAGGTTCATTTCAAAATTTGCCATGACAGAGCAGAGATATTTGTATTTTGGACCTGCTCTATTCGGTTTCCATTTAATGTGAGAATAGGTTAATATTTGGGTTTTGCTTATAACCATCATTTTAGTTTTCTGCGTGTTTATATGAGTCCTACTTCTTCACACTCTCGACTGACTCTTTCCAACAGGGTTTGAAGATCTTCTGCTTTCCGCCATTATAGCAGTATCATCGGCGAATCTTAGATTGTTAATCGATGTCCCTCCAATGTTTATTCCTCAGGTCTTTAGTAAGTGCCTTTTGAAATACAGACTGGCAGTAGAGGATTGAATAGTTGTGGAGAGATAGAACGCAGCCCTGACGAACTCCTTTTTTGAATCTCGACTTCATCAGTTTCGAAGTCTTCAACTCGAACTACTGCCGTTTGATTGTAATAGATATTTTTTATTAATTGTATATCACTTGGGTCCAATTTGATGCCTTTACAGTTCCCTAGAGTTTGCCGTGTTGAACTTTATCAAAGGCCTTTTGGAAGTCAATGAAACAGATGTACACATCTTTGTTGTATTCTCTACATTTCTGTAGCAGTACTGTGATAGCAAATAAAGCTTCTCTAGTTCCTAAACCTTTTCTAAAGCCAAAGTGCGTTGTTCATCCAGTTCCTCGCATTTTCGATATATTTCTCTGTTGGATTATTTTCAAGAGCACTTTCTAGGTATGACTCATCAAACTGATATAACCGATATTCATCACAGGACTTGGGGGTTGTTTTTTAGCAAGGAATGAAAACTGATTTAAGCCAATCTTTTTGGTATTTCCCCTGTTTCTGTATATTTTATTGAACATTTTTGTGAGTTGGGTTGTTCCATCGTCTAAGGCCTTCAAGAACTCAATTGGTACGTTGTCAGGTCTAGTCAGCTTTCCTGCTCTTGAAGTTTTTATCGCATACTCCACTTCGATTTTTAGAATACATAGCTGTTCCATCTGATTGTTTTCTCTTCTCAACGTCATCTCGTCCTGCTGCAAATAATTGTATTCCTCCCAAGTTTGTTTTTTGTCTTCTTCTGTTAACTGAATATCTGCTTGTATGTTTTTTTGTGATCACCGGTATTCTTTTCCTTGTATTTCCAGTTAATTCCTTCAAGTTTTTTATGTAAATTAAAAAGAATTCTGTTTACTGTTCAGTTGTTCCATTTCACGATAATTTTCTTCCATCCATATCTCCTTTGCTTTTCTTATGTGGTGTTCTATTTGCCTTTTTAATTGTTTATATTTTTGCGGGTCAGTGTTTTTGTAGTTACAGCTTTTCTTCTATAAGGTTTATGATTTCCTGTGACATCAAGGGGTTTTTCGTATTATGCTTTTTCTGCCCACCACTTGGTTCTGCGGCAGTCAATATTGTGGATTTAATTTGATTCCAGGCCATGTCGATATTTGTCGTTGATGCTTCTAAAAATCACTTGCTATTGAGTCATTAAACTTTTTCTGATACTGCAGTTCTTTTAGCTTTTCTGTGTTTATTATTTTTGGTTTTATTATCCTTTGCAGCTTCCTTAGTTTCACTTTTATATTGGCTACGAGCAATTCGTGGTCAGTGTCCGCGTCTGCACCTGGGTAGGTTTTAGCACTCCCAATGCTATTCCTAAACCGCCTGTTGATACAAATGAAATCAATTTGGTTCTTTATGATCTTCTCTTTGCTACTTCGTGGTGATGTCCAAGTATAGAGTCGTCGAGGGGTAGCTCATAAAAAGTATTAGTGATAACTAGATCTTTTCCTGACAAAACTCTATGAGTCGTTCACCTCTCTTTATTCCTATCCCCTCAATCCAAAGCCACCAACAACATTCTCGACCTTGGCTTTGCCAACTTTAGCATTGAAATCTCCCATTATTATGTTAAGTTCATGTTTCTTTAACTTTTAGTTAGCTCATTCAGATCTGAGTAGAACTTCTCTATAGTTTCTTCATCGCTGTCGGCTGTGGGAGCATATACCTGTATCAAGTTGGTATTTATAGGCTTTGTACGTAACTGAATCAGCATCATTCTTTCATTGTAGGGCACGAAATTAGCGACATATTGTTTCAGTTCTTTTTTTATCTTAATACCCACATCATGTTTATGTTCGCCGTCTTGACACCCAGAGTAGTACAGTACCACATCATCATGAATACACTCTCCTGCATTTGGCCATCTAACTTCGCTGAGACCAAGAACTTCTATGCCCACTCTGCGCATCACCATAGCAACGGTTGTTAGCTTTCCAGCTTTGTAAAGGGTTTTAGTGTTCCACGTTGCAATGCGAGTTAAAGTCGCATTATTTTTGTTTTTATTTTTCCACCCGGGGATTCTTCGCACTCCTGTCCCATTAAAGGGACGCCGGGCACTCAAATGCTTTTTTCTTTGCTACTTATCATTGTGGTTATTCTTGAGAGTTTGTAGTGCAGTAGTTTCTTCTTGCTTTCTGCACCGCAGTGTTTCAGCCGAGGAAATCGATAATCGATTCTTAGATAAGCTTAAATAATTCGAAAATCCTAATGGGCCGTTATCATCATAATTCATAAGCAAATTTCTGTTTTTTAAAAATTTCTAAATTTTCATAAGAATCAAGTTCGTTTTTATTGTCTACCCTCTTAATTAATTCAATGTCGCTTACTCTATGGCCATTTTCAAGCATATGCATGGCAACACTGCAACCTATCTGTGCGATAATATTTGACATGAGCTACGTGCTCTTTTAAAACGAGTTTTAACAGGTTTCTTGGTTTGTCCTATATATACTTCAGTTACAGTCTTTACAATTAAATTTATATATTCCCGATTTATAACACATTTCTATTGGGTCTTTTCGGATTGCCTAAAAGATTTTGCAAGTTGTTACTAGTAGAGGTTACTGTTTTATAATCAAATTTTGAAAATATTTTTATAGACCTTTGTGTATGTGGGATAATTTGGTAATTTGACATATTTCTTATCTATTTTGCTAACGTTGTAATGTTTTTTAATGATTAACTTATGTTTATGTTTTCTAATTATGTTTGTGACAATTGATTCTTGAAACCATTATATGATGCAATCTGCTTAATATTTCGCAGTTCTTTATCAAAGTTTTGTTTTGACATTGGGAAATGTAATAATCTGTCAATCAAAAAGTGCAAGTTTATGTTGCATACTATGGTTGAATCATTTGTAATAAACCCTCATAGTGTTAGTGTCTTTACGATAAATATCTTTATCTAGTTTGTTGCCATTTCTTGTCACTAAAGTGTCTAGTAACTTGTTGTTTGTTTCGCTTCATAGGTAAACTGATCGTCTCAAATTTTGAATTTAAATATTTCTACAAATGACAACTTTAGTGTCAATGACTGCAAAACGTCATCTACATATCTAAACCAAATTATAGGAAAATATTCTAAATTATTTTTAAATCAGTTTCCAATTTCACCATGAACAGGCTAGCCATAAACGGAGATAAGTTGTTACCCATTGTTGTACCACAATTTTGTTGATAAATATTAGTTAACTTGAAAGTAGGTTTGACTCATACATAATCTTGCTAATTTAATAAAATTATCTACTTTGATTGTCTAAATGGTTTTGGAACATATCAAACAAATAATCTAAGTGATATCTATCAGAACGCTTGGAAACAATGAACAGACATCTAATGAAACTAAAACTTTGTTCTCAGTCAGCTCAATGTTTTTAATTTTTCAATAAAATCGTATAAATTTTGAACACTGAAATTTGATTGTTGATATTCAAGACTGTTGAATTTATTTGACAACCATTAGATATCAGATAAGTAGGGAGATTAATACCTGAAATAATAGGACGCATTGTTTTTCCGGGCTTATGTATCTTAGGTAAACAATACATTCTAGGAAAAACCGGGTTAGATACCGTTAGTCTAAACCAAAGTTGTTTTGGTATAATATTTCCACATTCTATTAAGACTCTCTATCGGTATCGCTGATGATGACAGCTTAGCTGTTGAAACACGTAAAACACTAGTAGTAACAACTTGCAAAATCTTCTAGGCAATCCGAAAGACCCTATAGAAATGTGTGATAAATCGGGAATATATAAAATTAATTGTAAAGACTGTAACTAAGTATATATAGGGCAAACCAAGAAACCTGTTAAAACTCGTTTTAAAGAGCATGTAGCTGGTGTCAAATATCATCGCACAGATAGGTCCAGTGTTGCCATGCATATGCTTGAAAAATGGCCATAGAGTAGGCGACATTGAATTAATTAAGAGGGTAGACAATAAAAATGAACTTGATTCTTATGAAAATTTAGAAATTTTAAACAGAAATTTGCTTATGAATTATGATGATAACGGTACCATTAGGATTTTTGGAATTATTTAGGCTTATCTAAGAATCAATTAAGTTTAACGATGCGTGATAAGCAGATAGTATAAGCTTCCCGTTGTTCTTTAAGTTTTAGTATCGGTATCGCTGATGATGACAGCTTAGCTGTTAAAACACGTGTCCGAGTAAAGTTTTTGGTGCAGTTTTTGGTGTTTTTCTGTTGGTTAAATAGACGCTGCAGTTGGTGTTCCTTTCCTTTGAAAAATTTGATACTCGATACCTACTGTAGTCTAAATTTAGTATATTGTTTTTAGTACATTGTTTTATTTACATTTATTCAAATGTAGATTATAAACAGAAACACTTCACGACTTCACTTATTCTTTGTATTTCTATTTGTATCCGGATAATTATAGTAATACTTATAATTACTATAATGTAATTTAACTCATTTAGGACGTTTTTCCCAAGTTGACACGATTAATCTTACATTTACACATTGCAACGATTAGATTGCGAAATTCAATTATACAATTACGATTAAGAAAATGCTGATAATTGGGAAGCATTTTTTACGACCTCGCTTACAAAGCTAACAAACCTACTTCACACATACAAAACAGAGTAGGTTAAATAATCACAGTCACTGTCCGAATTAAGTTTAGTTTAGTGTAGTTCTTGCACAGAAATCGTGTTTTTTGTTAAAACTTTTTACATATAGGATACCCCATCGGTGGACACACTGTATAGTTTAGTGAATCTAATTCACATTATGTGCAACGAGTTTAAAACGAATACTTAGTAATAACAATGTATGTGGTCACATATGTTTTTCCTTCAAGTAATCGACTTATTTTGGGTTTCGTATTAAATATGAATGCCGTGTGTTACATAGACGGCAACTTATGCATACGATTTTAGCTACAAAGGCCGCTAAACGGCGAGCTGATCTCAAAACTACATTGCATAACTAAATTGTCGGTGTTAATTTGTTGTCACATAGTAGGTGTAATAGTTCATCAAAAGTCACAATTAACAGTGTAGACTGAGAAAAATTTAATAGCAGTTCTAATCCGTCATTTTCTATATAAATCTTTTGTTGGCCAAATTTGAGTTCTATGAGTTGAATTTGACAACAGATTATTTAATTGTATCAACGTGGAGAAAAGGATAGCCTTGATGGCTATAAATAACATAGGTGACTCCAACATGGGAGAAGAAGTAAATATAAATGTAACTCAAAGGAGACATCTGATATGAATTTGAACATAGAAGATGTGGTCGGAGACAAATGATTCTTCCATATTACAAGCAAGTTTTGTGAAGAGAACTGCAAAACATTAGTTTTGATGTCAATCTTTATCCTAGTGATTTATTAGTCCCTTTGATAACCTTATAATTACTGAAAAAATTGATGGATCTGAAATCAAGAAGAAGAAGAACAAAAACAAGAAGCAGCTAGCCAGGTCCCTGAACAAATTATTGAAAACAAATTTTTTAACAAAGGCAAAGAAAGGAAAAGAAAAAATACCTGAAGACGAAGAGCGGGATAAAATTATTTTATGTTACACAGAATACAGAAAATGTTGTGACCCTCTCCTTTAACAATTACAAATTCAACTGCATCAAAATTGTTCTCAAGAGTTCAGAATGGAGTGAAATAATAAATTTTGGAATTTTTACTTATTCAATGAAGACGTTCCGATACTGTATCAAAGTTCCGTAAAATACTGCCACAAACTATTTTCTAAAGATTGTAGAGAAATTTGGGCATAATATGCAATAAATGTTTACCACCTAGGATTGGCTGCAAACAACCTTAGAATCTTGAGAAAGATTGAAAGTCCTCCTAAGCATCGTCGAAGTTTGTACGAAAAAGTAGGGATTGATAGAGACGTAATAAAGGAGCATATAAAACATTTTGCCCTCTGTTTCTATTACAAACGGGAACATGATCCAAATAAAACTGTATTTACCGAGTGATATTACGATAACTGATATATCAATGATTTAAAGAAAACATTCTTCATTAGCAATTTCTATGATGTTTACAGACTCATAGAAACCAAAGACATAAATATTTCTTTTCTTAAGTTCAGGCACAAAGAATGTAAAAATGTGATACGTTGTCACAGCATGAGACCGCACACCAAAAGGAAACTAGTGATAAAATTTAGATTGGGCGATATGTAGCAAATGGAAACAGCATATAGAAAAGGCAATAAAAGATTGCGTAAAAATATAAGAAATACTGGAAAAGGATAAAGAAAATCTATAATCTTTTATTCGTATGACACGCAAAAGTTCTAATGCCACCTCGTTTAGAAATGTTCAAACAACTTGTATTATCGCCTAGAATAATAGTCTTTAACCAATTCTTTGTTTCTCTTGCAAGAATTAACCCAAAAAATAAACCATTTGCTGCCTTATAGGATGACAAAATATCGAGATGGAAGAAAGAAGACATAGTTAGTGGATATCATGTATTCATTACATCGTGCGCCAGAGACTTTGACCACGTGGTTATTTGGACAAATAACTGTGCTGGATAAAATAAAAATTGGACTTTCTTTAGCTACCTCGTAAATATTGTAAATTCAAACAAAGTAGCAACTCAGACTATTGCCGTAAATTATTTTGAAACCGGACATACTTTCATGTCTGCGGATAGATTTTACCACCTTGTTGAGTAATGGTTAAGAAGAAAGAAAAAGGTGTATTACTTTCAAGATTTTGTAGATTTGGTGGAATCGTGTTGCTCAAAACAGTTCCTGTAGTTAAAAAAATGGAAAGTCTCGCTTTTAAATATTGAACAAAGTTGACAACCGCCTACCAAATTCAAAACCGGAAACGGAAAATCCGCTTTGGAAGAACATGGTATCAGTAATTACAAAGAGAGGGCAGAAGTCTTTATTCTACCAGAATATTTTTGACAAACCTATTTTTATAAAAAATAAAAGTAGAATATTGTTTAATTAAAAAAAATAATCAAAATAAATTGTCCAGACCGTACTCAGGACAACTGGACCCTTTTAAGGAAGGTGAATAAAAAGAACCAACACACTTGTTACTGGTGGAGGCGACGTTTTGCACCTTAATGTGGGTGTTTCTTCTAAGCCAGTGCCAGATTAAATGGGTGTTGTGATGAGAGTTGTAAGTGTACGCCCGCCGTTCTGAATTGTCGTTTTCGCTTTAACTGTACGGTGTGATTGCTTGTTTGTGTTTTTACTTTAATGAGTGATGAAACCGAATTATAATAAAAAAGAATATGTCCTAAACTTATAACTCATCACAACACCCATTTAATCTGGGACTGCCAAAGAAGCACCTACATTAGGATACAAAACGTCGCCTTTACCAGTAACAAGTGTGTTGGTTCCTTTACATTCACCTTCCTTAACGGTGTTCAGTTGTCCTGAGTACGGTTCTGGAAAAATTATTTTTTCCAAAAAATTATTTTCTCAAAGATCTTTAGCTACTGCTATGCCGAATAAAACACGAAGGCGACCAACTAGGACTAAATATCAATATCTCTAAGACTAAATTCATGGTGATCAGCCGACATAACCATGAAGATGCGAAGATCTGTCTCGATGGTGAACAAATTGAGTGAGTGAAAATATTTAAATATTTAGGTAGCCTAATCACGGAGGATCTTGACCCGGATAGAAAAGTGAGATGCCGAATTGAGACCGCTAGCGCCATTTTTAATAAAATGAGGTCACTATACTGTGACAATAATTTAAGTTTTAAAATAAGGCGAATAATGTTTAAATGCTACGTTTGGTCTGTTCTACTATATGGCGCGTAAGCAAGGACTTTAAGGTAACCACAATGAACCGTCTGGTGGCCTTTGAAATGTGGTTGCTAAGAAGAATGCTTTGAATATCTTGGGTAGAGAGGATCACAAACGAACGAGTCGTGGAAAAGCAGATGTCTTGGCTAAAACATTCGCGAATGGACTGGCATCCGGGGTGCAGAAGAGTTGTTTAGAAAGGCAGAGAACAGAACTGCCTTCGCCGAATTGATCGCCAACGTTGGAAAAATCTGACACGGCACATGAAAGAAGAAGAATTATTATTAATTCCATTCTAACACAGACGAAATTTAGAAATTGAAAGATTTATGCATCACCAACTTTAAACTTTAAAAATAGACTTTTCTAAACCTATGTTTTCACTTTGAAAACTATGGATTACCTTAATCTAAGCACAAGATATTGTCAGATACGGTAATTATAGCAAGTATGTATTAAAGTTAAAACCTTTAGAGTAAAATACAGTACGTGCTGTATTTTTTTATTTAACCCGAGAACGCTCGCACCGCGGTCGTTTTGCAGCCGACTCAGAAGTTTCTCTCTTTCTATATTTGACCTGCAAATGCATTTTACGATTAAAAGTCTTCCCATAACACGTGTGTTGGTCAGTTGATGTGTAGCGTTCGTATGTGTTTGTTGTTTCAAGTGAAATATTTGCCAACCGAATCGCGAGTATACCATTTTATTATTGTATTCTTTTATAATACTCAGTGAAAATTTTAACAAATAAAGTAAGTATACAACTTGTTGCAGTTTCTATAATAATATAATTCCTACTGATAACATACTACACCAATATCTCTTTTAGCTCGTATAATGGGTGGGTATGAGAAAGAACAATCACGGTTGCAAAAACTATGGAAGGAGGTACGTGCCGATGAAGAAGAAGTTGGAAGTAATTCAGACCTAGATGAAGAAGATGTTGTAGAGAAAGTGAGCATGACACCAATTCCAAGCAGTTAGACTACGAGGAAGAAGACAACGATTGTTATTCCTATGATGATTTACCCTTGTCGAAACGCCTTGATTATTATGTAGGAAAAAGTAACATGCTGTGGTGCAAACATCCACCAATAAAATTTGCTTCAAAAGCCAAATCCGTTGATATTATACGTTTCCACGAAGGTCCAGCAAATTCTGCTAAGTCTGCTGCAACTATTATTGATTCTAGGAAACTTTTTTTCCTGACGAGGTTATAGAATAGATTGTTCGGGCAAACTTTACACGAGAAAGAGACGCTAGAGACACTGACGTCATTTAAATGAAAGCTTTTTTAGGTTTGCCTATATTTAGCTGGAGTTTCACGGGCTTATCATCTAAATCTTTCGGATTTATGGGCTATCGATGGCACTGGTTTAGAATATTTTAGATGCGTTATGGCATTGTCGAGATTTCAGTTTTGATGCGATGTATAAGATTCGACAACATTCATGATCGAGAACTTCGTCGAAGCAAAGACAAACTGACACCCATTCGAAATTTGTTGGTGCAGTTTGTAAATAGATGTGAACAAAATTATGCACTAAGGCCAGATATTACAATAGACAAGATGCTAGAAGGTTTTAGGGGTCGCTGCACTTTTCGTCAATACATAAAAAGCAAACCTGCACGATACGGAATAAAGTTTGTTTTACTGGCAGATGCACATAACTACTACACTCTTAATATGGAAGTTTATGTCGGAACGCAGTCAGAAGGTTCTTTTAGAGTAGATAACAGTGCTATCAGCGTTGTCAAACGCCTTGTCGGACGAATTATTCAATCGGGACGCAATGTGACCAAGGACAATTGGTTTACTTCATTTAATTTGGTACAAGACCTACTAAAGGAGAATTTGACTGAGGTGACTTTATTATCATATGTACCCAAAAAGGTAAAACAGTCCTGTTCGTATCTTCAATGCACTACCAAGGAGAAGTTGACGATACAGTAAACAAAAAACCAAACATTATACTATATTACAACACTACTAAAGGTGGCGTCAATAAGATTGACGAGATGAAGGGAAGTTACTCAGTTTCACGGAAGACTGCTAGATGGCCACTTACAATCTTTTTCTCATTTATGAATATTGCTGGGATAAATAGCCATGTTATATTTGAATCTAATAAAAAGCAAATTTAAGCAGGCGTGAATTTTTAAGAACACTTTCCAAAGAATTATGCATTGATCACATGCAGTAGATGTATGTTTGAGCTACATAGGTACTGAAAGTATATTTTATAACAATCACTTATGTTTTTTTTTTGAATGCATTATAAAAATTTTTTTTTATTAATAAAACTATTTTTCTTATAAGAAATGATTGGTTCAATACTCAAACAATAATTGACTTACAAACGATTGAGTTTTTCTGAATTGGTCAAAACGACCGAATGCGAGCACTAACGAAACTTTCCAAGCGCGAGTGTTCTCGGCTTAAGGACTAATATCGGTCGTTGGAAATAGTAATTTCAAATACAACTAAACCTTTAAAAAAAGAATATAATTGACTCAATATCAAAGAATTTCTAGACATATTGATTCCCCAAAACTTTGAATGGTTTTCCTGGAAAGTTCTGACAGTTACACATACGGTGTTTTTCCGCCCGACTGCAGAATTGTGTGGTAATATATCTATTATTGTTTGTATATGATGTGCCCTCCAGTAGAGAGTATAGTCGGTAGCACGCATTTGTACAATAGTGAACTTACACTCGAGTTCTTTCACTCCTGAAGAGTCCCAATCGACGTTTGTCTGTTATTGTTCAACCTCTTGCAAACTTACAACAAACTATTCGAGATTGGGATTTTTGCCAACACATAGTTGGCTATGATAATTGAAGGATCGCACTGATCTCTATAAATAACTGTATTGCGTATAGGATAGGCATTTTGTGATCAATTGAACGTCGTCATATTAAAAAACCGTAGTTTTCGGACCCCTCGAATTTTGCTGTAGCCCAAATTGTGAATGTGGCTGCATGGTCGTAAGTTGTGTATTTTGTGGAAAGAAAAAATACTCTGGCGACCTAAGCTTTTATAAGAAAGTCAATTGTGATTAATTATTACTTTTCATGTAAAGTTAATACAGAAGAAGAAACTTCCACCCAAAATTACAAAAAAACTTAAATGTCTTATGTTTTTACTTTCAGGATTAGGTTGTTGGTACCCATAAATTCACTCTACTACTACTCTAACTAGTACTTAATCACTGCTGTCAGAATTAAGAGTTCATATATTGGACCTATACAGCATTAAGGGGGTAGTAGGTACATAATAATATTGCACGACAATAACTGTTGCATTTTTAGGTTGATCTTTATACACCATCTAAAAGGAAAGTGCTCTTAATGCGCACAGTATGGTTTTTGTTGGTATGCAAGAAACATGAATATTTCGCTGTAAAAACTACTAGCTACAGTAGAGTGGTATTTGACTAACATCAAGTGGACTTTTGCATAATCTATACACTAATAAGTGAATAACAATAATTGTCGTACTTTTTAGAATTCTTTTGGGAGACGAATAAAACGTAGGTACATCATTCAAGAAATATACTGTGCAGTAAATGTACCTACGCATAAAATTATTTGTATAAGTTACTGATATGCCAAATCAAAAGGTTATTTATGAATCAAAGCAATATACAATAAAGATTTTAGTTCTGTAAATAATTTTTAGTAGAAATAATAAAATTTTTTAGGTCAATCAGTGCACCATAATTTTTAAAATTAAAATAATGATCAATCACAACCGGTTTCAAAGGTGTGTACCTTTTCATTCTTAAATAAACAGCACAATACAAATACAAACAGATAAAATACTGTAAAAGACTAAGTGTGACTTGAGAAATTTTAATTACGTGTGAAGTAAGTTGCATATGCTACAGGTTCAACCTTTAATAGTAATTCATGTTTCAATGTTTATGTATATTAAGCACTTATAAACCAACATCTTTATTCTGATCGGGCGAAAAGTAAACATTTAGACGATATTTTCACGAACGCTTGTGTCCGTTTATGTAAATTCTGCAGATGCTACGAAACATGGTGCGTTTTTCGTTGAAACTTAACCAAAATCTACGAGGTTTTCAAAATGGTTTTCACGCTGTTTGGTACATTTAAATCTATAATTTTCGTTCCAACAAAAAAGAGCTGCGTGAGAGCTAAAAAGCTCGTGTATGATACATCAATTCAAACATATACATTTAATTTAATACTTAACATTAATAAATTAATGTTTCAGTTGATTATTTGCATATAGAGTAAATTAACTGTGTAAAATTAACAATTTACATTGGTTTGAACTTCCCGCCAAAAAATTGGCCCGAATACTACACCTTTTCTAATATGTCAGCGCCTTATCGGTCACAGTACGCAATCAGTTAGTAATAGAGATAACTAAAGGATCGACTATGTAATTGCTACCACATCTGTCCACAAAGTGCTTTTAATGCAAATTGCATTTTCGTACATGTTAAGTTACACGAGTCAACACTTTTGTTTAAAGTATGTGAATAAGTTCTATCTCCATCCCCAAAAGGTATTTAAAAGACAAGTCCTTACGTAAAACTAAATTTAAAAGAAACTATTTACTGTTATAAATAACAACGATGTCTTATCTGGTGTAAACCTAACACATATTAATAGTAATTTAAATGTTTATCAAAATGTAGTAGTATATGAAATTAAATTTTCTACAATTTTTTAATGATAATAATGTTAAAAACATTGATTGATCCAGAAAAGTTCAAAACTTTCCAAATCATTATGTAGAATATTTTCTTTATTTATAAAATTATTATTTAAGCAATTATTGTAAAGAAATGTAGTAACAATTATGTAAATTTTTGGAAATTAAAACCATGTTTTGATTATACTTATCGTTAAGAAACTTTTTAAATAGATGTAGGTATTACCCTTTCATCGTATAGAATAAACAAATACACAAAATTTATAGAATACTCTGCATGGGGTTAAGAATTTCAGTAATTTTTAATATAAAACTTACTCTTGGCGCACCGATTAAAAAAGACTTGAGAGAAATGAAAAATATTTTAAAGAGATATTCTTGTTTAACCACAAAAGTTTCTGCTTAGAATGCATGTTTTTCTTTCCACTATTTAAACGACTAAAAACTGTTACGTATGCAGAGTTTGAAAGTATTATTGCAGTTGAACTAGTATAACGGGAGAAAAACAAGATAAACAAAATAGTTTCGAAGTTTCAGTTTGTAACAACACACTGTTGGTTTCATCGTTTTAATGCAAGAAGCTTAAACATGCAAATTTGTTAAATATTAATTATAGTAAACAATTGAATAGTTAATACCACAAGAATAATGAATTTTGCTTTTCTGCAGTTTAGGTTATTTTCTTATAGGTATAATTCTAAGAAATACATATTTTCTCAAGTTGTTTATTTTTCGTTTAGAAAATGCTTTTAGAAAAAGCACCTGGCACATTCAGAAATTGTGTATACTGCCGAAAAACACTATTAGAATACTTTAAGAATTAAAAACAATTTTTTATAAAATTCGAGCAACTAAAATCAACATTTAGCAAAGAAATGAAACTTTAAGAAAATACTGATAATATCAACCGATAGCAAGTTTCAAACAATTTATTTTAACACGTGTTAACATAAAATGTAAACTAAAGATGGTTGTACTAATTGTTTCCATTATTTAATCAAAACTAACAAAACAAAACAACAATAACAAGAAATGTTTGATAGATTGAAAATAGACAAAATGTTCAACATTCACATTACAAATGTTTTTTACTTCTGTATTATATAGTACAAGGATAAATAGATACAGGTGTATTTGCTAAAACCAAGTGAGAGTGAGAAACAGACGCTTTTAGGCAGTCAACAATGATGGATGATCGCAAGGTCGAACCAATTAATGAATTTCTAACTATGTGTATTGTACAGTATTAGGATAACCTTGTGTATTGTATAGTACGAGGATAAATCGATATAAGGTGTACGTGCTGTAAAATGAAAGTGAGAGTGGAAAAGACGGTTTTTGAGCAGAGAACGGTGATGGGTGTAAAATTAAGATGGTGCATCAAACTATGAAAGCGTTTAAATTGTTATTTGCCTTAAAAGATGGTTTTATAATTTTATATAAAAGTTCTATTAAGCTAGCTATTTCTTAAGCTTGCGCATTGTAGAAATAGATTTAATGGAAATAAAACCAATTGACAATAATAAACAAAGTACACCACGAAGTAATTAATAAATAAAGCACTGATGAAAAATAAATATGAAAAGTATGGAAAGTAAGCGATAAGGTTATCAACAAACAATAAACATTAAATAAAACCCAGATCATAAAGGTTATTGTTCAAAGACGGAGAAGGTTGTATCTATTACGTTATCAGAAAATTAAATAAGGTTTGTGCATTATGTAATAGAAAATTTTATAGCGGAAATATGTTTTTAAATTGTTAAACCTGCACGTTTGTTATCTAAAAATTTATTTAAATTTAATTAAAAAAATTGTTAAGTTTCATTATTTTGGTTGTATTAAAATTTTGTTTTCAAGTTACAAATCATTAGTGCAGCCAAGATCCTGAGCTTAATAATAGAATAAAATTAATAGTGTCTCATGTTTGAATTTATTTTGTTAAATAGCAAATTGCAATCACAACGGTACGGACGAAACTTAAAACCAATTTCTTTTTACCTTGTATCTTTGGAATTTAAATAAAAAGTAGGTGTATTTTTATATTACGTTGGAGTACAAGTACTACATTAAAAAATTACCCAACCCAAATTTAACCAACTTTATTTTTCTCTCGGTAAGTTAAATCAAAATGCTCTAAATGTAAAAGTCTTATGTGATTGTTGAAAATCGATGAGAAAATAAATTAAATTGCATTTGTTTGTGAAAACCATATAGTGTAAGGTATTTTCTTTGGTTTTACGAATCTTCGTCTTCTTCTTTTACCATGTTACGGTTAGTGCTTACTCTTTTTCACTGCACTTTATAATTTTACTTATTCTGCACTTTCTTTCCTGCACAAAGTTTCTTTCATTTCTTTCTAACGCCTGTTGCTTTTTTTCTAACTTTCAGTTTAATACTTTGTCTTTAGTATTTCTGTTATTCTTTTGATCCATGTTGTGATTGATCTTTCCCTATGTTTTCTTTCTATGGTTTGGCTTTTTATTGGCCTTTTCCTAACTTTTTGTATTTTTTCTGTCTCTTTTGTTATTCCCTCAATTCTACTTAAGACTTTAATCTCATTTGTTTGAATTTGCATCATTATTTTCTTACTAAGTGTCAATTTTTACTATTGGTATAAATATTGCATGCCTACAACAGTTAAGCATCGACTCATCCCCATTGTCACAATTGCTATAATAGTTACAACATGTATTAAAACAAACCGTTGCATTTTAACGGTTGTTTACGTAACGAGAAATCTGAGACTTTGATTAACTGGACCTAAGTGTTTTTGATACCATTTATGTACTGTGTATCAAACATTTTTAGTTAATTCTTGAGAACTTAAGAAAAGCCAAAAGAGTAAGGGTGTGTTACTTTTAACTCTTGAATGTCACTAAACGGTATTCAGAAACAAATAAAGAGCAATAGATAGTAACTAAATGATCTTAACTAGTAGGTAATAAAGATCGATATTTCAGCCAAGTTTGAGTCAGCAATAAGTGAGTTTGAATTTAGCCCTGAAAACTTTGTTCCAGTGTTTTCCTTTACTTAAAACAAAACACTACTAAAACTCATGCACAAATATTGTACTAGATGCTAATCTTAATAGAGTGATTAAAGGTAGAAAAGGAGATGAAGCGGCTGGACAATTTGCTGACAGAAGAAAACGACTGTGAAAAAAGTTAAAGGTGTATACTGTATATAACCAATATCAACTAAAAATCCATATCATCAAAAGCAAAAATCTTCTTTAATGTATAGGATAGTAGAGTAGAACAATGTGCAAGTTATGATTCAAATCACTACCTAGTACTGGAAACCTTCAGAAGTCAATACTCAAATATACCGGCCAAATGATTTAATATTTAAAGAATGAAGACTACAAAAGTACACGGCTAGAACAATATTTACGTCCACAAGAAAGTATAATAACGGTATGAAAAAAGACTAGCAACTAAACTGACTAAAGTATACGACAGTAGTAAGTGGAAGAGGGATACAAGAAAATAGATCAATCATTCCTAAAATTTACTTGGCATATAAAACGTTACTTGGCTAGCAATGGAAGTAAAATTATTAATTGAGAAAAGAGAAAATTGCTTAATACGCACGTAATTGCTTAAGATTGCCAAAGAAAATAAAAATAGAGAGCGGCGCAATAAAATAGAAGACGAAAGAAACCAATAATAGGGGAAATGTTGCAATGAAATTGGTAGCTTACTCAATGAGCACAATGTACAGGACCTATTAAAAAACATAAAAATAAATGACAGAAATAAATCAAAATAGTTAATCATTCTAAACAAATAAAAGGATACGATCAAGTTCTTTTAACTGAAACAAAAGATGATAAGTTAAGATAGCAGACTTAAAAATCAATGTTACAAATGAACTGGAACAAATAACATTTAAAAAGAAGAAGGAAGATTACCATAAATAAACCAAGGAATAACTGTTAACAAAAACAAAGTGTACCATGACAATGGTATCAAAACAAGAAAAACCAAAAAAAATATTGGTTATTAGACTGAAAGCTCGTTTTATTTAATTATACTTAAATACATAAATAATTATTCTCTAAGATGGATGCCTTTTCATCAATAAAAAAAGAATGATTATGGTAAATCTGTTTTGGACAATGGGAGCGAGATTTGAACAATAAGAGAAAAGTGGGAGCAATATAGATAGATTGCCTACAAAGAAATAGTAGCGTATCAAAAGTAAAGTTGGTAACAAAGGAAGAAATAAGATTTCAGTTGCAAAAACAATTGTTGAAAGAATCAAGAAAGAAGTTTAAAATGGTTTAGTCTACTAAGAATAGACGGTAGAAGATGGTCTAAACATTTTTTGTAATTGGTAACTTCTTAGAATAATGATAAAACTACCCTAAAAATCATAGAACAAGGGCATTAGGAGAGCAATGAAAGATTGTAGGTTATGATCAAGAGGTGTGGAACGTGCTGTATAATTATAAGGCATATTCTATAGATTGTAGTGCGTGTACATAATATGTACTTTATTTACCACTCCAATAACAAAATACCTGAATCAAAATTATAAATTTAACATGTTTTAGTGTTATAACACTTTTAGTACAAGGTATTTTCTCATTTTAATGTTTACAAGCTTTGTCTTCCTAGTTCATTTAATCCAAGGGCGTCGTATAAATGTTTGTTAGTGAATCCTTGAGTCAGTGCTTTTTTAGAGCATTGGATTCGGTAGTATTGTTTCCAATTGCCTAAAGTATATACCTCTTATTTTGTTAATGTTGTAATTTGCTTCTTCTTTATTAATAGTTATGCATGTGGTTTGAAAAGTTGCATGCAACCGTTTATGACCAAAAGAACGGGCGGCCTTTACAACCGCCGACTCTGGTTTAAACGGTCTAGGTATAGTTATATAAAAGCCCTATTATTCAATACTGAATGTTCTATAAAAAAATTGTTTCAAATTCTTTCTGACCAAAAAAACCCACCTGATCACGACTACGTGTTTTATCTTTATACAAAGTTTGAACATTCGATACTTATCATCAACAATACTGTAACAGTCACTTGGGAAATATAATCTTCAGTCTCTTACTGTGCAGGCAATAGGTGTTTGGTAAATGTCAACTCCATATTAAAAACCAACTCAAAATTTGGTCTACCAAATTCACTCAAAGCAACAGGATCTACGACACTATTATATACATATGATAATGTTTATCTTTTGTTGAATCCTTAGAGCAGTACTTTTAAGGGAATTGATTTGGCAATACTGTTTCCACTCACCTAAAGTACATACCTCTTATTCTCATTAAAGTCATAATTGGCTTCTTCTTTATTAAGAGTTATCTGCTTGGGTAGAAAATTTGCATGCCACAGTTCATGACCTTGAAAGCAAGCGCCGTTTGCAATTGTCAATCTTGGCTCAAACCGTGCTGGTTTAGTTATATAGAAGCCTTGTAATTAAATACTAAATTTCTTAAAAAAACTGTTTAAAATACTTTTAGACCTATAATACTCAGTGACAATTGGAGAACACGACAACAACAACTTACCGACAATATGTCAACGATCCGCAGACATCACCAACTAACATATATAGACTACAAGAAAGCTGCGACTTCCAGACTGCAATTATTGCCGAACAATTGCCATTACCACAAAGTTTGAAGATTAGCGGGTACACACTTTACGTAATCAAAACCGCTGAGAAAAAGTTCTGGAAACAATGCTATCAAACATTTTCGCAAAAAATGTTTATCGAAGATAAAAGCATGTCCTTTTCCATGGCCTTGATCAAGCCCAACTCTAAAAGCAGTTTCTTGCGGTATATACTTGGTCCACCAAGTTTAACCAAAGCAACAGGATCTACGCTACCGTCCCACAAGGTGAACTAGTGGACAAAATACGCACATCTCTGCAAGTTAAGTCCTCCCCTACACTCTGCTGCCATGCTAACTTCAAACATTAAAATTTTATAGAACGGTCCTAAAGAGTGCACCTAAACTCCCTCAAACCATACCTTCTTTGCCATAAAATTTATCTAAAAAGTCTAGAAGCAAAATTGTTTGCAATCGTTGTGATGTCCCTAAAATATTTTTGGTCACCAGTGGCGTGCCGTATACCAGTGGCGTATCAAACTTATTTGTTCTTAAATAGAACACTTTATATTTTATTGCACATTTGGAAAGCACTCAAAAATATTTTTTTATGTAACATGTCATACTAACTTCTTGGGTTTTTTTGACAGAAACTAAACCGCGCCGGCAAGTAAATTTTATATTGAGAAATAAACGGAGGCTTGTTCTACCTTCAAGTATTTTTTTTTCGGGTATTTTATGGAAAAAATTAAATTTTTGATTAGCATTCGCAAATTGTTGTTTTTTTCAAAAATTTTAAATAGCACCCCCTTAAAAAAATTACAGCGTTGGACAGCCGGAACTTCAAATTTTCCATTGCAACTACGAAAAAACACATTCCCTGACAAAAATTTACAGAACAAATTCCTATTCAATAAACGCCTTTTTTCAAATACCTACAAATGTGCCTTGATAAAACAAAAAATGGGCAATTGTCAAAATACTTAAAAAGTCAAATTAAGACTCAACTAAAGACACATTCTGTTTGTTTTTTGATGAAACGTTACTAAAATACTCCCAACTCAAGAAGAAATGGTTGACATGGTTTTTATTCTTGGAGAATGTTAAAAAATTATATATTGCGGTCACGAGTATACGCTGAGAAATATCCTGGCAGAGCACATCCCAATCCACGAGCTTTTTAAAAAGTGTTGAATAGATTTACAACTGCTGGGAGTGTTAAACGAGCAAGGGGAATTAGAACGAAGCAAGTTCTGGCGGTCGTCATATTGAACGTTTAGTTTATAAGTTGTATTTTTCACTTAAGTATTTGTAAACTCATTCATTCTTTGAAAGGCCCGTAGATGGAAATGTGCACTGTCATAATATCTCTCAGCGTACACTCGTGACGCCAATAAACAGTTCTTGTAGTAATCTCTAAGAATAAAAACTATGTCAACCATTTCTTTTTGAGTTGGGAGCATTTTAACAACGTTTATCAGAAAACAAACAGCTGGTGTCTTCAATTGAGTCATAATTTGACTTTTTAGGTATTTTAACATCTGTGCATCTTTTTTTTATTATGGTACACTTGCCGGTTTTCGGAAAAGAACGATTTTTTGACAAATCGGAATTTCAACTTGATTTTCTTTGAAATTTTTTTAGGGAATGTGTATTTTTGTACTACTAGTGGAATATTTAAAGTTTAGGCTATTGAACGCATTAATTTATTTAGGGGTTGTATTTTAAAATTTCTGAAAAGTTACAATTTGCGAATGCCAATCAAAATTTTTCTTTTTAATAAAATATCAAAAAATACGTGAAAATAGAACAGACCTCCGCTTGTCCTCATTACAAAACTTACACGCCGGCGCAATTTAGTTTCTGTCAAGAAAAATTATCAAAAATGGTCAAATTTGTCGGAAAAGCGGTGATAACAGCAAAACCGCTAAACTTAAGGGTTTAAGATGTTACATAAAAAAAAATACCCTTTGAGTGTTTTCCAAATCGGCAATAAAATATAGGGTGTTCTATTTAAAAAAACATAAGTTTAATACGCCATTGAAATAAGGCACGCCACTGGTGATTAGAAGTTATTTAAGAACATGGCGACGATAATTGCGACAAATTTTGCTCCTAAACTTTTTTCGATAACTTTTATGATAAAGTAGCTATGGTCCGAGGAAGTTTAAGTGCTACACCCTGTATGTCCAAATGTTTGTAATTTTATTTCTGATCGATCATATGTGTCTTAAAATTTTTTCTTTGTAAATATGCTTGCCAAAATTAAAAACCAAACACTTCTCTTTTAGCTGTAGCTCTGAGTAGTCAAGTGAAGCCACTCTTCAACCTGATCATTGGCATTTTGTCATTAAATTACGGATATTTGTTATTACTTCCAAAAATAAACAGTCGTCCTGTATAGTTCTTTAAACGACCCAAAAGAATTGGTTTTATTATAGTAACCAAAATCTGATGTAATACTCATTTGATAAATCGAATACTCATCCGAAACTTGTGTATGAAGGATCAGTGACACTAAAAACGCTCTTTCTACCATTACGTGAAACGAACACAATTGTTTTCGTAAAAGTCTCTATCTCTGCTAGGTGTGTTAGAAGCAAGATGTTGAAAATAATCTGCGACGAAAATAAGAATATCGCGAGCATTGTTATAGATTCATGCCACCCAGTCAGCATTTACTTGGAGTGTTCTGGATCTCATCGTTACCTTCAGCTCTGTACAAAACCTGTTTGCTGCTCAAAGAAAGAAAATGAGTAAAACGGGGTTTGGTGCCGTTTTGGAACAGATACTTAAGCAGAACAAAAATTAACAATAGAAGCAGGAAACGTGTATGAGGTTAATGAAGTCCCATATCTGATCATTTAAATTAAAGTTGATGTAGACTAGAATAAGATGACCTCGGGACATTCTTACATCGCTTCTAAAATAAAAATTTTACATACCGTAGTACCGCATTTCTGCTAGAAAAGAGCATGCCAGAAAGCAAAAAATAATCCCTGGGAGAGAAGGTTGCAAAAAACTAACCCCAGTCTGAAACCTTTTCAACTGGGAGAGGTGTTCCTGTGTGCAATGGTTTAAATTCTGCAAGTATAGTGACAATGGAGTGAGATATGCAACGGTTGTTGTTTACAAAATAACAAAAAGAAGCGACGACTCTAGCAGAACAACCTAGAAAAAACTGAAGGAAATTCGGCTCGATGTGACGCACTAAATTCGTGGAGGATAAGAATATTTATAGTAGTTAGAGCAGCAGCGTTTGTCTATGTCGGAGAGTTGCGTAGATGCCTGAATAACTGACTTCTTGTCTAACAAGGCGCCACCTGCTCAATAAAGAAAGAAATAAAACCGATCAACAGGAGATCAACAGGTTTTACTTAAAATCTAATATACTAAATTAAACACAAACTAGAGAGAAAGACAAACAATTCAGTATAACAAACAAATCTTAAAATATTAGAAGAATGTGACAGAAATAGAGAGACTGAGACTGTAGTTACGTACGTTAACAGCAGTCTCGCTTAAAATAAATAAAGCTCACAATTAATGTGTCGAATTTCAGGTAAACTTTAGTTACGTTCGAGTTAAAATTATCAGCGATTTACACTAAACCTAAACTAGAATGAAAGGGTAAGTATTTTCCACAAACCCGAAAGGCCTTTTGTGACCGCGACAACCGCTCTAAACAAAACGCCCCAGCACTTATTGAGCTGATTAAAAACAAACTTCCAGTTAAGGAGTTTACACAGAATAAAAGTTACTTAAATATTAGCGATCCAGCTGTTTTCTGACATATGTACTTGAGCTTCATACGCATTATTATTATGAATAAGTGGTTTAAATACTAAAACTTAGCTGTAATCGGTAGAGTGTAGTTCCGAAAATAAAGGTATTCTGCTAGCGACGGTATCGACAGTTCGGTGAAGTTAGATAGTCCCAGGGATTCCTCTTAAAGGAGGTGTGCGGAGAAGAAGGCGATTGACTTCCTCGCTGGAAGTATGCAGCATAACAAACTCCTGTAGACGTTGTATTCACCGGTGATCTGCAGTATAATTAATGCGAAACCGTGGTATTGTCTTTTATTGATAGGGAAGGTTCTTAATTAGCTACTCCAGTATCCTCAATACTTATCCAAGTACAATACACAACAAAAACATAAGATCAAACGCAAAGCGGGTGAATTTAGCTGGATTAAACTTAAACACCAATTTGAATTGGAAATCGTGAAACCCACATTAAATAATTTTGTAAAAATTTCATTTTAGGAAGTATGCTAGCGACACCCGCGTGTATCAAACGAGAAGGAAGATGTCCGCTGCACATCTCGATAATCCAGTAGTATTTTTTTCTCCAATAGAAAATTAGCAACATGCGCGCCAAATACGACTTTCGTAGCAACATACTACTCGCGACACACGTTTTAAGACGGCTTACGATATACGTCCTAAATTTGGAAAATAAAACCGTACAGATTGTAAGTAGTGTTTTTTTTTCTTTAGATGTTTTATAAATGATAATGATTGCAGAATTTTATGGTTTTAAGAACAAAACATCAGTGTGCTTTGAAACTTTGTCATTTTCTCTGTCCGATTAGCATCAAAGTCAGTTTTACAGTAATTTTATTAAAAATAACAAAATTCAGTGGTATTGACATTGACCAAATATATAGTTTGAACAAAAAAAATTACACATTACAGGATCGATTGAAAATAACACACCACAGAAATTATTAAAGTTAACGTACGTTGTAAATATACACGATATATCTTCAATATATTGGAGGTAAATTTTTATGTATTAAAAGGCTTCTACAAAGTAATATGACAAAGTGCTTTTATTCGCGCTCATAAATTATTCATTCTTCATTATTGCAATGTAGGGGAAGTGATTTGAAATTGATTTTCTGATAACTTTTTGTGTTAGTGTGTAAACAATTTGAATATGTTAGTCTGCCCCGAACATCGGAAAATTTTTGATACAATTAATTTTTCTTAACATGCACATTCACAAATCGACAACATCTTGATAAAACACATAAACGTGCGATAAGAAAATGGAACTTAAACGTATTCAAAATTGCTTGAAGCATTGATCAGAAAAACGAACAGGAAATAGGTCAATGAGTGAGCTAATCTAGTAATCCCGGATTTTTACGGGATAGTCTGACGTCTAAGCGATATTATGTTATCTCTTCCGCTCGACGAAGTTATAAAGACAACCCTTTTTAGTTGACTTTATCAAGCAGGTCATCTTCAATTAAACGACAGAATGCAAAATCGATGTTAAAATACCTGTGTCTTCACTAATAAGATTCAAACAGTGTTTTTTAATTAAGTTAAGAAAATACCTACGTTTAGAGTTAAATTGTCATATTTTTTTATATATTCAATAGAAAATATAGCGTGTAAACATACAATGGAAAGTAGTAGAAATAAAAGTTTTATTTATATGCACGTGATAGAGCGATCAATCTACTTCATGCACTAATGTTATTAGCGCTATCAGCTTATTTTATATAACTAAATTATAACGAAAGTAAAATGTAAGGTGTTCAAACTAAATTGTGTAGAAACGGGATCGACGAAAAATCAATAATAAAAAGCTAATTAACAAATATTACATTTACATAACTTTTGAAAAAGAAAACAATAGCTTTCTGCAAGACCCGAAGCGGAAGATTCATATTTTTAACCTATTTAGGTAGCGCTGCACTTTTATGTTCCATCATACTCGAAAAGTTTATTCACTAGTTTGCATGAAAAATGCATCATCTAGGACAATAAAGTTGTTTTTTTGGGAAATGTCTTGTAGAAGACGCAAGCGACGTCTTTTGATGAATTGTTTTCAAGTTTATTACTCGAGTGCGCTTGACGTGTCATTTACAAGACACCATTCATATCGATTTTAAAAATATATATATTGAAGCGGTGACTGAAGTACTCTATTAACTTATTCTTTTGATCTCTTTGTTAAATTTAGTGTTTCAAGTGGATAATTTTATTAAAACAATTAAGATTAAAATATTTGTAGTAGAACTCCACATCGCCCCGATACTAATAAACTTCAAAGAACGAATAGAAAGTATTGATATGTTCTAAAGAAAACATGAGAAAATGCGCAAAATAAATATTATTTGTAATTATTAAAGAATTCTAAAATCTACCTAAGTTAATGTCCCTTTCGGCTTGATAGATTATGCCTAAAATCTAATTGAATCTGCACTATATACAGGGTGTCCCACCGGGAACGCCATTGATAGATTATAGAAAAACTGTACATGGGAAAAATTTGAAAATTTGGTAGTATACTAACATCGACGGGGGCAGTTCCGTTAAAATATTTTCAAGATGGTGACACTTCCAGTTATACCGGAAGTAGGTGTCAAGTTGCTTATTTTAAATGGAACATCCTATATATTATTCTATTTTTGAATTTTGCACAAAATTCTAGACACATTTTGTGTATAATGTCCTATACCTAAGTCTAACTGTTTTGGACTTATTTTAAATTTTATGTCAAAAATGACGTTTTCAGGCCTAAACAAAATTATAAAATTTTCCTATACTAATGCCTTTTGTTATTTAATTGGAATAGGTTTTCTTGTAGCAGGGGACCTATTTTAGTGGGCTATGTCGATATTTTGATAATAAATTAATACAGGGCGATCAAAAAAAGGATTAAAATTAAATTCAAAAACACGTCAAAAGTCATTTTTTTTAAATGCAAGCACCATGTTTTTATAATTTTATCTTATTTAGCATCAAAATAAGGTTGACTTTGTACAAGGTTGTCTATTCAAAAATTCATGGTTTTCGAAATATTGGCAATTTAACATTTTTTTTGTTGCACAAATGCTATTGATTTCTTTTAATATGAATGGTTATTCCTAGTTGGCCATGATGGCGTTAGAAAACAATCATCTGTCAAGGATATGTCAAACTGTGTGTATCAAACTAAGAAATGCCAACAGATAACTGTACCGACTGTGAGTGTTAAAGTGCATATCGTTATCAAAGCGATAACTTATTATGCTTAAAACACACGTGTGTCGATAAAGCCAAGTAATTACTTGTGCAGTATTACGCTCGCAACGAAAGAACACCTGGCTTTATCGACATACGTGTGTTTCAAGCATTTAAAGTTATCGCTTTGGTAACGATATGCACTTTAACACTCACAGTCGGTACAGTTAACTGTAACACATGTTCTTAATATAACTTTATCACATTGTCCATAAATAATAAATAAATTTAAGTAATCTTCGTTTGTATAATTTAAGCGTCCCGGCATGATTATTGAAAATTTTTAACAGTTTGACATATCCTTGACAGATGATTGTTTTCTAACGCCATCATCGCCAACTAGGAATAATCATTCATATTAAAAGAAATACAATATCATTTGTGCAACAAAAAAAAAGTTAAATTTGCCAATATTTCGAAAACCATGAATTTTTTTGAATAGACAACCTTGTACAAAGTCAACCATATTTTTGATGCTAAATAAAATAAAGTTATAAAAACATGGTGCTTGCATTTAAAAAAATGACTTTTGACGTGTTTTTGAATATAATTTTAAATCTTTTTTTTGATCGCCCTGTATTAATTTATTATCAAAAATATCGACATAGCTCACTAAAATAGGTCTCTGCTACAAGGAAACCTATTTCAATTAAATAATAAAAGCATTACTATAGGAAAATGTTATAATTTCTTTTGTTAAATGTGACATTGAATTTCTTAAATCTTGCCGCAAAGCAGGTGTTTTTCCAAAATTTATTAAAGTTTATGCAAATCTTAATTCAAACTCATGTAAAAGGCGATTGAATTTGCTAAGCGTAAATGGTTAGATTTGGAAATTAAATGTCATTATGGTAAATTAGGTAAATTAGAGTTAGAAGCATATGAGTTACATTTAAAACTGACTTCAGGATTAAATGAAGACGAGTATGTTCAATGGATTAAGTTTTTGCACCATATTAATGAAATTATTCAACACAAATTTTGGCAAAAAAAGATGACCCACAACAAAAGTTCACAGAATTATCTAAAAAGAAAAGAGGTGCACAGACTTGATCCCCAAAAATCTAACATAGTGGTAAACAAATCCTCGGAGATTTTTAACAATGACGAATTAACTTTGTTGAATAAAGGCTTGAAATATAACCTCAAATTTAACAAAGCGCCCATAGATAAGATTATTGTAGGAATTGAAAGTTCGATCAAACTTTTAGACGATAATTCTAAAAATTCATTAGGAATGCCTGTAAAATTCAAATTTCAGATAATATTCAGCAGTTACCAAAATTTAAATTTAACGCGAGAGAAATAAACATTGTTAAAAATCTTAAAGAGAAAAATTGTTGTTATCTCAAAGCAGATAAAGGCAATAAAGTAGTTATTTTGGACAAAGAGGATTATTTTGAGTCAGTTCAGGTGATGCTTAATGAAGGCCCCTATTCATTAATATCTAAAAATCCTCTTCCCAAAATGATTGCTGATACCCGTAGAGTCTTATTAGAATGTGAAAATATTATACCAAAACAACTTAGGTTTAGACTAACGGTATCTAACCCGGTTCTTCCTAGAATGTATTGTTTACCTAAGATACATAAACCCGGAAAAGCAATGCGTCCCATTGTTTCAGGTATTAATGCTCCTACTTATCTGATATCTAAATGGTTGTCAAATAAATTCAACAGTTTTGAATATCAACAATCAAATTTCAGTGTTCAAAATTCATACGATTTTATTGAAAAAATTAAAAACATTGAGCTGACTGAGAACGAAGTTTTAGTTTCATTCGATGTCTGTTCATTGTTTCCAAGCGTTCCGATAGATATCACTTTAGATTATTTGAAAGATATGTTACACCAAAACCATTTAGACAATTCAGAAGTAGATAATTTTATTAAATTAGCAAGATTATGTATGAGTCAAACCTACTTTCAAATTAACAATAATATTTATCAACAAAATTATGGTACAACAATGGGTAACAGCTTATCTCCGTTTATGGCTAACCTGTTCATGGGTAAATTTGAAACTGATTTAAAAATAATTTAGAATATTTTCCTAGAATTTGGTGTAGATATGTAGATGACGTTTTTGCAGTCATCGACACTAAAGTTTACAGCCCTCAGCAATTTGTAGAAATTTTAAATTCAAAATTTGAGACGATCAAGTTTACCTATGAAACAGAAACAAACCTTAAGTTACCTTTCTTAGACACTTTAGTGACAAGAAATGGCAACAAACTAGATATAGATATTTATCGTAAAGACACTAACACTATGAGGTTTATAACAAATGATTCCAACCATAGTATGCAACATAAACTTGCATCTTTCAACTTTTGATTCACCGATTATTACATTTCCCATTGTCAAAACAAAACTTTGATAAAGAACTGCGAAATATTAAGCAGATTGCATCATACAATGGTTTTCAAGAATCAATTGTCACAAACATAATTAGAAAACATAAACATAAGTTAAACATTAGAAACATTACAACGTTAGGAACTAGTAATAGCAAAATAGATAAGAAATATGTCAAATTACCAAATTATCCCACATACACAAAAGGTCTTCAAAAATATTTTCAAAATTTGATTATAAAACAGTAACTTCTAGTAATAACAACTTGCAAAATCTTTTAGGCAATCCGAAAGACCCAATAGAAATGTGTGATAAATCGGGAATATATAAAATTAATTGTAAAGACTGTAACCAAGTATATATAGGGCAAACCAAGAGACCTATTAAAACTCGTTTTAAAGAGCACGTAGCTCATGTCAAATATCATCGCACAGATAGGTCCAGTGTTGCCATGCATATGCTTGAAAATGGCCATAGAGTAGGCGACATTGAATTAATTAAGAGGGTAGATAATAAAACGAACTTGATTCTTATGAAAGTTTAGAAATTTTAAAAACAGAAATTTGCTTATGAATTATGATGATAACGGCCCATTAGGATTTTCGGAATTATTTAAGCTTATCTAAGAATCAATTAAGTTAACGATGCGTGATAAGCAGATAGTATATATAAGCTTCCCGTTGTTTTTATTTTTAGTATCGGTATCGCTGATGATAACAGCTTAGCTGTTGAAACACGTGTCCGAGTCAAGTTTTTGGTGCAGTTTTTGGTGTTTTTCTGTTGGTTAATTTTGTTTAGGCCTGAAAACGTCATTTTTGACATAAAATTTAAAATAAGTCCAAAACAGTTAGACTTAGGTATAGGACATTATACACAAATGTGTCTAAAATTTTGGGCAAAATTCAAAAAATAGAATAATATATAGGTGTTCCATTTAAAATAAGCAAGTTGACACATACTTCCAGTGTAACCGGAAGTACCACCATCTTGAAAATATTTTAACGGAACTGCCCCCGTCGATGTTAGTATACTACCAAATTTTCAAATTTTTCCCATCCACAGTTTTCCTATAATCTATCGATGGCGTTACCGGTGGGACACCCTGTATAGGGTAGCCCATTAGTGCGAGGAAGGTGGATATCTTGGAAAATATTGGGGTTAGAACAAAACAATCGCAATAAAACTTCTGCAAATCAATAAACTGCACATTTTAAAATTATTTTCGTTTATACAGGGAGTTCCATGAAAGTGCGACCTTCCAAAGTAATGTTTTCTTAAATACAACTACCAATTTTTTATTACAAATTTGGCGTTCTTGGAAAATTCTAATGTGACTTTATACATTATACAGGAGTTTTTGTATGATTTCACTTTTTCCGGAAAAATTGACGTTTTGAAAAAGTAAATAACTCAGTTATCCTGGAATTTATCTAACTGCAATTTCGTAGCTTTAATATGCTTTACATGTGCTAACTAAAGCTAGTTGTTCACCTTTCTAACCTTGCTAAGTTTTGAGTAATCAATTATTTAAATTGAACTCTCTAAATTCATAAATAACTTGATTTTTTCAAATGGCACCACCTAATTTTTTATGTGCCGTTGAACGTGGAATGTTATAACCTTTCTAATAATAAGGTTGTAGGTATCTAACTCTGACGGATTTTTGATATGCAAACAAATTAGCCTTACCCCACAGCTTATTGTTCTTGACACGTTACTGCTCGGTTGCATGGTGGTCGCCACGACATTTCAAAAACATCTACGTCAGAAAACAAGTTGCGCAGTCAGGTGCGCAGATGATTAAAAACGCGGTTATTTATTTTTTACCGGTAGTGTGACTGACGAGTACAGTTTACAATGTAAGCGTTGCCGCGGGCAAACTGTTTAAATTACCTTAAACTAAATTACTAAAATGCCTAGATATCCTCTCAGGTAAAGAATAATATCCATTATTAGAAAGGAAACCGGCTAGTAGAATTTAAGATACCAGACCAATCAAAAAACTGATTACGGCTA
Organism: Abscondita cerata; assembly: GCA_030710515.1. NCBI lineage: Eukaryota > Metazoa > Arthropoda > Insecta > Coleoptera > Lampyridae > Abscondita > Abscondita cerata. The sequence goes on along the minus strand of JALBCR010004776.1, from coordinate 166,425 downwards.
CACAAGTAAGATCTACAATGAATACGCGAGGGATACGGCTTACGAACATGGAAAATAAACTTAATAAAAATCTAAAACAATTAAAAGACAAATTAGGAGATAAAAAACTTTGGAAATTGGCGACGTGGAACATAAGAGGGTTAAAAGGAAAAGAAATGGAATTGATAAAAGAGTTTAACGAAATGAATTTGAGTATCTTAACGTTAACTGAGACAAAGAAAAAAGGAAAAGGCATAATGAAATTAGAAGAGCATATTTTAATCTATAGTGGCGTACCAGAAGAGCAAAGAGCGAAAGCAGGAGTGGCATGCATCATAAACAAAGCTTGGGAACCTTTAATATGTAAATGGGAATGCGTAACAGAAAGAATCCTAAGCATTGAAATAAAAATAAATAATACAATAATTACAATAATCACAGCATACGGACCTAATGAAGATGAAAAAGTAGAGAAGAAAGAGGAATTTTGGGAAGAACTGAATATAACAACAGAACAAAGTAAAGGAATAAAAATAGTTTTAGGTGACTTAAATGGTAGAGTGGGAATAAAAACGACACAATACGAAGAAACAGTGGGAAGGTACGGAGAAAATATCAGAAACGAAAACGGAAAAAAGATAATACAATACTGCACTGAAAACAATTTCATAATAACAAACACATTTTATCAACACCAAGATAAACATAAATTTACAAGAGAAGCACCATCTAGAAACGAAAAGTCAATTATAGACTATATTCTGATACAAAAAGAAGAACGAAGAATGGTTACAGACGTAAAAGTTAACAGAGGCCCAGAGATCAATACCGACCACTTCATGGTTATCGCGAAAATGAAATTGGAAGTACCAGCCAACCTATTAATCCAACCAACACACAAAATTGAAGTACCATACTATGAAAAAATAAAACCTACATGTTACAAAATCAAGAAGTTGCGACCGAACTAGCCTCATTAGTAGACCAAGAGTGTAACAAAATAGCAGAGAGTTATACACATAAAGATATAGAAGGAATGTGGCAACAATTCAAAGATATATTACTAAGAGCGGCCAAGAAATCTTGCGGCACGGTAAACCTAAATAGATCAAAGAAACAAACGCCTTGGTGGTCTGAAGAAATTAAACTACAAATTAAAATCAAAAACAGAAATGGAGAAAATATTTGCAATTAAAGACAAAGGAAACATATAATACATACAAAGAACAAAGAAAGATAGTAAAAGAATTAGTTATAACAGAGAAAAGGAAAGAATGGGATAATTTTGGCAATCTGCTAGAAGAGAACAGCAAAAACTATTTTATAAAGCACTAAAAAATTTAAGAAACCAACAGCAACGTAATTCTATATACAATAATATTAAAAGCAAGGACGGAAAGCTTCTGACCGAAAAAACACAAATTATGGAACGGTGGAAAGAATACTTTCAAGATCTATTATCATACCCTCAAAAGTCCTTAAACATAGACAATACAGAGAAAACTAGTGAACCACATGACCAGACAGGTGCAGGTAATATTGACATAGAAGACATATATGAGGCAATAGGAAGAGTAAAAGTAGGTAAAGCAACTGGACATGATGGCATTGCAGCAGAAGTAATTAAAAATATGGGTAAAAGTGGAACACAAATGCTATTACAACTGTTTAGGAAAGTATGGAAAGAAGAAAAAGCTCCAAAGACTGGACAGTAGGAGTGATTCTACCAATTTTCAAAACGGGAGACAAGTTGGAGTGCAGAAATTATCGAGGCATTACACTATTAAGTATATGCAGGAAAATATTTGAAAGAATTATAGAGAAGAAGTTAACAGCCAAAATAGAAGGACAGATGTGCGAATCACAAAGTGGGTTTCGTAAAGGGCGTAGTATCCAAGACCACATTTTCACATTACAGTTAATCATTACAAAACCTTAAGACAAAATAAAAAACTTATATGGCATTTGTAGACCTAGAAAGCGTTCGACAGAATACCTAGAAAGTTAGTATGGGAAAGCCTGAAAACCAGAGGCATTAACAATAAATTAATAAGAATTATTGAGAGTCTGTACAGTAATAGCTTAAACTACGTAAGAACGAACAACGATTCTTCCGAAAATTTGTTACGAACGAAGGATTACAACAAGGAGCAGTACTTAGCCCACTACTTTTCAATATAATTATGGACGATATCATCCAAAAAACTAAAGTGAAAGTCCAACAACTTTGTATAGGGTACAATAACTGACACCCCATAAGAATAACAGAGTGCGCGTTTGCCGACGACTTAGTGATATTTGCTCCGAGTGAAGTGGATCTTCAAACAAACATACAGATTTGGGCGCGAGTGCTTAAAGATTACAACCTAAAATAAATAGTGAAAAAACTAAAACAATGGTGGTGGCACAAACACAAGAAAACGTTAACGTAAATGTATTCGGGACGGTAATAGAGCAAGTTGATAATTATAAGTATCTGGGGTAAATATAAATGCAAAAGGTAAACACGAACCTGAAATCAACAACAGAATCAAAGTGCAGCAAAACATTCTATAGTTTAAACACTAACTTTCTTAGCAACAATGAAATTTCAAAGAAAACAAAATTGACCGTATTCAAAAGTATATATACCAATTTTAACTTTTGGCTGTGAATCGTGGGTACTTTCAAAAGACAAAATAGACTTCAAGGCATGGAAATGAAATTTCTAAGGAGGGTCAAAGGAGTGACAAAACTGGACAGAATAAAAACGACAACATAAGAAAAGAACTGCAGATACAACCTCTAAACAAAAATATAGAAGAGAAACAACTAAAATGGTTTGGACACCTAGTACGAATAGACAATGCCAGACAAGTAAAACAAATATGGCAAGCAAAAATCAAAACCGCGAGAACAAGAGGCAGACCTCCAGAAAATTGGAACACTACGGTCAGCAAAATACTTAAAACCAAAGAAATGTCTTGGATAGATGCAAAAGACTTGCAGAAAATAGGAAAGAATGGATCAAATTTGTATTAAAGTAAAATAAATTTTAGGTATTTTGTTATTTTAGTTTATTAGATTTATTAAATATGCTATATTAAAGTTAGAATCGAATATTAGTTGGTAGTTAAAAATGGCTTACTTGGTTAGAGTTTATATTATTTTATTTTTCAGTTTCACTTTTAGTTTGGAATAATTAAAATGTAATACATGAGTAATGTAAAGTTACGACCTGACACCTAACGGTAGACAGGCACTGATAATACATATATATATATATATATATATATATATATATATATATATATATATATATATTTTTATGTGTCTAGTTTAAACTTTTGCTCTTATCCAAAAATTGCAAACCGACAGAAAGGGGTACTTAAATTAGTATAATTTTAAGCTATTCTGGATATGTTGATTTTTATAGATATATTGAAACCAATGTTAGGATGATTAGTAGCACCTATATAGGCGAAATATCATAGCCAAATACAGAAATACAGTGAGAGTCACGAGTCGTGCCCTACAAGGTCATGCATCATAACACGCCATCTCCTGTATATCGAAACCACGGAAGATGTACATTAATTGGTTTGGATTTAACAATTTTACTAACCGGTAAATAGAAGAAATTCAAATAGGGGAAGCATAGGCCAAAAAGAAAACAACAGTTAAACATCACCACGAAGAAAACAGAGATGACTACTCTACTGGGAAGAAGAGAACTAAAAAAGATAAATGTTGATACAATTAAAAAACCAACGAGATCCTTACAATATGTGAGGGTTTGGAATCCATCTCATGGAAATAATTACTAAGGCAAATAAAAAGATTATCTCAATGTCAAGTTAAATGTCTAACAAAGAAGTTGTTGCTTAACGGAGGAGACATCATAAAGGAAAGTTTGTAGTAATATGCTTCATTAAAATCCGTATTAAGAAACTGAACTTAATACGAGCTTTAAGTGAAGTTAACTAAATTAAGAAACATTGAGTAGTAAAAGAGTGTGATTATTTGGATACAAAATAGTGAAAGCGGACAGGCAGAGATATTCTGACACGCGGCGCGATATGCGAAAAGTTTGACGTTTATCGGGCACGATACTTTTGGTCACAAGAATTTCTTCGGATAATATAAATTACGTTTGAGTGTTAATTTTAAACTATACGTTTTGGTTCTCATAGTTCTCATTAAGCAACTTTTTGTTGACAGGTATGTAAAAGCAGTTACATAAGTCGATCCATCAACTAATTGTTAGCAAAAATAAAAATCCCGAATTGCCTGCTTATAACATTTAAAAACTTATTTAAGTGGGACTATAAAGGGAAACAAAACATTTTTGGAGAAGGAAACATTAGAGAAATGTCGGAGTCGGAAAGCACGTAATCTGACTGGAGGAAAAGAAACACAGAGGAAGAACTGTATAAAAATTTTAGAAGATGTAGGAAAATGACAAGATCGCGGAAAGAGAAGGGAAAGATAAAGAAAAATACCAAAAAAGAGAAGGTGAAACAAAGGAAGATGAGCGATATACTTGATTTTAAGAAAATTTTGAGAGAAATTAAATTGATAAAAATGAATCAAGAGGATGCAAACGAACAAATGACAGAAATGAAGGCAGAAAAAGATGCTGAACGAGAAAGGGCAAATAAGGAGAGAGTAGATATTTTAATGGAAAGAGTCGAAAGTATAGAGAATAAAAAAGAAAGAATTTGGGGATCAAAGTAGTGGAGTTAAATGGAAATAAGAAAGGAATACAAAGCTAAGCAGAAAATATGCTATGAACTAAAACAGGAATATAAAGAACGTTAGAGGAAACAATAGAAATGAAAAAAAGGAGTAATTTGGATAAAAATGAGAAGAATGGGAGAAAAAACTGGATATTTGAAGAAACAATGCGAAGATATGTTATGGCTCAAAACTACAAAAAAAAGGAAAAATATGAGAGTGGGGGTATGAAAATGTGAGTAGAAGGGGAAAAACAAAATGATTGGAAAGTGAAGGAAGATTAAAATAGGGAGAAAACTACTAAAAAGAAGGAAGGGGATTGTAGAGAGAGAAAGAAGAATAGTAATGAGAACAACAAAAATAAGAAAATTTTATTCTAGAATACATCAGGGGTCAAAATTAAAAATATAAATTTTTGGAAATACATAAGTGAACCTAAAATGGTGGGGTTGGAATGCATGTAAGGGAAGGATGCCTAAAAATTTATATGGAAAACACATTGTGCCATGAGAACTAAGGGAAGGGGTATAGCGAAAAGTAGGTGAAAAAGAGCAGAGAGTGGAAGAGAAAAAAGAAGAATAGCAAGAAGGATAGTAAGAACTTGGGTGAAGTCGGATAAAGGGAATATTTTTGAAATACTAAAAGTCTATGGAAAGGAAATGGAAATGACAAGAGAAAGTTCGATGCATACATAAATAAATGTGGAACGGAAAAAATTAATACACATGTGGAAGAAAGAGGGGTGGATGATATTAAATAGGAACATCAAAGAAGGAGGGAGAGGAGAATATACCTATTTTGAGGGAAAATGTGAATCCGTTATTGACTATCTTATTGTAAATGAAAAAGTATTAGAGAAGTTTAGAGGATAAAGAGGAATCATCATCAACCGTTGGAGGTGTACGTATATGTAGAACATCAAGTTAAATAGAAAAAAAAAGAAAGGAGTAGAGTGAATAAACGAAATATATGGACCAAAGATAGTATAAATAGATACAAAAGGAATATGGAAGAAGAACAGAAGACTTTGGGAGAATACAGATAGATGAGGAAAAATGGGAAGAATACTGCATGAAACTTTTAAAACGAAGAAGAGAAAAACAAGGTAATGAATCACTAAAAATGGGAAGTAGAACAAACGACAAAGAAAATTAAAAAAGGAAAAGAAGGAGGTACAAATGGTACACAAGAGGAGCAGTGGAAGTATATAAGCAAGAAAATAAAGAAAAGAGTAAGAAATTAATTTAATCAAATTTGAAAAAGAAGGTTTTCCAGAAAAATAGGGAAATTATCATATTTCCAATATACAAAAGAGGGAAGAGAAAGGAATAGAAAGTTATAGGGGTGGTAAGCATAACAAACGCAAATTTTAAAATTTACAAGGAAAAGTATAAAGAAAATTAGAAAAAGGAATGGAGGAAAAAATGTTTTGGCAGATTGGCAAACAAGTTTTAGAAAAGGGAGAAGAACGGTGGATAACATTTATATTTTAAAACAGATAATAAACAAAGAAATACAGAAAGAAAAAGGGAAAATGTATGCGGCTTTTCTGGGTATAAAGGCTTTTGATAATGTGGATAAGCAAATCATGTGGGAAGTTTTGAATGGAAATAATGTGAGAGAAAATTTGGTGAATACAATTAAGAAGATATATTAGGAAACGAAGAGTAGAATAAGAGTGAATGAGATTTGGGCGAGTCTTATTGGACGAAGAAGTGTATAACGCAGGGATGCCCGAGTCTGAGTTTATTTTCAATATATATTGGTGATTTGGAGGATGAGTTAAAAAGGTATCAAAGAGGGGGATTTGTAAGTGGAAGACAGTATAGTTACTGGTGTATGCAGATGATGTGATTGTAATGGCAAGAGAGGAAAAAAGAATAATAGAAGTAATGAGAGTAGTGAAAACATACTTAGAAGAAAGGCCAATATGTCAAAAACAAAAATAATGAGGAAAAAAAAGAGGAACAGGGAAGAAAACGTAATTGAGGGGAGACGAGGGAGATAGAAAGGAGATAAGAAGTGTGGATGAGTGGCAGTAATAAGGTTATACAATTAAGTACAATAACAAAGATGAAGGACACATAAGGAAACTAGCTCAGAAGGGAAATATAATATTGAAAATATTGGAAAAATAAGAGGAAAAAGGTTAAATTTGTAAAAAGTGTAATAATGTATGAGGCAGAGATATGGGGATGGAAAAAGTGTAAAACTTTAGAAAGCGTACAAGATAGATATTGGAAAAGAACATTAGGATTACAGAGAGAGAAATACCTGGGCATATAATAGAAGAAGAAGTTATTTTAGAAAAGATAAGAGTAGAAGCTGAAAAAATAACAATGAGATATGAGGAAGAGATAAAGCTAAAAGAGAAAATGTAATTCTTTACGAATGTTACACACAGATGAAGTTGCTTAGGATAAAATATGGACAAGAGAAGAGAAAGTTATACTATGAAAAACTAAGCTATGTGTGTAAGCTAATTGAAATTAAGGTGATATTTTCTACTATCAAAAAAAAAACCTTAACCAGGAATTTATTTGGTTTACTGGAAATGATTAAATGAAATAATGACTTTCTCAAAACGATCGAATTCACAGACGAATGTACTTTTTCTCAAGACAAGATTATTAATTTTCATAATAACCACATATGGGCAGTTTTCTCTTAACGTGTGGGTCGGAGTTATTGGGGATTATTTAATTGGCCTTTATTTTCAACCTCCTCAATTAAATGGTGAGGCATACACTCAATTTTTAAGAGAAGTGCATCAGTACTGGTGGAGGAAGTTTTTGGGCGTCAGAAGGCATATGTTTTTTATGCACGATGGGGCTCCCACCTACTTTAGTCAAGCAGCACCCCAGCATTTAACTGAAACATATTCAAATCATTGAATAGGTTGAGGAGGACCACATAATTGGCTCAACAACACACAATTATTAATTCAATTTCAAAAATTCACAAACTGAGAGCGTGATACCAGTTTAATTGTCACTATCACTAAAAGCGGCCTACTAAATAAAATAGTTTCGCATTTTTGTTTTATGCCGATGTATATCTGTAGTTGTTCGTAAAATATTTTTTTGCTGCGAACTGGTTAATTTTGGGCAAAAAATGTAAGAGACATTTTTTGTTTAGAATGAAACTAGCTATTAAAAATAAATTTTGAAATAGTAAACAGATAATAAGACAAAAAGGTACATTGGAAATTAATTTTAGGGGTTGCGTTTTCCACCTCTTACCACCATGGGGTAAACCAAATAAATTACTGGTAAAATGACTTTTTGATAGTAGAAAATGTCACCTTAATTTCAATTTTTTAACTTTTTTAGTTTTTGTGAAAAAAAATGTAAAAAAAAAATTTTATGTACCAACTTTAAAGGGCTCTATCTTAACAAGGGATGCTCCAATGAAGTTTCTTTATATGAAAAACCCTATCTCTTTTTTGATAAGGAATCACCCTCTGAAATGTTTTACACTTATTTTGTTACACACTGTATAACGAATTTAATATAATATTTTTTTCAAGTGTATTAAGAATTTAGTAAATTTCTTATATAGAGTGCGCTGCTAAAATATTATTCAACTCGTTTAGGTTGAATAATAAATTTATTATACCACGCAATTGAAAAAAGTATATCATTACCTACTATTAAAACGAGGTTACCCTAAGACTAAACAAAGAATCAAAATAATTAGTAATGATATTTTGATAAGATTTTTGTCTTAAGTAGATTAAGTAGACTTCAAAACACACAAAAATGTATGTACACAATGTACACTCATGAAATTTAAAACTTGGACACCACAATTTCTGTAAACAAAAGTTTGCACATTGTGAAGCGGGCTTAAGGGTATCATTTACAATTCTAACAGCAGGTAGTCTCAGCAGGGGTTATCTTATAGAAGGACTGTAGAATGAATCATTACACTAAGCACGTTTTAGAAAATAGGTAATTTACGTTGCTTACTTAATTTTTTCTTTAAAGAATATATTTGAAGGTATCGCTAATTAAACACCATAGCTCGATTAATTATCGAATCAAAATTTTGTTTAGGAAATGTTTACAAAATAAAATTAGAAATAATTTTGATTTAAAAAACGTCTACAAGCAATAACTTAACCTACTAATTATTGTTAAGTTATTCTAAAAAAAATTATTAAACTCTCTATTCATAATATTTAGTCCTTACAAAATGTATATTTTATGACGTTTCATTTTTTTCTGTAGTTAATATAAAAAGTGAAAATAAAAACTAAGGCAATTCTAATTGTCAACGTATATATTTAGTTTTTTGATAAGAATTTATTACATAATTATAATTAAGATACCAAGTTATAGTTTACTCAATAATGGGTGTGACCTCCATTATTATTGATACATTCTTGGAGGCGTCTGCTCATTGACGCTATCAAGGTATCAATATAATTAATATTAATCGTTTCCCATGCGGTATCAATGGCTGCAATTAGTGCATTACGGTTTACTGGTATAAAATTTGGCCCTTGTTGTCTTTGGATAACAGCAAGTATTCAAGCCCAAACAGTTTCGATAACGTTAAAATCTGGGCTTTTTGCTGGCCAGGGTAACAGCTCCAAGTTATTTGCTTGTATCCAGTTGCGCACAACTTGCGAAGTATAGGGTCATCATATCCCGATAGTTAATTATCGAATGTTCCAAGAAAATATGTGTAAATAGTAAATGGAATCTACTAACGTAACGTTAAGTCGTTAATTATAGTTACATAACTCTCCTTTCATAAGATATAGTTCATATTAATATGCTTATTGTAAAGCTTCGTACACACCTGAACAACAAACCGAGGAACAAACAGAACAACGAACCGAACGGCAATCGGAACATTAATTTGGACGGTGCTACGTACGAATTTTAGAACAGATTCGCAAGTCCTGATTGTTCCACGAACGGTTTGCGGCGTTCCCGCAACTTGTCGGTTTTTTCTCCGACATCAAAGAAAATGCGCGCGAATGCGTTTGCAGGTTTGGACGAATCTAAACAAAACGGCGAACAAACTTATGCGGGAGAATTAAATTATTTATTTTTGTCCTCCCTTTTGTGGGTTTGTTGTGTTTTAGGTAATATTATGGAGTTGACAGAAGAAAAATGTTTTAAATTAATCAGTGTTTAAGAATGCAAGAAAAAATGATGTCCCTATTAGCATCATTTGGGCGGGAAATTTCAAAATAAAAAAAAAGCGAAATAAATTATAATTTTTACTCTTCTTTGTGCGTAAAAATTTGGTTGGCACTATCTTCTTGTTTTCCGCAATTTTCTCTTCTCAATAATAAATATATATGAACTGAAAACTACTGAAAATAATTATGGGAACAGCACAAACGTTCCGTTTGTTGTTCGGATTGTGGAAATCATAAAAGATCGTTTGTCGTTCTGTTTGACTTTCGGTTCGTTGTTATGTTTGTTGCTCGGTTTGTTGTTCAGGTGTGTACGAAGCTTTACAACTTAAGCAACAATTTTTGGCGAATAAAGATTAGTTTGTGATGTAATATTAGAAACACAAATTTATATCATATCAAATTTATGACAACTTAAAAACCAAGAACGTGTATGTTATTGCTAAGAAATTATTAAGGGAAAAGCGCAATTGCAGTGTAAATATTTATAATTAGATATTTTCGAAAGTTTATAAGAAAATCCTGTCCATTAGCATTATAAGGAAAAGGATTTTACTTTATGAATAAGTTTCAATAACAATAGAATATCCTTGCTTGTTTAATTTACTTCCTTTGAGTCATATTGCTCTAAGGGTTGTTACATTGGTCATTAGAAGTATGTAATAAATAAACAATTACCTACTGTTTGAGAAGGGGTAGTGTAAACCAATAAATAAAGTAAGAAATGTAAATTCCATTTTAGTTTAAAATTTCAAGTGTTGTGAAAATGCCACCACATCTCGGTGCTGATTTGAAAGCGCGGATTGTTTCGGAATTAGCGGCGGGCCGTAGCGTGCGTGAAATTTCACGTATATTAGATATACCAAAAAGCACCGTAGGGCATTACCGAGTAAAATGGAATCTTGAATACACTTTGGAAAAAGCCATCGGAAGTGGTAGACCTAAAGTATCTACACGTGCTCAAGATCTCGAGTTGTTTCATTACGTAACAGAACAACCATTTGCTACATACTCCTGGGCTATAGCAGATACACATTTTCCCGGATGCCGTATAACTGCACAAAAATAATAATAATAATAATGTCGGCACTCCATTTCAAAGAAATATCGCCGCGTCTCTGGACGCTTTTAAATCCATTTTTCCAGGGTGGATTAGTCCCTATTTTCCACTTTTTGAGTTCAATCATCTTCCTTTTCTTCCCTCTTTCTATAGTTCCTTGTGTGTCTTCGCCCCTTCCACGATTCCCCTCAACAATTTCTATCTAGAGTTTTCGCTTTCCAATCTGTTATCTTCAAAGTTCTTAGGTCATTTTCTACTTCGTCTAACCATCTTAACCTTGGTCTTCCCCTCGGTCTCCCAACATCCGGTCTCCATCTCATCACACAACCGATTGATCTATTCTCTTGTGCTCTCATCACGTGGCCGAACCAGCCCAATCTCAATGCTTTAATGTGTCGCACAATGTTTCCGTTTTCCAGTTCATGTTCTATTTCATTGTTTGTTCTTACTCTATGTTGCTCGTCATTTACTTTCTTCATTCCCAGAATCTTCCTCATTATTTTCCTCTCGAATATCCTCAGTTTATCTTCCTCTCTTTTGTCAAGCACAATATCTCCGTCCCGTATGTAACTACGGGTCTTATCAGGGTCTTATACATCTTGATCTTTGTCTCTTTCCGTATGTGTTTGCTCATTAATAGCTTTTTGTTTCCATAGTAAGCCCTGTTTCCCGCCATTATTCGATCTTTAACCACCTCTTCTCTTTCACCATTGTCCTTTATTTGTATGCCCAAGTATTTAAAAGTTCTCACTTCTTCAAAGTTGTATTCTTGAATTGTTACTGCCTCTCTTGGTTCTATTCTTCCTCTGTGGCACCTCATGAGTTTCGTCTTCGACTCGTTCACTTCAAGTCCTGCTCTTTTGCTTCTTTTGCCAATTTCACAAACACCTCCACCAAAGCTCTATGCGTTCTTGCTATTATTACGATGTCATCAGCAAAAGCAACTATCTGTACATTTCTATTCATTATTGTCCCAGTGCACTTGGTTTTTCTTACAATGCCCTCCAACACAATGTTAAACAGATCGGCAGACAGTGCATCACCTTGTCTCACTCCCGCTTTCGTCGTGAATTCTTTGGTCAGACCTTTCATAGTTTTGATTACCGCTGTTGTGTTTCTGATTGTCATCTGAATCAAACGTATTATTTTTGCAGGTACTTTCATTTCCTCCATTTCTCTTATTAAATGGCCTCTCTTAACTCGATCAAATGCCTGTCTGAAGTCAACGAACAACATCTCCAATCCTATGTCGTGTTCATAGCATTTTTCCATTATTTGGGTCACCACAAACATTGCATCTATCGTAGATCTACCAGGCCGGAATCCTTGTTGATAGTCACCTATTTCGCTATTTATATGATCTTGTAGTCTTTTGTGTATCATTTTGGTTAGCGCCTTATAGCTGTTGTTAAGCAGGGATATACCTCTATAATTATTACATTCCTTTATGTCTCCCTTCTTGTAAATTGGAATGATCTCTGCCATACTCCACTCTGCCGGCATCTTCTCCTCTCTCCATATTGCAATCATCAGTTGGTACATTCTTTCTAACATTGTCTCTTCTCCCATTTTCATCAACTCCGTATTTATATTGTCTACGCCGGGTGACTTCCGTTTTTCATTGATGCCAAGGTCTTGCTAAATTCGTCGTATGTTGGCTCCTCTATTCTTACTTCTTCTTCTTCTAGTAATGGTATTCTATTGACTCTATTTCTCTCATCCATCTCTTTACCAAGCAATTTCTCGAAATATTCCTTCCATATACCTTTAATTTCTTCCTCCTCGTATTTCATTTCTCCGGTCTTGTCTTTCATTCCTCTAGTAACAATTCTTCTAGTATACTTCTGCTCTTTTATTTTTTTGTAAAGGTCTCTTGAGTTTTTATGTGCTTTTTCTATGTCTGTCATCATCTCCTCCATCCACTGTTGCTTTTTATTTTTGCAAAGATTTACAACTTGTCTTCTTATTTCTTTGTATTTCTCATTGTCCATTGAGGTTTGGGAAATCATCCATCGCAGCCTGGCTTCTCTCTTCCTTTGTATTATTGTTCTGCATTCCTCGTCGAACCACTCCTTTCTACTTTTAGCCTTTCTATAGCCAATTGTTTTCTCCGATGCTTTCAATATACTATTTTTATACTAGTCCATTCTTCTTCTATATTCTGGCATTGTTGTTTTTTCCATCTCATCTTGTAGTGCTTGCATGTATTTTTTTGGTTCTTCTCATTTTTAATTTTTCTATTGCCCATCTGTTGTTTTTGTTTTTGTTTCTTCGCAGCCATATTCATCTTATCCATTTCCACCTTCATTATTACCATATTATGATCGGTGTCCACGCTGTATCCTCTATATGATCTTGCATCTTTCACTTTAAATGTTCTTCTCTTGTCTACTAATATGTGGTCTATTTGATTTCCTTTGCCACTTCCAGGTATTATCCAGGTCTCCTTATGTATTTTCTTGTGAATGAAATCTGTGGTTATAATTCTCAAATTGCACAGCATTGCAAGGTTGCATAGCTTCTCTCCATTTTCATTGGTTTTTCATGTATCGTATTTATCCCAGCCACATCTCCAACATAACCCTCCTTACCAATCTGGGCATTAAAATCTCCCAGCATTATCAGATCATCTCTTTTTGGTATTTCCTCATACAATTCTGTGTTATCTTCCTCGTTTGCATCTTCTGTTGGAGCGTATGCGTTTATTAATGACAAGTTCGCGTATTTGCCCTTCATTCTAATGTATGCTAATCTTCCGTTTATTGGTTCAAACTCCAATATGTTCTTTGCACATCCTCCAGCTATTATAAAAGCCACTCCATTTCTGCCCTGTCTATTTTCACCTGAGAACAGTATTGTATAGCCATTCTTTTTTATTTCACCACTTTCCTTCCATCTCACCTCCTGTATCGCTGCTATGTCTACTCTGTATCTCTTAATATCATTTATTACTTCATCTATTCTTCCAGGCATCAGCATCGTTCTGACATTCCAGGATGCTATTCTTTGTTCTAATTTCTTTGTCCTTCTCTGTCTCAATTCATGTTTCATTTGTTTGCAATTCTCATTACGATTTTCATGTTCCATGTTCGTTGCGGGGGTCGGCATATTTTGATAGTTCCGGTGTAGGTTTTCTAGTTTTTTAAATCTAAGGTCTCCTTAAGTGTGAACGAGTTTCTCTTATAGGATTGCAGGAACAATCGTAACACCATGTTCTTAATAACAGACGTTTCGAAATGATCACCGAACTAGTGTATCATTGACCCTATTGTTCCTCAACTCCTATAAGAAGGCCCAAAATTATTGGGAATCTCGTTCATTGAATTTTTAAGGAGCTTTAATACGTCTCCTGTAAGTTTCTCCACTCGTACACCTTGTTGTTAATGGTCAACTTTTGATAGCCAATTCGTATAGTATTCCCCTTTTCGACCTCTTTTCTCGCCATTTCTCTTATTTTACTTTGTATTCCCATCTCATTCATCGTCATGTCATTGTCAATGTATATTTTTCCTCCTCTCAATTTACTCTTGTTTTTCATTATCTGTTGTTTTTCTTCCCAAGTCCTCAATTTGACCACTACCGCCTTTTTTTCCTTCATTTTGCCAATTTGGTAAGTTTCCTGTATTTCTATGTCCACGTCCAACTCCTTCTTTATGAAGCTTTGTACCTTCTCCTTCAATTGTGTTACGTTTTCCATTTCTAGACCCTTAATTATTATATTGTTCCTTCTCTTTGCCTTTTCCTGCTTCTCAAGAGCACTTTCCAGTTCTTCTACTCTATTGGCAAGAATCTGTCTTTCGTTACTCCAAATCTCTTCTCTTCTTTTATTTTCCTCCTTTATATTATTCAATTCATTTTTCAGTTGTCTGATCTCATCCTTGTTCTCTTTAAACCCCTCACGCATCTCTCCTCTCATCGCCTCTATAGCCTTTAGTACCGCTTCCATTTGGGGATATTGATCTGCCTCTTTATCTTTTCTTCGCTCCGCTCTATTTTGGATGGTGATCTCACGGTCTTTCTACTTCTTTGAAATAGCTTATGGCTATCCTCAATGGATTCTTCGCTGTTTGGGTCTCTCTTTCGCTTTATGTAATCTGATAATTTACTTTCACTGTTTGCCCGCGGTCTAGTATCAGCTTTAAGGTTCTCAGTATATATCTCGGTTAGTTTCCTTTGCATTTGTACCTTCTTCTATCCTCACGTTAAATGGTTTTTCATTTTTTTGATTTTGGGAAGATTGAGATTCAGTAACGTTACACTTGTGCTTTTAAGGTTGCCTAACAAGTTTGCAATTTTTCTATTTTAATGTCTCTTCACCAATATGATGCGTTTGATGTGTTACCTATTCTATTTTGCTCAAATTTTATTTCTCGCGCTAGAACTAACGTTCGATTCAACACCTCGGAAACGTTCGCTCTATTTTTACTTTTAACCACACTTTTATTCGATAAATATAATTTACCTTCTAGTGTTTCTATTTTAATCCTTTCCCATCAACTTTTTCCTCGTGCCTCCTACTGCTATCTTTATTATCACTATCACGTGTCGTTTACTTTCCTTTCACTTCTCTATCTCACTCCTTTTGCCTCTGAAATCGGGAGTCGCAAAACTACTATCTTTCAACTACGATCGCAATCTATATCGACCATTTTTATTTACACTACTTTAATGCGCACTATTTAGTTTAAATTTAACTTAACTTGAATTAATTACTTAATGTCTTTAGGAATTTGTGTGCTAATTATAATTTATTTATTCCTTGCTTGTTTATTTATTTATTTATAGGCTGCAAAAGAGCATACCCGCCTCATCAGTTCGGAATCAATCACTCTTATCAGCCTTCTCTATTATTATTCTTCCTTATCTATGCCCACCAAATTAAATCAATTTTTATACCAGTAATAATTACTCTATTAGAATCATTAAATTAAATCTCCTTCTTTTTTAATTTCACTTCTTTAATTTCGCACAAAAAATATTAAAGGTAATAAAGAAGTATAATGCTGCTGCGAAAGAAGTTCTCAGTGAAGAAAATATGAGACGTCGTCTGGAATTTGCAAGGCGATATGCGAACGAACCTTTGGAATTTTGGAATCGAGTGATTTTTAGCGACGAAAAAACTTCAATAGCCGCAACTATGGACCACTAATAGTTTTTAGAATGGAAGGAACTCGTTACAAAAATAATCACATATATATTCTGTGAATGTGTGGTGTTGGGTTAGCGCGCGGGGTCCAGGAGTTTGTTGGGCTATCGATGGACGTCTTGATTCTGCTGCGTATTTAGATATTTTGGAAACTATTATGAAACCTTCAGTCGAAGTGTTTTATCCAGACGAAGATTCTATTTTCCAACAAGTAAGTATTCTTATTTCACTATACTTTCTCCAAAAAATAGTTCGGGATCTGTTGAATTAACATTTTCGTAATGTATTTTTGTTGTTAAAGGACAACGCCCCTATTCATACTTCGCGGGTTGTGCGCAATTGGATACGAGAAAATAACTTGGAGCTGTTACCCTGGCCAGCAAAAGCCCAGATTTTAACATTATCGAAAATGTTTGGGCTCGAATACTTGCTGTTATCCGAAGACAACAAGGGCCAAATTTTATACCAGTAAACCGTAATGCACTAATTGCAGCCATTGATACCGCATGGGAAACGATTAATATTAATTATATTGATACCTTGATAGCGTCAATGAGCAGACGCCTCCAAGAATGTATCAATAATAATGGAGGTCACACCCATTATTGATTTCTTATATTTATTTATATAGTAATACCTTTATTTAAAAAAAACGTTTTCATTTAATTTTAAACTATAACTTGGTATCTTAATTATAATTATGTAATAAATTCTTGTCAAAAAACTAAATATATACGTTGACAATAAGAATTGCCTTAGTTTTTATTTTCACTATTTATATTAACTACTGAAAAAATGAAACGTCATAAAATATACATTTTGTAAGGACTAAATATTATGAATAGAGAGTTTAATGATTTTTTTTAATAACTTACAATAATTAGTAGGTTAGATTTATTTAAAAATAAGTAATAATCAGTCAACCCAAATAACCATGTTTAGTTTTTGATTTAATTTAAAAGTTATTGCTTGTAGACGTTTTTAAATCAAAATTATTTCTAATTTTATTTTGTAAACATTTCCTAAACAAAATTTTGATTCGATAATTAATCGAGCTATGGTGTTTAATTAGCGATACCTTCAAATATATTCTTTAAAGAAAAAATTAAGTAAGCAACGTAAATTACCTATTTTCTAAAACGTGCTTAGTGTAATGATTCATTCTACAGTCCTTCTATAAGATAACCCCTGCTGAGACTACCTGCTGTTAGAATTGTAAATGATACCCTTAAGCCCGCTTCACAATGTGCAAACTTTTGTTTACAGAAATTGTGGTGTCCAAGTTTTAAATTTCATGAGTGTACATACCTAAGTCAAAATTGACCACGACAAGTTTAAGACTTGAGTTATTGCTGACTAAAAATACGGGAATAAGACGCTGAGGATACTCCTACACATTCCAAAAAAATGCTGAGCGCTTGTAAGGTGGTGTACAATCTAATTACTTTTTAATTAAAAATTGATCCAAAACGTTACTATTGTAAATTAGGAGAAGAACAAAACTTATTTACTTTGATAATAAATTTAATTCAATTAGCTATTGCAATTCTTTTTGAATGTAATAATACTTCTACTAATTGAGTTGTTCGTGTATATCCAAAAAAAGTAAATAACAACTTCAAAGTTTATTGGTGTATTTAAACCCAGACAAGCAAAAACGGGATAAAAACCTGCACCAAAACGTCAAGTAGATTTAAAAATAGGTAGGTTTTGTAGTAATTTTTTCTCATAAACACGACGTCGTTATCCGGCAATTTAATAAATATTTTGTTGGTATTAGAAAAAACTATGCGGCAAAACGTCAATTTTAGTTTTGATGTTTTCTCAATTTCGTTATTTACTAAGGCGTATAAGACTATTTAAGTAACTGAAGCCATTATCTTTTTACTCGAACTAATTTTCTTTCCAGGTGTTTTTTTTTTAATCAAAAGGAAAAAGATTAAATTTTATAAAAATATTATAAATGTAACATAATGAGAATGTATTGATCAATTTCGCGCATGTATTCTAATATATTTTCGTTTATTTTGAAATTAACTAATAAAGGATTTAAAGACAAAATCTCCAGGTAGTTAGTTGTTAACAAATGAATGTAACTTGGTGCACTGAACAATAAATTTAGTTATTAATGATATAATATGATTACCACTCAAATATTTTCAAATCTGAGCGATAATTTTAATAACAATTGGAAAAAAATAAATCTACTTAATGTGCTTTTAATTTATAGATCAAATTTAGGTTAAACGCCTTTTGTGCATTAAATTGGTTTCACACTCGGTAGTAATTTGAATAAAATGCAACTTTAATAATTTAGATAAATAAAAGGCGTACATAGAGTCACTAGTTTGATTAAAACATCGATACAATAATAATTTAGATACGCTTTGCAGATTAATATAGAAAATGCGTTACTTCAGTTGTTTAAAGCATCCAGTAATCTTTTTTATCCCGACTTGCCTGAACGGAATTAAACCGCATGGATTCTTGCTCGACGTTGCATTACTAAATACTTTATTATCTGTGTCGTGTTCTCTGAATTCCATTATTACACTTAACATCTTTATAGCGCTATTTCAATCAAGGATTCGTGTTGGTTTCATACAACGTTGTCACCTATCGCTTTAGATTACTTTGTATAAGGTATTTTATGGGAACACAAATAAAACGAAATGTACAGATGCATTGCTTTGAAGAGGGATAATAAAGGATTACTTCAACGAGTTTCTTGTTCATGCTGAAGTCATGTTTTAATTTAGAGCAGCTTCTTGATAAAAAGTGTAAAATCTATTTAATTTTAGCTTTTTCTAAACTTTGTAGCATTTTTGTAAGCCCCTAACTCTTAGCGAACTTAATTATTTCAGCAATTACTGTTTCATGTATCATTAAAAACATGACGTGTGCCTACTTAATCGTGTTCCGTCCCATTTTAGTATAAAAAGTGACAATATGTTTGCACCGAAGTAATGAATGATACCTTAATGACCATATGTATAATAACTAGAATATTCAGCAATAGATAAGTAGTAGACACATTTATCTAGTGCTGATGCATTTCCTCTAGAATTGTATGATATTTTATCTATTTTAATTATAACGCTTATTCTAACATTTAATTTCCAAGTTTATTTTATCAAAGTAATAGAACTTTAAACTGCAGCAAACGGTAAAACACCAAAAAACTGCGCCAAAAACTTTACTCAGACACTTGTTTCAATAGCTATGCTATCATCATCAGCGAACCGATACTAAAAATAAAAACAATAGGAACCTTACATATATAGTAAAACCTCTACTTTCGACCACCTCTAAAACCGGCCAGATTTTGCAAGTCAAAAACCAATTATATGGAAATATCCATATTAATGACCCTCTCGATAACGACCACGGCCACTTATTTGTAAACTTTCTTGGAAAAATTTTACCTCCCATTTCCGCCCATTCTTAAGTAAGGTCATTAGTAGACAACAGCTTAGCGTTCAAGTTGTGCATAATATATAAATATTTCATTGTGTGAGGCTTAAGTAATTACTGGTATTTAAGGACGGATTTAAAGAGTTTGTTCGATTTACAATAGACAGTCATTACAGAGGAAGTGCAATTAATAGGCTCATTAAGCTCACGCCAAAAATCGTATTTTACCTACATAGTTTGAGTTAGTATGTTCAACAGTGCTGTGACATATAAACGTACAAAAAAATTACAATGTTGCTAAAAAGAAAACGTTTGTCTCTTAAAGAGAAAATTGATATAATTGTGGAAAGTGAAAAGTTTAATACTAGTGCTAGAAAAATTTAGTGTTGGAAGAACACAAGTTAACCTAAAAATGAGATTTAAAAAGCTATTTGAAGAAGGTTCCAACACAGAGCAAAAGAAAAAAATTCCTAGTACTGAAGGTTTAGAAATTGACTGAGTAGATTACAATTGGTTTTGTAAAACTAGGAATAAAAATATATTTATTTAATAAAAGGGAAAGCATTGGAAGTTGCGAAAAACATAACCTTTAAAACAATTTGCGGGGAGTCAGCTAATATTAACCTGAATACTGTTGAAGCTTGTAAAGCAAAGCTGTCAGTAATATTGAAGGAATATTCACCCAAAAATGTGTACAATGCTGACAAGACCGGACTTTTTTACTTTGCGATGCCAAACAAAACGTTCTCTTTAAAAAACGATAAATGTAGTAGCAAAAAAGCTGTAAAACAAAGATTGACAATTTTATTTTGTATAAATATGGAAGGTGATAATGAAAATCCGTTAATTATTGGAAAAAGTAAACACCCAAAATGCTTTAAAGGCTTTCATAAAAAGCTTGAATGACGGTAGAGATTATGAAATCCTGGCTAAAAAATTTGATAAAAAATGAAAAACAAAAATAGAAAAGTTTTATTATTTTTAGATAATGCCACGTCTCATCCCAAAGTGACTCTTGAAAATGTGAACATTGTTTTTCTACCCCCAATCACCACATCCCATTGCCAGCCACTAATTCTAGGAACTATTCAAAACTTTAAGATGGCCTACAGGAAGTTTTTAATCAAAAGGCTGCTAACATTCACAAATACCGAACGTTCTTTTGAAGATGCGGAAAAAAGCAGCGCTTTAGTTTGGATATCAATTGCTATATGTTTTGCGAAAGCAGGATTCTCGGAAAAGGTTCTGCAAGAAGATTTCTATGAAGAAAACAAAATTCCACTAACTCAAATTCATTACAGAATATATTATCTACAAACAAAGTTAGGCCAATTAACAACAATGTATACAATGTTAATTTTAACGCACAAAAAAACCGCTAGAACCTAGTAATGTTATAATGTCAACTCTTTTAAACCAACTTCTGATTCTAATTGTATAAATAACAATGACTTGAACACTGTTTATTCGAATGTAAAGGATGGAGCAACTACAACTTACCAAGTTCCTATTATTAAACCAATTATGTCAATTAACAATAACCCAATGATGATTTTCAATCCAAGAGAAGAAGACAATTTAAATTTAATACAAAATTTTTTCCTGAGTAACCCAATTGACAAGAACTCAACTAATATGATTTTTTTTTAATAGATGCCTAAACCTGTCACAAATTCAATTTGACTCGAATCAAAATGAATTCTTGAATAAATGTTTAAAGTCTATACGTTTGGTTGTCGTACAGTACAGACGTATTTTAATTCACTTTCCTGTTTATTAATTACTATACTAATTCATTCAATAATGGCAAATAAAGAAACTAAATTAAGTGTAAGTCGTGGTGTCAACTGTATGGTGTGTGATAAGAGAATAACGAGATATGAAGAATTCATTGATTGTTCGGTATGTAAAAAGTCTTTTCACCTTGAATGTATAAATATATCTATTGACGAATTTCATATTTTGCAAAAGTCAAACGAAATTGTAATCTGAATTGTGAAAGGTGTAATAAAAACAATGTGGACAATACCCTACAAGATGAAGTTGATAAAAATGTCTCACCATCCAAGTTAACTGAGGTCAATCTTGATCAGATTTTCAACTTAATGTTAATAATAAAAATAATCAAGATGATTTTGCAGAATCGTTAAACTTTTGTAACGCTAAAATTGGTGATAATACTAATTTATTGAAAAATCAAGAAAAAAAATTGATGAATGTTTAAAAAAATCGAAGAGCTAGAAACCAAAAATAAAAACTTATTAAAAGAAATTGACGCTTTGCAATTACAAATAAACGAATTAGAACAGTACACTAGAAAAAATTGTGTGGAAATCAGAGGTGTGCCGGAAATTAAAAATGAAAATATAGTTACCGTAGTAAGAAACGTGGGCAGTGCAATAGGTTTTTCTATTGAAAAGAACATGATAGATGCTTGTCATCGACTTTCAAAAAATCCTAATAATCCATCTGAGCCTAGAGGAATCATTATAAAATTTATCAGTAGAATGGACAAAGATAACTTTATGAGTTGTAAACGTGTAAAAAGGAGGGTGACTGTTAAAGATTTAGGTGAAATGTTTAGTAATCTACCAAATGTAAATTTGACCAGTGATATCTATATAAAAATTCACTACAAAGAATAATCGTGTTTTGTTCTTTAAAGCAAGAGAATATGCAAAGGATAAGTTAATAAAATTTGTGTGGTGTCGGAATGGTCAAATACTAATGCGTAAAGATGAAAAAAGTAAGGTGTTCGTGGTCAAGTCAGGATTTCAATGATGTTCACTAAATATGGACTAGTTATATTATTATTAAGGTCAAAAAGATTACTTTTATTATCGAAAATGTTTACCTACATCTATTTACTTTTGTATATTTATACAATGAATTTTTCCATTTCATTTAGTATTACGTATGCGTACATATGCATTTTAATTATTAACAAATAATTACAATATGTTGATTGTATTTATGGGGTGTTTGATTTTAATTCTGTCTTATAATTTAGATATCGTTATACTCAACTGCTGCATAATGAGTGCTTACCTTAATGTAGCACATTTAAATGTAAGGTCTCTAACAAATCATTTTCCGACTTCAAGCAGCATGTGTTAATAAATGACTTTGACGTAATTGGTCTGTCAGAGACCTGGCTCTCTTCAAAGGTACCAAATTCAGCTATAAATATTGCTAAATACAAATTTGAAAGAAAAGACAGAATTACAATTACATGGGAGGTGTGGCTATGTATATTAACAGCGATCTACAATATAAACAAATACACATAGATAACCATCAATCATTAGAACAAATTTGGGTGACTTTTAAATTAAATAATATATTATTAGCTGTAGGTGTAGTTTACAGAAGAATGGAGTATGCATTCTCTGAATTTCTTGAACGGTTTGAGAGCTCCATTACCCAAATTTTGACCAAATATGATGAGATAATATGCATGGGTGACTTCAATGTTGATTTACGATGCATTCAGTTTTCTACTATAATTGAAAGTATGGGTTTGAAACAAATAATTAAAGAACCTACAAGAATATCTAAGGTTAGCTCAAGCTTACTTGACCTTATTATTATCTTAAGTGATATAGATGTGGACCATGCAAGCACCCTGCAAATGCATCACGTTTCGGATCATTCACTAATATTTTGTTCTTATCCCATACGATGTATTACTAAAATGTACCTGTAATTAGAAGTTACAGAGATTTTAATAATTTTGATAGTAATGATTTTTATATAGATTTACAGAACATTAATTGGGAAGAAATATATGGTATGACAAACATTAATGATATGGTTGAGTTTCTAGACAATAACCTATTAAACATATTTAATATACATGCTCCCATTAAAACATCACGATTATTGAAACCCAAAGCTCCATGGTTAACACATAATATTAAAGAAATGATCTCAATACGGAACAAAGCTTTAAAACAGTTACAAAATTTCAAAAGAATTGACTTATTGGCAATATTATAAAACTTTGCGTAATTACGTTAACTTGGCAATAAAGCGAGAAAAAAAGCATACCTAGAATTTAAAATGCGTGACAATAGTAATAATATCTGGAACAAACTACAACAGTTAGACATAATCAGTAAAAAAGAAATATTGACCTACCCCCAGACCTAAATGATGTTAATAAAATTAATGACTTCTTTACAAAATTAGACAACTTAAATTTAGGTTGCAATTCAGAATTATATAACTTTTATAATAGTAATACCATAAAAACCATTCAAACTAAACTAAAATTTCATGAGGTAACAGATTTGGACATACTACGTTTTCTAACCAGTATAAAAACAAAGTCAACAGGTTCTGATGGCATTAGTCACCAGATGATAAATATATGTTGTCCTTTTCTAACGCCTTATATAACCTTTATAATTAATTATTCCCTATACACCAGCACCTTTCCAGAAAAATGGAAGTCTGCATTGGTTATACCTCTTCCGAAAAAGAACCAGCCAAAAACCTTAAATGACTTAAGACCTATAAGTTTGTTTCCTGTACTGTCTAAAATTTTGGAGAAGGCTATCGCTGAACAAATTCAAATTCATCTAGAAAGCAATAAAGTATTGCCAGCAACTCAGTCAGGATTCAGGTCTGGATTCAGTTGTACTACGTCACTATTAAACATTACTGATGAGATTTATAATGCATTAGATAATGGTAAATTATCTACTTTAATTCTATTAGATTACTCTAAGGCTTTCGACAGAATATGTCACAAACTATTAGGTAGCATTCTACATTACGTTGGATTTAGTGACGAGGCAAATATACTTATAAACAATTTTATTACAGGTCGATATCAACAGGTTAGGTACAAAAATGAAAAGTCGAAGCATTTAACGTTATTGTCTGGTGTACCACAAGGCTCAGTGCTAGGACCAATTCTGTTTACCATATATACCTGTAATTTTAACAAATGTTTAGACAATTTGATATTCCATCAATACGCAGATGATATACAATTACAATACCATTTTACAGAACACGATATAATTGCAGCAAACGAATGCATTTGTAATGATTTAAATAATATTATTCAAACATCCGAAGCACATGGTCTCACAGTTAATCCGCTGAAGTCTTGTGCTATGTTATTCGGCAGAGTTAAAGTAAGAGAGCTTAACAAAAGCAAACTTAAAATTGTAATAAAAGATACAATAATTCCTTTAGAAGAATCCATAAAAACCTAGGACTTAAAATAGATACGGATTTACGGTTTAAAGATCATATAACGGACATTATACTGAAAGCTTTTGTTAATCTTAAACTTATTTTCAACAATCGCAGCATTCTAAGCAAAAAATTAAAATATTGCTTTGTGAATCTTTGGTCCTCTCTCAATTTAAATACTGTGATGCCGTATATGGACCTGCGCTAGACAGCGCTGATAAAATGAGAATTCAGAGAATGCAGAACTCCTGTTTGCGCTTAATCTTTGGAATTAGAAAATATGACTGCATTTCACACAAGTTAAATGAAGTCAAGTGGTTAAATATGACACAGAGAAGGTATTTGCATACAGCCACTTTATACCACAAAGTCATATTAAGTAGTACACCTTCTTATCTACATAATAAGATACATTTTAGTACAAACGCGAGGTATACCAACTTAATCATTCCACCATTACATAAAACAACGCTATTTGAACGTTCTTATTCCTATACCATAGCCAAAATATATAACTCACTTTCAACTAATATAAAGTCCATGAATTTATATACATTTAAGAGAACACTATACTATACCAAATGTTATTATCACAACAATGTTAAATAATATAAAGCACATCACTTAGGATCGGAATCTCTTAGAAAAATTAAACTGTACATATTGTATGACAAAAAGAGATATGTATATATATTACAATTAAATGGGTTAAGTGGTAGAGCAGAGCTAAATAGAATTGTCTCTCTTTAGCATCTGAACTTTGCCCATTGGGTTAGTAACAATGAATTTTCTTATTTTTATATTATTTTTAATTTAAATTTTATTTTGTATATCTTATTATTATTTCTGTATTATTTCTTTAATGTACATTTGAAATTTTTGTTACATAACCTAATAAAGGCATTATTATTCGTAATAAAATCATAAATTCTAATGATTATAATATTACATTGGCAGAAATTCTGAATTTTCTGGATATGAACAATGATTTAAATTTGAACCCTCTTTTCAAACATAAATTATCTAAATTATTAATTAACCTTAAAAATTTGAAAACTAATACTTCAGATCCAGAATTGAAAACGTTTCTAGAAATAAAGAAAATTTGCAATGATAATAATTTAACGAATACGAAAGCAGACAAGGGTAATTGTTTAGTAGTAATGAACAAAATAGATTACATTAACATCTCAAACAATTTCATAAATTCAGAATCGTTCAATATTATTAAAACAGATGAATCGAAGTCTATAAAAAACGAGTTCAAAAAATTATTCTGCAATACACCAGAACAATTTAGAAAAGTCAACTTTCTGATTCCTACTGGTTTTTCGATACCAAAACTGTATACGTTGCCAAAAATCCATAAAATTAAAGATTTCAAGAACTTCAACTTACTTACCACATCCTTACCGGTAAGACCCATTGTTAATTTCAAAAATAGCATAACTTTTAACATAACTAAATGGCTGAATACAACTATGAAACCTGATTTGAAGCTTGATTTTAAACATTCGGTGAAAAAACTTGAAAGAGTCTGATAAATGAACTTAAAAAAATTAAAACTTTTCCCCAAAATTCGTTACTTTTATCGTTAGACGTGAAGAATTTGTTTCCATCAGTACCTAAAAAAGAACTTTTAGATTTAGTTAAAAACTTATTTTATCAATCAGATCTGAGCAATGATAATTCAACTTTTTTATTTAAGTGCTTTGATATTTGTTTAAAACAGATTTTTTAGGTTCATGCTTGAGTCCTTTACTCGCAGAAATTTTTATGGATAATTTAGAAAACAAGATATTAAATATTAACAACAACATTATTAAAAAAATCATTTTTTATAAGAGATATGTAGATGATATTTTAATAATCCTAACGGCAATCAGAATGATGTACCAACCTTAACTAATCTATTACTTTTTGACAAAAATATACAATTTACTTCTGAAATTTCTGTCAACAATTGTTTACCCTTTTTAGATTTAATGATCTCTTTAAATAACAATCAAATAAATTTCCAAATTTACAGAAAACCCACTTTCTCTGACACTTTAATACATTCAAATTCCAACCACCCATGGTCTCATAACTTAGCAGCCTTCCATTCCTTGTTACACAGACTTCTAACTGTACCTTTGTCTGACAATAACTTCTTTTTAGAATTAGATAGAATAAAATCCTTCGAAGCAACTCAACTTTAACTAATTCTAACAATCCCAGTATTGAACCCATTAAAAAAATTTTTACTACCTTTACTTTTCATAATAAATTTTTCATCAAATTTAATGAGTTATTCAAAAATTCAACTTACACATTGCTTTTAAAACTATCAATCCAATTAATTCCATTAAAACAACCAAGATAAAACTGAAAAACATTTTTCAAAAGGCATATATAAGTTGTATTGTGACACTTGCTCTAAATTTTATGTAGGATCTACTTTAAGATCATTTGAAATTAGATTTAAGGAACATTACAGATGTATTCGTTTAAACAAACCTACCTGCTCGAATTTTGCTAAACATATTTTAGAAACAAATCATAATTTTAGTGTTAGCGGAAATAGCCAATTTTTACATATTACGAATAATAACAGAATAATACAAAATTTAGAAAAAGTTTTCATCATTGAGAACATGTCCAGGAATTCTAATAATCTCTTAAATGTTCAAACTGACTTTCCACATTTAGAATTCTTGAATTCTTTTCTAAATAAGCACAGTAAATAATATTTATTCAAGTTTCGCTCTTTAATGAATAAATAGATGTCACTTATGGTTAATCGTTACTTTTATCGAGTTAGATAGATGGCTCTACTACTTTCCACTTCCTTCAAACGTGGTCGAACATTGTTCTTTTGGGTTTTTCCTATTTTACTTACAACTTAATAAAATGTCGAGCATGTCATAATTAACGTGCTCTTTCTTAAAATTTAAATATAAAATAAAATCTTTATTACAAGTATTTACATTAATTTTGTGTAAAATATTTGTTTGGTGAGTCGTAGTTGCTCCATTTTACTTTAAGTTACTTTGTTTTCTTATTTGTAGAGACTTGATAATGACAATAATGTTTTTTTTTCTACTAATAGCTGTGAAGTGGACAATTATTGCGTCTCCTAGCCAACTGATAAGTTGAATTTCTCTATTAGTGGTTAATAATTTTTTCTATTGTTGACTTAGGTTAATAATGGACAATTTCAAATTTTTTGAGAATCTAAGAATAATTGTTTAAAAAAACGAGTGAAACATAATTTTGTATATCCAGGTGATTATCTTTAACTTATTTGCTGCTTAAAATTACCTAACACGATAAAATTATTTGAATAAAAAATGCCATTAGTTTAAAATTCGCGCCCCCATCCCATAACCGCAAATACATAACCTGAATTTATTTATTTATTAAATATGATGGTAGAATCAGTTTTTTCAGGTTTCCCAAAGGAGATTTAACCAGGCGAGTTAAGTTACATCAAGAATTTTAAGTAAATTACAAACATTTTGTTGTAGGTGTTTTGAATGGTTAACAGAATCTGGAAGGTCCGATCTGTTGCATAAAAATCTCGACTCTAAAAACTTAACGAGTATGTGGTGAACACTTGCCATTCCTAAATGAATTACAAGTGTCAATTTCTGAAACCCAATATTCAAATGATGCAAGGTATATTGGCGAAGCAATAAATGCCCGTTAACATCTCTAGCTATACCAAAACTACTCAAGCTTGCAGCTCAAATACTCTTAGGTAAAAAAAATTACAGAGGAACATTCTTAAATTGCAAAATGAAAAGAAAGCACTTCAATTGAAGTTAACATCTACCAACGATTACTTCCCGAAAGCAGAGCACAAATTGTGACAGCCGAAGTGTACTTAAAAAATAAACCGCTAAGAAGCAGGAGATAAATAGAGGAATACAAACATTTTTCACTAAAATTATATTTCACGAGCCCCAAAACGTTAATTTTAAAGTAGGTTTTAAATTTTTTGCCAGCTCAAACTGCTACGTGATCATGGTTAGAGTTATATATAAAAACTTAAACAACCCTTGTGCTACATCTTTGCAAAGACGATATGTAAAGGTGACAAATTGAAGTCGATAGTATTAGACTGCATAGAAAAGCCACAATTACAATGCGGTGCGAATGTTAGGGCAGTAGTAAAATTTTCTAAGCCTAATTAAAAGAATATATGTATCACCTGAAAAATTAAACCTTCTCGTAAACGATAAGAAAATCTATTATTTCTACGATGTCTCCTATTTATTGAAGTCGGTGCAAAATAACTTGATTAAATACGATACAATTTTAATAACAAAAAAGCATCTTGGAAAGACATTAAAAATTTCTACATGTCAGACAAATCTAAACCGCTGCGATTGGCTCCTAAATCAACTAATTTACATATCACTCCGAATAATTTTCAGAAAATGAAGGTGAAATATGTCACACAAGTGTTTAGTGAATCAGTTGCAGTTGGTTTATCAACGTATGTAGTTTTTAATGCTTTTGATTTATTTGCATTCCTGTGCTACTTGATTTTTACAAGAAAAATGTTAATTTTTTATTTTTCGCTTAAATTTGGCTAGTAATGGAAAAAATAGTATATACACCATGGTTGTGAAGTCCATTATTGCCTAGTGCTAAGGCAATAATGACAGACTTCACAACCTTGGTGTATAATATACTATTGTCGAATAAATGTTTCAAATAAAATTTCCTTAGGATAAGGTGTACTTCAATCAGACTTCTTTAATTATATAATCCTAAGCACAACTTAACTCAATTATTTTGTTAATTAGATATTACTTCACCACACAAATCACATTTTAAAGAAAATCCTCAATTTAATAATAATTATAAAAAACATTATAATCAATCTAATAATTTTCAAATTATCCCAGACAAAATCAATTTACAAATTATTCTAAACTAGCATATGATCATTTTAATTTTAATCGACCATCACAATCACGCTCATTTAATTTACAAAGACAATCAACTGATGTTTTCAGAACAAAACAAAATTTTATACCTACTTTCAAACCAGAACCAATGCAAACAAGTACAATAAAAAAACGTCCCCGCTTCACAACAATCACAGAGACAGGTTTTTCTGGTTATCCTAATGCAATTTTGCAACTTATTAAAATACGGATGCACCTAGGGAAGAGCTCTCAATAAATAAGGAGAGAAGTCTGCTACATTTCTGAACCTCGTAAGTGGTCTGCCTTTTTTTATTTCTTTCGTTATTTCTAAATTCTTTTGTGACCGTCAATTTGTTCTCACTACGTTTTAGAACTACGGTTGGGTGGTGAATTTGGGCTGATAATAATTAAGCAAACCATTAAAATAGTAAATCATGGCTGGTTATCTGTACGTTTATTTTGTGGGCAATAAACCGAGTCACTAGGATTAGTTCCTACGACAGTGCCCATACCTGCCACGCTGCAGAGATCTGGTACACCATCTCTGGGATTTGCTGTCGCCCCGAATTTACCTTAAAATTATCTCTGGCTGCTATTGTCTTTTTCATCGCTCACCGTGTTGTTCCAAAAAGGAAAACGAAATTGCCGAAACCAACGCAAGCTGACCGTTTCTTCTTTCTAGATAAGTGGAATATTTTGTTTGTATGCTTTACTTTTTAAAATTGTTTATGTATACGCAGTTGTGCCTGTAGTTCGATGCTGAATTACCTTCATAACTAGTTTGCGCTTTTGTTGTCATAGTGCAGGACCAAATATCAAGATCTTCAGCAATAGCACAAAATGGCATTGCAACGAAGAGTCTAACGCTGCTCTATACATACTCTTTGGGAAGAACACTCCCAAACACATTTACGCTGGTAACTCCTTTATTAGTGACGAAATAGAGGGCATCAGATTTACCTTGTGTTATATTTCTCCTCATTCTCTAAAGACTCTGACTTTGCACAAGAACTACTAGAGATGGAAGTAAAAATAAAAGAGATTAATAAAAGACACATCATAGCTGGGGACTTCAATGTTAAATTCAGAACCTGGGGCTCAAATATTGATGACAATAAAAAGTTAGTACTAACTGAGTGGATTACCCTACACAATCTGTTTGTGATAAATGAGGGCGAAATTCCAACATTCTCAAATAAAAATGGATCTTCCTTTATAGATGTCACCTTTACCACTACAGATCTATCACCTAAACTTTAAAATTGGCACGTCTCTTTTGAAGAAAATTTAACATTTTTTACTTCAAATTGAAAGATCATAATCCACAAGAAATCTGTAACATTTCAAAAACATCAGTTGGTAATAGGCCATTGAGGTTTAAGTATAATGCACCGGCAAACGATGTTATAATTGACTATGTAAGATCATCCCTATTAAAAAAAATGAATAAAGTACTAACAGATCACTATATACTGTCCAGGGTTTTACATGGGGCCGGTCAAAAATATCTTAAGACGAATTACATGCATAGACACAAAAACATAAGACAATCGGCATGCTGGTGGAATAATGACATTAAAGAAGCTAAGCACTCCTGCAATAGGATCAGAAGAACGTTACAACAAACTAGAAGAGTACAAAACAATGACTTGTACAATCGATATATATCTTAGCTAGAACTAATCTCAAATCATTTATAAATTCCAGTAAACTGAACAAGTGGATAAAACTTTGCCAAGATATCGACAACGATGTTTGGGGCCTGGGTTTTAAACTTGTAATAGAAAAACTGTCGCCAAGAATGTTTATAAATTTTTACATCAAGAAGGCTTATGTGGTTGCAAAAGCGCTTTTTCACTGTCAGTTGAAGCAGCTGAGAAAATTAAAACAAGAAAGGCACCTGGTCCAGATAGAATACCTCCGGAGGTTATCAAATTGATCGCTATTAAAATACCCGATGCCATTCAACCATATGTAGATAATTTGCTTGCAGGCATGATTTTCCCTCACACATGGAAAGAACCTAATTTGGTTCTCATTGAAAAAAAGAACTCCAAGCAAGGATATAGAATATCGACCGATAAGCCTCCTAAATACACTCGCTAAACTATATGAGAGAATCATTAACAATAGATTAATAAATGACATTAACAACAAGGGTGGTTTATCAGATAGATAGTTTGGTTTCAGAAAAGGTTTTTCTACGGTAGATGCAACCCAAAAAATTATTGACACGACATTCAGTAAATCTTAAACCAAAATTTTAAATTATGTCATCCTAATCACTATAGATATAAAAAATGCCTTTAACGCTGTACCGTGGGAAAGCATTATTAAAGCTATGACGAAAAGAAATGTAGAGCCCTATGTAACACAGTTAGTCCAAAAATACTTATCTGACAGAACGCTAATTATCGGTAACCAAAAAAAAATGGAAATAACATCTGAAGTCACGCAGAGGTCTATCCTAGGTCCCACGCTCTGGAATATAGTGTACGATTCGGTACTAAAATACAATTTATCACTAGGTATCACTACCATTGCCTATGCCGATGATCTGGCCCTCTTAGTTTGGGCAACTAATAAAAATCAATTTGAATACACGGCAAACTTCTAGATGCAACAAATACAAAACTGCTTTGATGAGATAGGATTGCAGATGGCAGCAATTAAAACGGAAATTATTATTTTGGTTGGCAGGCTCAAATTAAACAGCATTACCAATTCTAAAATCGTAAAATGCTTAGGGTGTACTATTGGTCACAATGCAAACTTTGGTATACATATTGAGACGGTCACCAACATAGCTGACAGGACTATTAACGCATTGAGAAGACTTCTTTTTAACAAAAACATCAGCAAGTCTAGCAAAAATAAAATGCTGTTAAGTGTAGTGAACAACATTATTTTGTATGCAGCCTCTACCTCGATAGATTAGATTAACATTGAAAAATATCAAAAGTTGCTCAACAAAGTTCAACGTAAAATTGCAATCAACATCTATAAGGCATATCGTACAACATCCATGAAAGCGCTACTAGTCATATCTTTCTGTATACCGCTGAGATACCTAGCTTTAGAAAGGACATATAGATAAGCAGATAACAAAAAGGAAAAAAAAACGTTTGGCAAGGATACATACGATCAACATCTGGGAAAACGACTGGCAAAATAATACCGAAACTGGAAAATGGACCAGAACGCGTATTAGCAAGATCTCTTCTTGGCTAAGCAGAAAACACGGGAAAATAGATTATTTCATTACACAAATTCTTTCCATGGAGCCTTTAACGACTATCTTTTTCGTTTTAAATTAATACAGTCCAGCGCTTGTAAATACTGCTCAGACTCAAAGACACAGCTGAACATACGGTTTTCCATTGTTTAAGATGGAAAATCAAAGGGACAAGGCTGAAAAACTACTAGATTTGTTTATTCGCTCCGATAACCTTGTCTACATTATGATTTCTTCTATTAATTCATAGAACATAATTGTTAACCTTGCGACGGAAATAATAAAAACAAAAAAAAAGAGAAATCGATAAATAAGGATAATAAGACTCAATACCTAAAACACATGCTACTGGAATTAATAAACTAAAAATATCTACAATATACTTACCATATAGTCAATGATATCTATTTAGGATCAGCTTGCTGGTCCGGTTTTTGCTCTTTAAGTTATGTGCGGCAATAAATTTTAATTCATTAATTTTGAGTTTACCGTTAAAATGATTTTTCTAATTTGTGCAAATTTTATGAAATTTTTAAACTTTTTGTTATACTTAAGATACTTAAGATGTAATGTGCAAAAAAAAGCATCACAATAAATGTCAACCTGATCTTTGACTAGGCCGTGACTTAGCGAAAAATACCGTTTGGTGATACCCTAAGTCACGGCTGATCGAGAGAAGTGGGCCACTTGAGCCTGTTGTGACAGGTCAACGCTCATCAATTAAAAAAAAAGTTTACGTTTTCGTACCATCGGTATGTAACTTTTAAAAGATTGATGCGGTATGATCTTGGCTTATTAATAAATTTTAAATTCAGTTTCGTATCTGTGACTTGCATGTAATAGTATATTATACACCAGCAGGTTCGTAGGCAATAATGGACTTCACAACCATGGTGTATATATTATTTTTTCCACTACTAGCTGTGAAGTGGACAATTATTGCGTCTCCTAGCCAACTGAGAAGTTGAATTTCTCTATTAGTGGTTAATAATTTTTTCTATTGTTGACCTAGGTTAATAATGGACAATTTCAAATTTTTGAGAATCTAAGAATAGTTGTTTAACAAAAACAAGTGAAACATAATTTTGTATATCCAGATGATTATCTTTAACGTATTTGCTGCTTAAAATTACCTAACACGATAAAATTATTTGAATAAAAAATACCATTAGTTTAAAATTCGCGCCCTCATCCCATAACCGCAAATACATAACCTGAATTTATTTATTTATTAAATATGATGGTAGAATCAGTTCTTTCAGGTTTCCCAAAGGAGATTTAACCAGGCGAGTTAAGTTACATGAAGAATTTTAAGTAAATTACAAACATTTTGTTGTAGGTGTTTTGAATGGTTAACAGAATCTGGAAGTTCCGATCTGTTGCATAAAAATGTCGACTCTAAAAACTTAACGAGTATGTGGCGAACACTTGCCATTCCTAAATGAATTACAAGTGTCAATTTCTGAAACCTAATATTCAAATGATGCAAGGTATATTGGCAAAGCAATAAATGCCCGTTAACATCTCTAGCTATACCAAAACTACTCAAGCTTGCAGCTCAAATACTCTTAGGTAAAGAAAATTACGGAGGAACATTCTTAAATTGCAACGTGAAAAGAAAGCACTTCAATTGAAGTTAACATCTCCCAACGATTACTTCCCGAAAGCAGAGCAGAAATTGTGACAGCCCAAGTGGACTTAAAAAAAACCACTAAGAAGTAGGAGATATACAGAGTTAAACAACCCTTGTGCTACATCTTTACAAATACGATATGCAAAGGTGACAAACTGAAGTCGATAGTATTAAACTGCATAGAAAAGCTACAACTACAATGCGGTGCCAATGTTAGGGCAGTAGTAAAATTTTCGAAACCTAATTAAAAGAATAGATGTATCACCGGAAAAACCATACCTTCTCGTAAACGATAAGAAAATCTATTATTTCTTCGATGTCCCCTATTTATTGAAGTCGGTGCAAAATAACTTGATTAAATACGATATAATCTTTAATAACAATAAAGCATCTTGGAAAGACATTAAAAATTTCTACATGTCAGACAAATCTAAACCGCTGCGATTGGCTCCTAAATCAACTAATTTACATATTACTCCGAATAATTTTCAGAAAATGAAGGTGAAATATACCACACAAGTGTTTAGTGAATCAGTTGCAGTTGGTTTATCAACGTATGTAGCTTTTAATGCTTTTGATTTATTTGCATTCCTGTGCTACTTGATTTTTACAAGAAAAATGTTTATTTTTTATTTTTGGCTTAAGTTAGGCTAGTAGTGGAAAAAATAGTATATACACCATGGTTGTGAAGTCCATTATTGCCTACGCACTGGTGCTAAGGCAATAATGACTGACTTCACAACCTTGGTGTATAATATACTATTTTCACTACTAGCCAAATGTAAGGCGAATAGTTAAAAATAAACATTTTTCTTTGCTAAAATCAGTAGCACAGAATGGAAATAAATCAAAAAGCATTAAAAGCTACATACGTTGATAAAGAAATTGTAACTGATTCACTAAACACTTGTGTGGCCACAGTTCACCTTCCTTTTCTGAAAATCATTTGGATTTTTTTATCATTTACGAGAAGGTATGGTTTTTCCGGTGATACATCTATTCTTTTAATTAGGTTTCGAAAATTTGACTACTGCTCTAACATTGGCACCGCATGGTAGTTGAAGCTTTTCTATGCATTTAAGCTGCAAGCTTGAGTAGTTTTGGTATAGCTAGAGATGTTAACGGACATTTATTTACGTCGATTCTGAAAACACTTTTATAAAACATCTAAATATTTCATTTATTGCTTTGCCAATATACCTTGCATCATTTGAATATTAGGTTTCAGAAATTGACACTTGTAATTCATTTAGGAATGGCAAGTGTTCGCCACATACTAGTTAAGTTTTTGTAGTAGACATTTTTATGCAACAGATCGGACCTTTCACGTTCTGTTGACCATTGAAAACTAATGGAATTCTTTTATTCAAATAATTTTATCGTGTTAGGTAATTTTAAGCAGCATATACGTTAAAGATAATCTCCTGGATATACAAAATTATGTTTCACTCGATTTTGTTAAACAACTATTCTTGGATTCTTAAAATATTTGAATTTGTCCATTATTAACCTAGGCCAACAATAGAAAAAATTATTAACCACTAATAGAGAAATTCAACTTCTCAGTTGGCTAGGAGACGCAATAATTGTTCACTTCACCGCTAGTAGTGGAAAAAGGTTCTGTATTTTGCTATTCCATTATTTAATGCGCAAAACCTATCACTTAATACGATCACGCACAACCAGTGGCGTAGTTAACGTTGCGTTTATATGTATTCAACCAGTGGCGTAATTATGTATATTTGCAGTAGAGCATGAGACTACTTATCTAAGATTCGATCGTTTTATATTGTGTCTGTGTAGTAAGTACAACCTGACCCTTTGCGACTAGAAAAAGCTGTCCGGCCAGGTTTTCACCACTGCCCTCCCTACTACCTTTTATCTGAAAACTACCGTAACATTTTATTATGATTTTCGACGTAGTCTAATTCAAGAACAGTACATCAATCAACTGAATTTAACTTTTGTAAAGGAAGCCCCATCCACAGTCGCTGTACTATATCGCAGGTACACTGAATTCAAACGTAGACGTCGTTCGCTCACGGACGAAGTTGAAGAAAGTCGTCCAAAATCAGTCGTTGTGTCGGAACTTATCGATGCTGTGAGAGAACTAGCAGAAGAAGATCGTCACGTGACATATCACAAAACCAAGAGATGTCAAGGCATTAGTATGACCAGCATACAATCATTTGAGTGTTCGGAAATTGCCCACGTTAGATTCCACATTTGTTGACAGATGCTCCAAAAAAATGCTTGATTTGTTTAGTGCCGTAAAATGATTTCGAGTTGAAATTATCGGTAAATTGAGAGAAACTAACCCAAAACGGCAAATCATTTTGTATCACAACCATGCAAGTTCACACACATCCCATGCAATAAACGAGTATTTGAGCACACAAAAGATCGAATTGATGGATCATCCGCCGATTTGGCACCCAACGACTTTTTTTTATTTCCAGTAATCAAAGATAAACTACGTGGACAACAATTTTCATTGCCCAAAAAAGCGGCCGAGACCTTCAAAATGCATGTTTTAGACTTAACATCTACTGACTGGATAAAGTGCAATTATTTTGAAAAGCAATAAAAATGTTTTTGATAAAACTCATTTGTTTATTGTTTCTGTTCTTAATACATAAATAGCAACCATTGTAAGACCCATATGGAAAGTTTATTAAAAATCAGTCAGGTGGTTTTCTCAATATTATGTTTACATACGGAATTGGTCGGAAAAGTAAAAAAAAAGAAGTGGTAAAATTTTCGGTTTGAAAACCGTCGCATACCTCCCCATCTTATTCATAAAGTGTATTATATCGTATCACAATATACAGAGTGGTCCACCGAAAACAAAACAGACCGTTTTTTAGACTTATCTTACACTTAAAAAAAAAAACGTTCGGACAGGTCAATTTTGTTTAGTGGAGAACATCCTTTGAAGACAAGGTTGACTCCAAAATATCAGCAGGGTGGTCCCGGCAGCCCCTATGTCGAAAATCTTAAATAACATAATGGGTAGACAGGTACCTCATATAAAAACCCTTTCAACTCTTTATACAGCTATATGCATCTTATTTCGGTCAGGGAGCCTATTTTCGAAAATAAAAAAAATTTGAAAATACTTCAATATGGTCGATAATGCCAATTCATGTTTACAAGGGACATTCATTAACGATAAAATTTGCCCTGACAAATGAACAGAATGCTCCAAAAGCCCCCATCTCGAAAATCGCAACTTAAGGTCAAGTGGCACCTCATTTGGGAGGTATTGTAATTCTCTATTCAACCAAATACATTTTATTCCGAAAAGGGGGTCCCATGACGTCATTTTTCTAGAAAACAGTAGAAAATGCAAAAAATTGTGAACTAGTTGGCAAGATCAATTGAAGTTTGAAGTAAACCCCACGTATTAATAAAATTTCTCTGTAGATGCAAACAAAGGCAGCCCCCTTCTCAAAAATGTTAATTATGATGGGGGTGGAGTGACACGTCATACGTAAGATTTAATATGATTCTTTGCAATTACAGACATTTTGTGCTAATCAAACTTAATGTTCTGGCAATAAAAGGATGATTTGTTTTACTTTGGTAGTGAACTCGTATGAATTTAAGGATCATTAGTACGTTGAGTATTATTATTTTTTATGTAAAATTTCTAATTTTTGGTTTGAGATTTCTCTGTCACCCATATACTGATTTTGATGTGTCATATGTCAAAACGTAGGACAGAATATCCTCTATCAGTTAACGACCTTCCTTTTTTGACAAATGTCACCTAAATGATCTACAGGTCAACTCAAACAATGGTTTTCAAAAAATGAACAGATGTTGTTTGGCAACCAAACAAATCTATTAAATCAACTTTAAACAAATAAACAAAAATACTGAAACATTCATAAGATCAGTTGTAGACACGTTAATTGTAAACAATTTAAATTAATTAACAATTAAAGTGTTTTGTGTTGGACGAGGAAGCTAAGCTATTGAAAGTAAGAAGCATTCTTATTTAGTAATTTTGACCTATAGAATAATTAGGAAAATTTTTGTCAAAAATGACGGTGGTTAGCGGATAGAGGACATTCCGTCCTACATTTTGACAGATGACACGTCAAAATTGTTATTTGTTAAATATAATAATTAGTTATTGATTTATGGAATCGCGGTCAAGTAGGTATTCATTTTTTTTGCATTTTTTATAGTTTTTAGAAAAAGGAGGTCCTTGGACCCTCTTAGGCTCTCTTCTCGGAATAAAATATATTTGGTAGAATAGAGAATTACAATACATTTTATATAAGGTGCCACTTGACTCGCTGTGTAAATTGAAATTTTTGAGATGGGGGCACCTGTTCATTTGTCTAGGTAAAATTGAATAATGGATGTGCTTCGTAAACATGAATTGGCATTCTCAATCATATCGTATTTTCTGACTATCTTATTTTTGGGGACCCTTTGGGTAACCTGACGTATAAAAGATGCATATAACTGGTCAGAAAAATAAAAGAGCAGTAAAATGATGTACCTATCGACCTATCATGCTGTTCAAGATTTTTGAAATGCGGCCACCCTGTTGATATTTTGGGGTCAACTTGTTACAATAACAATTCACTTTTATTAGAATTTACTTTTCTAATGTTAAAATTTCCCTGAATACGTGTTACGTACTAGTACCTTTCATTAACTATAAACTGTCGAACAATCCAAAGGACGCATTACTAAATGATACACGTATGTTATACGTATATATTTGTTAAGTAATTTACCACATCTTTAATTGTAAAAAATTTTATGTCGATAGACCACTTTACTATTTTTCAATAGTGTCTTATCCATTCTTGTTTGTGTTGTTATCAAAATAACTATAACAACTTTGACGATTTAATTTATAAGTTAAGGTAGCGCTTACTAAATATAAACTCTTTGAAATCACACGCTCTGTGTTCTTACTAAGCTAGTTAGTTAAGATCGCCATTCAAGAAAGGATAAGAATTCGTCTCGCTCGGTAGCAAATGCTATCTATGATCCGATTATCTTTTATTTTGTATGTCGCTAATTTATTATATATGTATTTGTGAATTATAAAAAAGAGAGCACGATATTCTGAATTGCTGCTGATATATTTATTTTTTTTTGTGTAACCAATTAAACAGTGCTTAAACCGAGTTGTTAGTTTAATTTCAAAAAATGTATGTCCACTGTATATTTTCAATTTTTAAAATACCTGTTCTCTAAAAATTACAATACTAAGATTTGTAATTAATTTTGGTACGAACACCGCCATAAGAAGATTTATATTATTCGATAATGTAGATCCAACGTAAAATAGAAGTCCTC
The DNA here is from genome assembly GCA_030710515.1 of Abscondita cerata. Classification (NCBI taxonomy): domain Eukaryota; kingdom Metazoa; phylum Arthropoda; class Insecta; order Coleoptera; family Lampyridae; genus Abscondita; species Abscondita cerata. The sequence continues at coordinate 126,629 of JALBCR010004776.1, read as the reverse complement.
AGGTTTGATTTTTAATTGTTGACTTTGGGGTTAATTATTAATGCGTAGGATCGCATTAATTACATTAATGAAGGAGTAAAGTTTTATTTTAAACAAGTTGTTGAAACGGTTATCGATAAAAGTCCTTTTATGCGTAAAAACTACATTAGCAGTTATAAACTTTGAATATGCAATTAAAGTTTTACGAGAAAAACCATCAAAGAGTTTGTTACATATATCGACGACATGTTTTATACATACATACGTGTTGCATGCATGTAAATTTACAGACTTTATATATTAATGAACCTATTTATGCGTCCGCATACGTCCTCTTTATTATAACGAGGACATAAATGAAAATTGTATGGAAGTTTAAACTTTGAGACATAAATATACAATTATTTATGTCTAACTGCTTATAGAACGGCACTAATTCAGGAGTTTCCGAGTCCATCTGAGTGCATGTATGCATAAATAATAATTCAGTTATCTAAATTCTAGTCTCGTATAAGGTTGATTTGGGAGCAAGTACTGCAACTTATACAGAAGTTTTACTAAATCAAAATATGCAGCTGAGTTCAGGCAAAAATATAACAAAAATAAATTTTTTTTTTGAATAACAGTAGACGGTTTTAATATTTATTTCCGGCGTGTGGAATTTTTTATTTGGAGTCACACATGCGAATATTTTTGACTGTAAAACATTTCTCTTGAGTTTAATTGTAACGCTTCGTATTATTAAATATGTTCAAAAAGTATTAAAAAGGTAATATCTTAAACACGCTTTGGAGAAAAAAAAACCTTTTTTGCATATAAATTGCATACTTTCTTTTCAATATATTTCCAGTTTTCTTATACTTTAGTAATCAATATCTGCTGCTATGTTCTTTGAAGATAAGTAAATACATCACCGAACGGTAAAATATTCTAAACCATCATGATCTAATTCCATATCTCTCAGTCGAGTATTACCACAATTTTTTATATGAAAATGTGTTCTAAACCAAAGTATTAGCAAATTACAAACAGAAAATAGTTCTATTCCGATAAACTTTGTTGAGTATGAAGAGGAAAAATTTCATTTGGTAAATTGGAAGTCAATTAACATTCCTAAAAACTCATCCTCTTCTGGGCGTGTCACTAATGACTATAATTATAAATGCTTCTTGCAAGCTTTCATGTAATTAGGACCATGTGTGAAATTTTACGATTTCAAAAAGTTTTCTTGTTATTATTATCATAGATCTACTTTCGTAACTACAAGGTGAATTCTTTAACTTAAGTAATTGGAAAACTATAATTACAACTTGTAAACTAACTTTTAAATAACGTCAGCCATTTCTTGTTAAAATTCTTTTTCATTTTTTAATTTAAGTAATAACTAGAAAAGAAGTTGAACAAAATTAGAAATATAAAAAGTTTTGTAGGATTTTTCTGCTGTACATTTATAAAATTTAAAACTTATTTTTTAATTTCGAAAAAAAGATGAACCAAAAAGATTTATAATGACTGCTGTAAGTTTTGATTAGTTGTTGAATATATTTAAAAAGAAATGTGTAGAATGATTGTCTCAATGAAGTTTTAAATTTGTAATTAGCTCAAAAATCAATTCATCGAATTAATGTAGGTATGGATTTAATTGTACACTATTTTTGTATTCTACATTAGAGTGAGCTAATAAAAAAAATTAATTTTACCACGCATTCGACTATTCAAAAATTTAATAAAAGAATCGTTTTTATTACCAGTATTTTCACAAAACTATAATAAAAGAAAATTTTTAAAAAGAATGTATTTAACAATGATGACAATAACTTAAAATTTATTATAATGCATATACTAGAAGGTTGGTATAAAACTTCAACATTCATTTTAATTGATACCCATAAATATTTTTTTGTTCGTTTATGGGCAATAGCTACATAATCCACAACTTTTTTTGCGATGTCAAAGCTAACAACGCATCTTGGTATAATAATAGTGTTGAAAGCATGTTTGAAGAATTGCAACTTCCAACTAATCTAAAACATCAGTCACAATACTAACCTATGCAATAACGGATAAGAAACATTTGAATAATATACGTCAAATACGGGAGAAGCATAAGAACTTAGTTGGGCACCCGTTTCAAGTAATAACTACAATTTTAGGCAGTTAAAAGGAGGTTAAAATAAAATTACCTATTTTTATTTCCAGCAAACATTTTTAATTGTTTGATGAAAATCGGCTATCTAACAATTGACGAGAAAAACGGTTGGTTGACAGTTTTTCGAGTCAGATTAAGATTAACATGGCAGTAGTTTTTTTAATTTATTATTATAACCTTTGTAAATTGGCGTCAGGTCAGTTGAACTACTTAATAAATAAAAAATTGTGTTGCAAATTATAAAGAAACTATGTCAAAAAAGTTTTAATAAGTAGGTTACAGTACTATATAGTGTGCTTCGACAAAAACTTGAATCCCCAAAAAAACATAAACTAATAGTTTCTTGAAAATTAAAAAAAAACGCGTAACTTTTATTGATAGAGAAGCGAATTTGTATCTAAATTTTGTTTGCATATCAATAATAACACAAAACCAATAATACGATCTATACAGGTGAGCTTCCTTCAAAATTTATTTATTGATAAGTATACTCTTCCAATCTTTTAGGTAGAAGTGGGATAAACAAAAAAAAAACTCAGTTGGTTGTAATTGCCGAAGTTTCGCTCACCATTGTAGTATAGTAAAAAATTATTAGAATTGTGTGAAGAGAGGACATGGATAATTTTAAACGGAAATTTAGAGAAAGGGGGAAAACGAGAGTTAATTTTCATAGGAGCAAATTAGAATCTATATTAGATTATGTAATTGCAAACGAGAATAGTAAAAAGGATATAGAATTTCTGATATTTGCCCATAGAACCGAGTTTGATAGAAAAGGAAAAGTGGAAAAAGAAGAAAGTACAAAATGCGGAAAAGTAAAAGTAAGGACGGAAGAAAGTAAGAAAAGATATATGGAAAAAATGGAAAAGATCAGGAAGCAGTAGGGAGAGGTAGAAGAAGAGTTAAGGAGTATAATAGTGAAAGCAACGAAAAAATGTAAATAAAAAATACAAAATTAGGTATAAAGCCGATGGGTGAAATGAGGAATGTCAGAGAGCAAAAAAATGGTAAAAGAAAGAATAAATATAGAAGAATACAAAAAGATAAGAGCAGAATTTAAAAAAAGATGTGAGCAGAGAAAAATAGAATATAAAAAAGGATCGAACAATAGATAAAAGAAATTAAGAATAAAAGACAAGCATGGGAATTTGTAAATAGGGAAATTAAAAAAAAGAAAAAAAGATGGGCAAAACCATGGAAAAGAAGAGAAGTAATTAGTACATATAGACAAAATAGAAAAAAAAAAAGAAATAAAAGAAAAAGGAATAAAAAAAAGCAAAGTTGGGTGAAACTAAGCAAGATGTGAAAAATTACAAAATAGTAAGCATAACGAATGTAGGGTACAAAATATATAGCGAGATAATAAGAACAAGATTGGAAAAAGAAGTGGAAAAGAAAAATTATATCAGAGTGGCAGGCAGACTTTAGAAAAGTAAGGGGGATTTAATATAAATAAGGAAATAGGAAAGATAGAAGGAAAAGTATACGCTATATTTATTGACATAAAAGCAGCTTTTGACTCAGTGGATATAATAATACTATGGGAGGTGACGAAAAGCAATGGGATAAGTGAATACATAATAGGATCAGAAGAAAATATATACATGACATAGATGTCCGCTAAACGTAATGCTATTCTCTCTCTATTTAAAAGAACTAAAGAAAAAAACTGCGTAAACATCAAGTGAGGGGAATACAAATTGGAAAAACAAACATAATAACTCTAGCCTATGCAGAAAATATAGTAATCTTCACATGGTGGGAGGAAGAGATGCGGAAGATAATAAACACGACAAAGAGGTATTTAGAGAAAAAATATGATATTTAAGGAGGACAAAAGAAAAGAGAAAGACAATAAGGAACAAAAATCGAAAGAAATGTAAATACCTAGGATACATTATAAGATACGATAACAATGACAATGACCAGATAATGGATTTAAGACAAAAATGATGTAAAATTTGACGACAAAATGGGGGTTGGGCAAGCGTGTTTTTGGAAAAGAAATGGAAAAGAGAAAATTTTTTTTGAGAGGGTAGCAAAACTTGTAATAATGTAGGGACAGAAGTTTGGGGGTGGGAGGAGCTAGAGAGGATACAACAAAGATTTGGATATTTATTTATTTATACATCGTCCATTATAGTTAAAAACTGTTACAAGAAAATATCACAATAATGTAAACAATACTACTTAAAGAAATATAATAATAACAGTTATTAAAGCTGTATGTCAGCGAGTAAAATTCATCAGTTGAGTAAAAAGTAGTTTTTATATCATGAGTAAAAAGCATTACATTTTAGAAATTTATTAGTAGGCAACAATCTAATATTTATTGGCAATTTATTATAAAACTTTATCCCCAAATAATTACTACAATTTTGTGATGTAGTAAGTCGTACTTTATTTAGATTAATGTTCTTACTAAATCTAGTATCATAATCATGAAAATCAGTTGGTGACTGGTAGTATAAAATACTTTCTTTAATATGAAGGATGGAATTTAAAATGTAAACACTTGGCAGGCTTAAGATTCCAAGTTCGGTAAACTTGTGTCTACAGCAAGTTCTATACCCCAAACTACTCATGATTCTAATTGCACGTCTTTGAATTGCAAAAATCCGTTTAACATCAGAAGAATGACCCTAAGAAGCGATAGCATAGCTCATGATTGAATGAAAGTAACCGTAATAAGCGTTAATTAATACCTCTTTGGAGACGATAGACTTTAATGATCCTAACACATAACATATTTTTTCCACTACTAGCTGTGAAGTGAACAATTATTGCGTCTTTTAGTCTTCTGAGAAGTTGAATTTCTCTATTAGTGGTTGATAATTTTTTCTATTGTTGACCTAGGTTAATAATAGACAAATTCAAATTTTTTGAGAATCTAAGAATAGTTGTTTAACAAAAACGAGTAAAACATAATTTTGTATATTCAGGTGATTATCTTTAACGTATTTGCTGCTTAAAATTACCTAACACGATAAAATTATTTGAATAAAAAAATACCATTAGTTTAAAATTCGCGCCCTCATCCCATAACCGCAAATACATAACCTGAATTTATTTATTTATTAAATATGATGGTAGAATCAGTTTTTTCAGGTTTCCCAAAGGAGATTTAACCAGGCGAGTTAAGTTACATGAAGAATTTTAAGTAAATTACAAACATTTTGTAGTAGGTGTTTTGAATGGTTAACAGAATCTGGAAGGTCCGATCTGTTGCATAAAAATGTTGACTCTAAAAACTTAACGAGTATGTGGCGAACACTTGCCATTCCTAAATGAATTACAAGTGTCAATTTCTGAAACCTAATATTCAAATGATGCAAGGTATATTGGCGAAGCAATAAATGCCCGTTAACATCCCTAGCTATACCAAAACTACTCAAGCTTGCAGCTCAAATACTCTTAGGTAAAGAAAATTACGGAAGAACATTCTTAAATTGCAACGTGAAAAGAAAGCACTTCAGTTGAAGTTAACATCTCCCAACGATTACTTCCCGAAAGCAGAGCACAAATTGTGACAACCCAAGTGGACTTAAAAAATAAACCACTAAGAAGCAGCAGATATACAGAGGAATACAAACAATTTTTACTAAAATTATATTTTACGAGCCCCAAAATGTTAATTTTAAAGTAGGTTTCAAATTTTTTGCCAGCTCAAACTGCTACGTGATCATGGTTAGAGTTATATATAAAAAATTTAAACAACCCTTGTGGTACATCTTTACAAATACGATATGTAAAGGTGACAAATTGAAGTTGACAGTATTAGATTGCATAGAAAAGCTACAACTACAATGCGGTGCCAATGTTAGGGCAGTAGTAAAATTTTCGAAACCTAATTAAAAGAATAGATGTATCACTGGAAAAACCATACCTTCTCGTAAACAATAAGAAAATCTATTATTTCTTCGATGTCCCCTATTTATTGAAGTCAGTGCAATATAACTTGATTAAATACGATATAATCTTTAATAACAAAAAAGCATATTGGAAAGACATTAAAAATTTCTACATGTCACACAAATCTAAACCGCTGCGATTGGCTCCTAAATCAACTAATTTACATATTACTCCAAATAATTGTCAGAAAATGAAGGTGAAATATGCCACACAAGTGTTTAGGTGAATCAGTTGCAGTTGGTTATCAACGTATGTAGCTTTTAATGTTCTTTGATTTATTTGCATTCCTGTGCTACTTGATTTTTACAAGAAAAATGTTTATTTTTTATTTTTGGCTTAAATTTGATAGTAGTGGAGAAAATAGTATATACACCATGGTTGTGAAGTCTGTCATTATTGCCTTAGCACTAGTTTATTTCACTAACTTAGAAGCAACCTGACAACATTGCTCAGACCAATTTAATTTGGAGTAGAGTAAGAAACAAAAATGTAGAAAATAAGAGCAGGAAAGAGAGCGATAAAATTTGAACAAAAAATAGAGAATAGGAAAAATTTTGTATAAATGTTGGAAAGAGATAGAAAAGCATAATGCAGAAGAGGAGGTTACAAAAAAATTAAGAAGAGAAAGAAGAAAGACAAAATAAATATTAGATGCAAGACCAAGAAAAATTATGTAGAATGTGTAGAAATGATTGGGAAAATATTAAACATCTAAGAGAAGAATGTGTGGAATTAAGAGAAAAGAGAATGAGAAGAGAGAGTTTACTACAAAAGAAAGAAGGTGGTATAAAGTGGATGAAAGAGGTAGGCCAAAGAAGAATATGGTTAACCCTCCGTCAGTCGCAAGTATGTTTTGTATAAAACTTGTCGCAATGTATCAAAATGATACATCTAACTTTAAAATAAAATTATAGTAAAAGCAACGAATTTTTTGTATCAAGTTTATTTGTAGATCACTTTGAATATATTTGTAAATGATTGTATTAGTTTTATTTTATTTACATATAATGCTACTAAGATGTCTAAGCATTTTTTTGAAAATCCGCGAAAATGTCATTTTCAAGAAAAAGATGTTCTGGCGGCAATGGAATAGTCAATAATTGGTTGTAAATCTGACTATAGACAAATCTGATATTTCTGATTTTAGATGTATTTTTAAATATTTTTACTAAGAAGTAACTTGACTAATGTATTTATTATAAAAAATTAAAATACAACAAGCGAAAAATAACTTAGTTTCTTATACATATTGTATTATAGCTACAACAGAAATAAAATGTATCCTATGTAATGCAAACATACAGGTAATCTATGAACACTCCATATAGTGAAAAAAAAATAAACAAACTGTAATTGTAATGCAGTGCAAGTCTTTTGTCTTTCAGTCCTCACTAGAATCTCCTTGTTCTTGTAGCCGAGGATAACATTCTGTACATACTGGAGTTGTATGTTCACCACAAATATATCGCTTACAATTTTTGCAAACGGTTTTAGTCAGCCTGGTCGTTCGTGATGTGTAACATAGAGTACAGCGACGACGCTTCGATGAACCTGGTATATGTTTTACAGCTATTTCTGACTCCTGATTAGGTTCTTCCGTTGGTCTGAATCTCCTAAGACCTTCAGAAAGAGAACGTGGAAGTCCTTGGGTTCTAAGGCTTCTTTTTCTGAAGATATGGCAAAGCTAATTCATGAGCCAGCTTTCGAAGAAAAAGGCGACGTTTCATACATTGTTGTCCATTTCCAGTTGAAATAACTTGGGCATTGATGCCTGCAATGTTCAGCATAGCGAAAAATACCACCATAGGCCAACGGCGCGTATTTCTAGCAACGTTATAGGATACGCAGAGCCTATCGACGACGTCGACTCCCGACTTGGTTTTGTTATAATACGTAATCATTTGTGGTTTTGTAGCTTCTCCTGACTCTAGATCTATGGCATCATCGTAATGCTGGGAAGATATCACAAGAACATTACGATTCTTTCTGGGTACGTAAGAGACAATTGTATGCTCTCCAAAACCAAACATACTTGACTGTGGTCGACGACCCTTTACATTTAGGAGATCTACTGGTAGTTCCCTCTTGTTTTTTTTAATTGTGCCAACATATGACAGTCTATTACTTTTTAACTCAGTAACAAGTTTTATATCCGTAAACCAATTGTCAGCGGTTATGTTTCGTCCTGTTCCATAAATAGGTTGTGCCAATCTTTTCACCACATCGAAAGGTTTATTACTAAGTTCATAAGGTCCCTGTGGCTGCCTTCCGGAATATATTTCCATGTTATAAGTGTAAAAAGTGTTTGCATCACACATAGCATAAATTTTACCCCGTATTTGGCGGGCTTTGAAGGAATATATTGTTTGAACTTACAACGTCCTCTGAAAGATTCCAATTTCTCATCTATTGTAACACACTGTCCCAATGAATAGCAAAGTTTACAATTCTCAACAAAATTTTCGAAGAGATCACGAATTTGGGCAATGTTATCTACAGATTTTCTTGCAGATCTCGTTTTGCGGTCATCGAAACGTAAGCATCTTATCAGAAACTTGAAACGTCTGAGGCTCATAACGAGACGAAACATTTCAACGCCGTTTCCATCTATACCCCACAGGTCTCCAACATCATTCTATTGGCATGCAAAGTTCCAGCTAGATATAAAAGACCTATGAAAGCTTTGAGTTCAGTTAGGTCCGTGTCATTTGCATCCCGTTGTCGGTCAAAGTGATCCCTTACTTCAAGTTGAATGTACTGATTTGTGAATTCAACAATCTTTTGCAGCATTTCATCAGAAAATAAGTGACTCCAACATTCCATAGGTGCTTTAGCTTGTCGTGCTTCATTAATCACACCAGGAACACTTGTAACAATGTTATGTGGTTCTCTTCGTCGCCTCGATGTGCGCGGTATTTTCATACATCTTGTGAATTTATCTTTACCAAGATAACATAAATTATTTTCAAGGCTAGGTTCTCCTTCTGCTCCGCTCTCCTCAGTATCGGAGTCATCAATTCTTTCTTCTGCATGCTCATCTTCTGCATCTGTGTCCGGTTCGTCTTCAAAATCTTCTACTTGGTTAGGATGAATTTCATCTTCATCCTTTTCTAACACAAACTTTCTAAGATATTCTATATCTTTCGGATCATTGAGATTGAATATTTGCTTTGTATGCATTATACTGAAAATAAATATCATGAAACAAAAAATTAGACTAAAAATAATTTATTGTAATTACCAAAAATAAAACTTACATATTAAGTCGCAAAGTATCAAAATGATACAATAGGCTCGCTGCTAAACACACCCGCTTAAGAAAACGCTGTAAACACAATGAACATGTAGACTGAGGTAACACAGGAAGGTACTTGGAGGGAGGCATATCCCCACTCTTGCGTTTTAAAATTACAACGAAAATTTGAGCAGTTGTATCATTTTGATACACACGCGACCGACGGAGGGTTAAAAAAAAATAATGACAGTAGGGTAAATTGTCAATATGAACTACATTGTAAGTTTTATTTTTCTAAAGTTCTTTTTTATTGTGTCGAATTCATTTGTTAATGTTAAGGATTAAATAAAATTTGATAAGTGAAGTGCATGTCTTGCGACATCTCGTATATAATGAACACGTACACATAGTAACTAAGTAATGACAACAGAAAACTGTAACGACGATTGAATGTTTAAATGCAAATCGTTATCTAAGCAATTTCTTAGAATGCATAATACACTCGCACCAATAAAGCCAAGTATTTCTGTACAGTAACATAGACAAACGGAAGAACCCCTGATGTTAGTCCTTTAAACTGTCGTGGAGCAATAAACATAAGTGAAATGCATGTCTTGCGACATCTCGTGTATAAAAAACACGTATAAATAGACTATTTGTAAGTGTTCTTTAATTAAATTAAAATTTTGATATTGTATGCATCTAAACTCTCTTGAAATTAGTAATATAGTTACTCTTATAGAAATAACTTTTACAACTTAATTAGTTATGTTGCCTATTTTTTTTACACTTTTACAATTGGCTTTTTATTAAAAAAAAATTCTAATCTTTAAGTAAAATTTTTTCTTCCTAGGCTAGATCTTATAATGTAGTACTGTTTTGACTATGTACACATTTTTCTAATTTTAATAAAAATTTGTAGCCTCGATAAAACCCTCACAAGGTTAACAACCTTAAATTATAAAAAAATACTCTCAAGTATAAAACTTTCTATGTTTTCTTAAGTATTTTTTATTCACTATTACGTGGTCTATTACAGATTCTACCATTCTTCGTATAAACGTAAACTCTCCCTTTCTCCCTTCATCCATGTTGCCGTTCGTTATTATCTATTGTGTGTGTATTTCTTTACACAAGCAATTTTCTTCTCTATTCATTTATTTTGTTGTACACAGAATTTCTCCTTTTACTCTTTATTCTTTTATTATCATTCACCCCTCTTCTCCAATTCATGCATTAAAATCCACCCATGTTATTAGGCTTTCTTCTTCATTTTTACTAACCGCCTTTTCTATTTCCCTTCTTGTTGTTTCCATATATTGTTATCACATACCTCTTCCCTAATTTTGACATTTTCATTAACGCTGTCTACTTCTCCTTCCTCTTCTCTTTATGCCGCCCATTCCTTTATGACACATACTAAAATTCCTCTTTTTGGCCATCCCCTTTTCTCCGCAAATTGTATCTGCCATGTAAATTTCTCCGACAACCTTTCTTTCTACTCCTTCTATGTTTTCTTCTCCAACTATGTTTCCACCCCCCACCTCCACCATTTTAAATTGCCTTACATATTCCCAAAACTGTTTTCCTTTGTTTTTTAAACCCGATACATTCCAAAATAGTATTTTATTAGACTTTTTCCTTTTTTTTCCACTTTCTTCATTCCTTCCCATTCTTAACCCCTCCCCTTTTTTTCTAGTTTTTTGTCATCTACTTCCACATATTTTCCTCCTTCTATGACCTACCTATTTTTATTAACACTACACCTCTACCATTTTAATTACTTCTGCAATTTTTGTTTCCATCTTCATCTATTTCTTTACCATGTTTTTCACTTGCCTTTATATCTTTCCTTTTTCTCCTTTTACATCTAGTTCTCTGACTACTATATTTTTTCCTTCATTCTCTTTCTATATTTTCTACCCCTTTCTCCAAGCTTTCCACATTTTCTTCTAATTTTCTGCATTTATTTTTAAACTTATCGTTAATTTTTGTATATCTTCTGTTATCTCTTCTATTTCTTTTGTTTATTTTTTCCTGATCCGTTTTTATCTCTTTTTTATTTCGTTTAGAATTTCTTTCCAAACGTTTATTGTTTGTTCCTCTTCATTTTTCGCCCTACTTTTCGTTCATTTCTTTTTCTTCTTCTCTAGTTTCTGTTTCTTTTGACAACTATCCCATTTTTAAGCTCTTTCTGAATATGTAAAACATCTTCTCTTCCTTCATTCTCTTTTTTGTCTCTGACGTTAACTCCTCTGAATCCGACATTTATGAATTTTTTTTAATTTAACTTAACTTCAACTTCAAATACGACTTTAATTTTTCTTTATTAAATTCCATTTTGTTAATTTATTTCCATAGAAGTCAAACGTAATTTAATTGTAAATATCGTTATTTCCACACATAACCCTTGAACTATTAACGCGCCTGATACAATAAAACAGTGACGATAACAAAACTTTAAATAATCTTCTTGAACAATTGAACATGAACACAAACAAAATTGTCAACTGCAACTAATTAATAATGACATCTTTATTCGAACTTTAAAAAGTTTTCATAAAATTGATTGAACACTAGTAATTAATTCTTCTTGTTACGTTCAACTTATAACTGAAAATTCTAATTTTAATCATTCTAGTTAAGAAAGTTTAAGAGACACATTTTTAATTTCAACAAATTGTCGACAAACTAAAATTACTTATTTGTGTCCGTTTTAAACTAGAAAATTTTAATAACAATGTCATTAAATTCTGCATGTTTTTTAGGATGTTATTAATAAGTTGTTGCATACGTATAAATTTACATGAATTTTTTCGGTGGTGGTAGTTAAAAAAACAGCTTACTAAAAGAATACTTTATCCCTTATATTGCAATTTCTATTTCCGCTTCGAATCAAAAACAACCGCCCTTAGTTTCCTTTCGCTGACCCATTGCAATTTAGTCGAATAGGCGTGGTCATAAAGGACATTAAACATTTTAGTAACTATAAGGGTTAAATAATTAGTAATAAGTGACGTTGGGGTAGTTTATAGAACACTTAATGACTTTATATTTCCTCAATCAAGTTTTACGACTTTTCTTGAACGTTTCTATAATACCATCGTTTTTCAATTAAGCTATATCGATTGCTTTAAAAAAAAAGTGTGATGGACTGAAAGAAAAAAAAATCTTCAAATATTAATGTTCGTCATAAGTCAATTTTATTTCAGTATTTCAAAACGAAACGTTCTTTAATTTTTTATACTTTTATATTTCAAAGCCAATTGCTGGGTGATATATCGATATTGTACAGTTTATAAATCCACAGCAGGATGTGCGGTAGAAGGAAGTAGCGGGAATGAGCAGAACGCTGTGCAGGAAGGATATTGGACAGAACGTTGATCATTTTGCTATGTTCGCGGCTGTGAATTTTGAAGATGCCAATCTAGTTAGATTTATTCAGGAAAATACGTGTATAAATTCAGATACGGTAAAAGTCGTACTACATATGAAACTGGCGAAGCTTAAATAACTCAATCATATTTTTCACTGCATACATTTCATCATTGCGCGACACAATATCCTATGTTGAATATTTGACATTTTATGTTATTTTTGTATCTTTGATGATATTTACATGCCTTTGTTTCAGCACCATTTTTGTTTTGTTTTTCAAATTGAACCATCAAAGAAACTAAGAAAAACTAAAACTTTTATTTTATGAATTTGTACGTTTATTATGCTGTAATTACGCATGAATAGTTTTCTTCTACGTGCATAGGATAACAATGCTCGTATTTCACAATTAACGCTTCTTCAACTGTAACCGTTCTAAGCAGGGACCATAATTTTTGTACCAAAAAGATTTGGCATTATGGAAGCGATGGAACGACGTTTAATCGGTTCTTGCGGGCTCTAATGTAAGTAGCGATCGTGATTATGCTAAAGTACGTTGGTCAGCAAACTGCAAGGAATTTAAAATTGCAGACGTTGCTTTTGAAAACAATAATAATGAAGTTCTATGTCATTGACGAAACCTCTATTAAATGTAGTATATAATATAATAACTGGCGCAATATGGAAATTGCTTTTTCAACCTAATTACCTAATCAATCAATTCTTGTTGGAGTTTAATTGTGTTTGCATAATTAAAAGTTTAATAAATTAAAATTGCAGATGAATTATAATTAAATCACAAAAACTTAAAAAAGTGAAAATATTCGAAATTAAAAACATCTAAAAAAAATCAATACGGATCTAAAAAAGTTCACACGTTTTGGTTTAGAAACAACTTCATTTTCATATGCAGGGTATCCCTTATTTTTTAGTTAAGAGCACGCATTTGTACCGGGTGGTCAGATAATAATGCAAAGTGTTGTATCTCGGAAACTATTCGTCATAGAGACTTGCGGTAAAAATATATGACTAAAGTGGCCAAATTATTTTCAGATTTCCAAGATGGTCGCCTTATTAAACCTTTAAAGTAATTTTCATTGAAATTCACCTAGTAAATGTACTAAAAAATATATGTTCTTAAAAGCTAAGGTTTATTCGAGTAATTTTGTTTAACTGTTTTTGACGTATCTATTAAAATAAAGTTCTGTGGCCGGGGGGGCAATAAACAGCTGTAACTCCTAAACGACTGAACGAATTTCAACAAACTTGGTGTCGTTGGAAAAAGCATTTCTTGTTCCATCAAACCCATCTTACCCGTGATATGGTTAATTCTTAGTGATGCCGCTAGAGCGCGTTTTTTATATAACAGCAGGAAAATTGCAAATTTCTCTAAAAATTTAAATGCAATAATATGACTTTTTTTCAATAAAAATGTAGTGAAATGACACCTAAATAGGCTAATGAAAACCGTATCTCGATATTTTATTCCTAGCCTTAAATATCGAAGAAAGAAGATTTACTAATCATAAAATTTAAAAAAGACTATTACACCGGTAATTATTCTTCTTTTTGTCTTTTTTCAAGATTTAAATAATAAAAGTATTGTTAGTTTAAATATTTAAAAAAAAACGTGTAATGACATGAGAAGAAAAAAGGACCGATTCTGAAATAAAACTAATGCTACTTGGTAGGGACAACCGTTTTTCAACAGATGGCATTATTATGGAAAATACTGTTTTTACCTAAGTACCGCCTTAAAATTTAATCCCAGGTAAAATGCAAATTTGCTTTACAGTTTACAACCACATAAAAACAAGTTTTTTGGGTCGGTTTTAAATACCGTCAGATATTTTAAAGTATTTACACTTCTGGACAATAAGAAACGGCCTATAATTAGTATATTAATTTATAGTCGTTTTTTAATATTTGTATACACTTCAAGAATTTTAACTGAAATAGTTTGCTAAAAATGTTTTTTTCTACTTTAAGTTTAGAGCAACCATATTCTAGCACTGAAATAACGTAAATTAATTGATAAAAATACTTGAGTGCACAAATAACCTATATTCTAAAATTTAATGTCTTAATGATAAATTGTTGATAAACAGATATATGATTAATTATCGGTGGATTGGCTATAAATCGTTTAATAGTAAAACCACCGCTTATTTATTCGAAATAACGCAATCAAAAATAATAACACCTACCAATTGTGAATATTTTGACATTTTTATCTCTAGAACTTTATAATTAACGCTAGTAGTTTGATGATAATAAATTTTTTTTTTGATTATTTTTTTAGGAGTTTATTTAAAGCACTGTAGTTATACTAATTTCTTTTTAACAAATTTGTCAAAAATAACAAGAAAAAAATTAAAAACAAAAAACATAAAATGAAATAATTATTATAGTTTCTTTTACACAAATTAATAAAAAATAATAACTCATACTATCTATTTCGTCTTATCTTCTTTTTTTTTCTTTCACAATCCAATTAGGATCCCTCAGAATATAAGATAAAATCACAAAAGATTTTCTAGTAATATTTAATTGCCCTTGCCCCTGATAATAATAGTTGTGGTTTCTCTTTAGTCTCTAATAATGCATAAACAGTTTAAAGTGTATTTTTTAATAGTCATAAAATCTTACCATGTTTTGTGATCAATAACTTTGTAGCACAAGTTTTGAACCGCTGATGAGTCACTACTCTCAAAAGGATCTAGCAATTTCTTCCCTTTCAAACGGAAGATTTAATTTCTATTAAACCATCTTTTTTACAATACCATCGGGGCTAGCTGCAAGAAAGTAATTATTTAGGTCAATAAAAAGGCCACAATCTTCAATTTTATTATTCGTTCTAGCTTCATACATTTTCTTCGCTTTACGTTCATGTAATCTACCGTAGATAATTGCCGGGGCATTTAATTCTCTTCCGTATAATAAATTTCGTAGAAAATTGTGACAAGAAGTAGAAGATCTTCCTTTCAGAACCGTTCCAAAATTAGAAACAGTCAAATATTCCTTTCTAATGGTGCGCCATGTTTCATTGTCATGTTGACCGCGAGATAAAATTTCCATTTCCTTTATTTTGTTTACAGTACTGACACGTTCTTTTAAAATATTCTTAAATTCTTCTATTTTAACATGTAAGATTTCTTCCTCAACTCAGGTTGTGCAGCATTGGGTCCGTAATTGCTGTCTGAGGATCCTGAATGGCATTTTTTTATTTTTCTTCTGTTGTACGTATCTTCGTTTCACAAGGACGGCTTGTTTTTGAACGAACACTTTGTTTCGTATTATATGACGCTCATCTATATTTTGCCAGTTACGAATATATCAAGAAGGACCATTCATAAAAGACAACGCAGAAGCGTTTACGCGCGCTTCATATTTAGAACACCAAAAGTTCTTGACATTGAGAATGTCCAATTCCTATGCCCAAACAGCCCCAAACAATCTCCTTGTTGATTTCTCTTTCGTTCTGAGGTGGTTCTGAACAAATAATAGATACCTTTTCACACACATCGCATTTAAAGTGCCAATAATGCAATAATCCCTGGTTTGTTTTTTTTGTATTTTCATTCTTCCCATGGTACAAATATATTTATGGTTTGTAATGTGTTCGTATTGCGTAAGCACATATGACACGTCAATAATTCGTCTTCCTTTTATAATATCAAACATCGTCAATTGTGGATTTTCTTCAACTTCCATTTCAAGTTCAGGCAATTCCTTTTTGGAATATCTACAAAAATAATATTTTGAATGTAATTACTTACGATTTGTTACACAAATTTTGTATTATTTTGGACTTAGAAGATCTCTTCCTTCGTGAAAAAGACGGTTTTGATTTTGGCATTTTAGTAGTTCCGGTATAAACTTGTATGCACTAACTATCAGGAAAGACTAATACTAAACGATAAGAGTTAGGTATGTTTTGTTATAGAAAGTTTAGTATATGAGTCATGATCCTTTTGGTTTTTAATAGTAGAGGGAATAAGTATGTTCTTCTTGCCAAGAAGTTTAACAACTTTCTGGCCCCAAGGCTGTTTCCTCAAAATTTGGCATGTTTTCATTCTTTGTTGTTGTTTTAGCAAAAAGTATTAAAATATAAGGCGTGATTGAAAACATTTTTCATCACACTTTGCCATGAACGACAAAGCAAGATATATCAGGTGTATCTTAGCTTAGCTTGTACATTTGTCAATTCTGACAGATTTAATTTCAACACATCCAGTTTTATGCATTTAGAGTAGACGTACGTGAAATTTTTCATGGTCCACTTTGATGAAAAATTTTTGAATTACGCGTTACATACACAAAAATTAGTAATGCTTGAACTTGCGTTTTTAGGTAAAAAATAATTTGTAGGCTCTTTGTGCTCTATGCCTGAGACTAAAGCCTCATAAGCTTCACGGTATATCCGCCATTGGTTAATTATTACACTATAATATAGGACGTCGTTTGTTTTGTTAACAAACAGCATGTATGCATTCTTATCCATTACTATGGAAATAAATGCATTTACAGGCAATCCATTGTAACTTAAGAAATCTCGCGCAGGAAAAATGTAGCTGTTTATAGAATTTCAAGGCGTGACCAGACAATAGTACACTCCGGGCAGAAGTAGGTATTACTAGCATATAATACAAATTGGTGCAAGATAAATATTAATTATTACACCAATAATTTATTACTTTTCTGGTTAGTAGGTACACAATATACAAAAAATTCAAGCATTTTATTAACAAATTATGCTTTTACAATAATAATAATTAGGTAAATACAAATAAACAAATAAATACAATAATAAATAAAATAAATACAGAGCGATCTTTTATTTTGGATTTGAATACCTAAACTATAAATCATTAAGTTTATACTAATTTTGAACGAATAAAAATAGAAATATTTAATGAACACAATTAAATTTGCGGCAATTCAGGGTAACAACGACGCAGTATTAGAATCGTCATCTGAGCTGCAACTGAACCCGAAATCATCACTATCAGTTTCAATTCCAACATTAATAATTAACGATTCTGTAACAAAGTCCATAAAAACTTCGTTTTCGTAATATTCGTCTTCCAGTTTCTTGACGTTAGCGCACACCTTGTTCTAAATTAGTCATTTTAAAAGAAAGTTTTACATTCCAATGATATGAATTTTGACCCGAAGTGTAGTTATTAAATTAAAATTAGAAAGATAAAAGATAAAATGTTATATTTCACATTATAAAGGACGGTCATTATAATCATATAAAAATTTAAATTGAATAAATGAATGTGAAGCAATATTTTAAATATCTACGGTGTACCTACGCTGATATCTTATACCGCCAGTGTTTCATGCTGGAATAACCAACAGTTACGAAATCATTTTACCTTTGAGTGTACAACCGGGTCCCTACTCCAACACCTTACCTGCGCAACGTGCAACTTTTTCTACAGTTACAATGGATTGCCTGTACCTACTTATATTAATATTGTAAAAAGAAATCAATAGAGGAACATGATTAATATAACAATTAACAAGTAGGTATTTTTACTTTAAATAATTTGTTTTGACATGTTTGGAACCGTAGATTCTGTTTATTTGAAATAAATTGTATAAATTATAAAATACATAATTTAAAATAGAAATTAAACGCTTTATTATGTATCTAAAAGTGGAAAGCATAAGAATTTTCTTTTGTTTTCGTTTCTTTATTTTTATTGGTTTGCTACCAGAGGGATTAGAACGACTTAAAATTTACACAATAGTGGAGGGTGTGACCTGTTGAGAGGCGTAAAAGTAAAAATTAATACAGTCAAAACACAATTATTAATTAATTATATTAGGGTCTGAACTAAGTTTTGTATGCTCCATACAATTCTCTACAACCTGTCGTTTTTAAATTTTGCTATTACATAAAAATTTTTTTGAAAATTTGAAAACGACAAGTTCTTCATAATTGTTTAACAGGTTACCATACCAAATTTGAAGCCCTTGACTTGTATAATAACTCTGTTTTGACTGTAGAAAAAATGCATTGGTTTGCCATATACAAACTAAAGTATCGAACCACCTTAACCCTTGAGCGGTCGCGTGGATGACTATTGTCATCCGTCGGTATTGTATTGCCTGTAACATTTTTTCTAAGGAAAGAGGGAGGTTCAAGTATTTAGAATTCCTTGTTTATGGTTTTAAAACATAGTAGTCATATTTTTAATCTTCAACATTGTAAGTGGTGTTATAATAAGACAATAAATTTAAGTGTGTGACAATTGTCATCTACGCGACTATTATTGTAAGTATATCTAGACCTCAGAGCCAAACGGTATTAAGTCACATTTTCTAAATTTTACAGAAGAGAAATTTAAAGATTTTGAACAATGGTATTTTTCAAACAGATTACTATTGTAAATAGGAGAGCAGGAGTTATTATTTTCAGAGTTATGATTTTGGATGCTAACTAAAGCTGATAATAACCAACCTCCTACATTAATTTATTTAAATAATTTAAATTAATTGCGTGACTTAATACTGTTTGGTTCTAGCAAGGGACTTAATATCTTGTGACTTAATACTGTTTAGCTTCTACAAATTTATAGATACCTGAGACTTGATACTGAATTATTATTGAGAAACCCATAGTAGAATAATGCAAAGTAGAACCAAAATTAATTAATATCAATTATAACTAATTAGTAAAGGGCAACGAAAGGCAAAACAACACCAAAAATATTTATTTTCTAAAATAAATGAGATCACACCAAAATGTTACAAACGAAAACTATCGAACTTAAAGTTCAAGTAACAAACAAACAGCATCTTTCAGTCGTCTTCCTTGACGTTACCATGTAGAAGATTTTTAAAGTATTCATGGAATCTTTTAGGCACCCATGTTAGTAAGTTCTGCAAATCATTATACTTTTTAGTTAAAATAGGTTTTAGTGTCTCTCTTATTGGTTTCAGCAGTATTAAGTTAGCATTGAGAACAACTTCCTTAGAATTAACAGTACGTTTCTCTTTGCGTGTTAGTCTTTTAGTGGCTCTATTGAAATCAACTCGTTCAAAATTTTCTTGATTAAAATTTGTTTTAAAATACAACACTACAGGTGTTTCTGCTAAAACTTCATATGAACCACTTTAGATATAAAAAGTTTTGATTATTTATGTTTTTTTTGTTATTGTGAAAGTAAGATCCGGATTCTTCAGATAAAAGGGTAAAATTTTTAAAGTCCATGGTTTCCATTTCCGCTACTTCAGTTTTATTGCCACAAAGTCTGAAAAGCTGTTGCCAATCCCATGGAGTTATTAGGAAAATTGGGGTGTAGCTTTCTTTTGTCTTTCTATTCGTGCATGAATTGTATCCACCTCCATGTGGGTATGTCCTCTTAAGAGGTACTTATGTTCAATGCATTTTATGGAAGGCTTCAGCATAAGAATCGAAAGATAACACATAATCATCTGATGATTTCTGTTTTGTGATGGACAGTTATTGCTCTAGATATCAATTTTCTTTACAGATTCTTTTACATTTAAATTAATATATTTCAGAATACATAAAGCCATTTCATTTCCACCACGTCCGGTTATAGATTCATTCCAAGTGAAGCAATATCATATTTTCTCTGTTGCATCATAGACTGTATAATTGAAAGTCCATAGCTTTAGAGAATAGAAACTCTGAGCATTTGTTAGTAGAGGAGTAGGTAAGCATTTTGGAATCCACCGAAAGTATTTTGGTGTTTGCTTCGGTTTTATAAGTCTCCTTATCCTGTCGCTTTAATTTATACCGATTACCTGCATCAAGCAGATGTGCGTCATAGTTAGTTTGTAATTCAAGGCGTTCTTCCAGTGATTTAGACTCTTCGAGTTTGACAACATATCCATCACATGTGTCACATGTATCATTCCCTGGCTCCTTGAAGGATAAATTAAATTCCGAATTGAAAATGTCACTATATAGCCATTGCTTGGGAATATCTTCTTTCGGAATTTGATTTTCTACACACTCTTCAAGGAAGCACCGATACATTACTGAAATGTTGAGATGGCTGCCTAAATACTTTCTCTGGGATTTATTCCTGGAATAATGTAATTCTATACACGGGAACTTCTGTATGTGCTCTCTGATGTTATTTCTTACATTTCAAGCAATTTTGTTTAAGGGTTCATGTTTACCCCTTGGATCAGGGATTACAATTCCACCCAGTTGCCTTTTCGATAATGCATTACGTACAGAAGTTTGGGATATATTTAAGGTGTTAAGAAAATAAGTGCAACACACACTAAACTTTTTACCATTTACACTACAAAATACATTAACGACGTTACTCTTTTTCCAGCACGAGATCCCGTTCTAGCACGTACACGCTCAACTGAAACTTCTTCGATGCAATTCGCTATAAATTGTCTTTTCTGGGCAAGTTCGATGCTACCATTCCAAAATTGTGAGTGAATTAGAGCACGACTTTCAACTGATATGTTCTGTTTGCACTGCTTTTTACATTCATTACGACAAGGTGCTTTCATTTCGTTTTTTCTAATAAGCTTATTAGTGACTGACAGATATTCTTCACCAGCAGCTCTCCTTTGCTTTCTAATGTTTTTCTTCCAATTAACAGAATTTTTTTCTTTTCTTTCCTTTAGTTTCTTGGATTTCTACAGCTTCTTGCTCTTGTTCTTCTTCCAGTTCACTACTTTTCTCAGGTAGATAAAGCGGATCTTCAGATTCAGTACACTCTTCTTTATGTTGTAAATTATTTGCGTCTACTTCATCTGCTTTATAGAGAGGTCCATCGCCATTATTTTGAATAATATTTTGTAAAATATTAATTTTAGAAGTTTTCTCGAATTCGTTATTTTTATCTTCATTTCTATTGCCTTGAACAAAATACTCTGATGAGCTTTCTGGTAGCTGGGACTCGTCTGTATTATCTCTGAGAATTTCTTCTGTATTGGAAAAAGGCGCATTGTTTTTACTACCAAAGATGGTATCGTTATTCACATAAATAACATCTCCTCTAGAAGTGTCACATCTAGTTGTAACAATTTTCAAATGTTCTTGAAGGATATCCTGCGTGCTATTAGTAGTTGGATATATTTCCATGACGATCTCAGCATCTTCTATAATATTATCTTGCGTGTTATCAGCAACAAAAGCTAAAAGTAAAACAATAACAAAATTTGTTTTGATAAACTCATGTAATTTTTAATTACCGTTATCTTTGGTCAAAAAGAGGATATAACAGGTTTTTCGGGTATTTCTTTGCACTTGGCTTGTGGTAGTGCCATTTGTAGTATTTTTGGGCTCTTGATGTTATCATGTTGACCCTATTCACTTAAAACAATGGAATTATCAAGTATTTCCTGTTAACTTCATGAACAAAATAATGTGACTTAATATTATGACAACTGGTGAACACTAAAACAGAACAGTATTAAGTTCAGTCACCTAACCTCACATTTGAACTTAATACCTTAATATTGGATATCTCCCAGAACCAAACAGTATTGAAATCCTTTAATACTGTTTGGTTCTATTTAGTAGAGTACTTAATACCAATACTCTACAACTATCTTATAAACGGGAAGGAACTGGACTTAATACTCATTACTATTGAAAAAGCGGAAAAAAATTTTGCAGAAACAATCATAACCTCAAAAAAAGAAAAAAAGTGAACTTAATACTGTTTGGCTCTGAGGTCCAGATATATGCTTTCATTGAAAATGTTTATTTACGGTACTTTTAGTACATTATTAGTATTTATATGTGATTTCAATTAAATACCGTCTATTAATTTATGTTTTGGTGAACACAAAATTATAGAGTATAGAAATTTAGAAATCTTTAGCGCACAAATGAGTAATACACTGAAGTATAATAATGCTCTAAAATATTTTACTATCGATTTATATTTTGTTATTTCCCGTTTTTTTGTTTATAAAAGCAAACTGTAAGGCATTTTTAGTTTGAAATTAAACTTAAAATTCTGCCACCTACCTTTGAATAAATATTTTTTTGTATTGTAAGCGCTTTATTTGTCCTTTTCAGTAATAATTGTATAATTGAGACTTCGAAAGACCCTGCAGTTTGGCTGAAATGGTATGAGGAACTATGCAATGAAGAAGGTGAAGATGAAATAAATGATTCAGACAATGATTTAAGTGGAAAAGAGAGTGAAGTGGCCGAAGTTGACACTTCTACGCCAGAAAAACGAGACATCTGAATCTGACGAAGAGGAAACGGAGAATACTTCAGCAAGCAAGAATAATGGGCAATACTATTATGGCAAAGCCAATACACAGTGGATGAAAAATCGTGTAGTCAAGTCTTCAAAAACTTGTTTTGCAACATTATTACCCAACGATCAGGCCCTTTACATGATGCTACACAAGTTCAAAGTTCAATAGATTGTCTAAACTTATGTTTGGAAGACATAATCAACTTGCTGGTTGACAATACTAATATTTACATAAAAAAGTGCGCAGCAATTTCTCTCGTGAAAGAGATGCAGCTTCTACAGACGCCATTGAAATAAGAGCTTTTGTAGGCCTCTTATATTTGAGTAATCGACTTAATTTGATTCAACTCTGGGACAATTCTAAAGGATGTGGCTTAGAAGCTTCTATTTAGCAATGAGTTTACGAAGGTTTCATTTTTATTACGATGCCTTTGATTCGACAACATCCATGACAGAAATAAGCGGAAAAAAATTGACAAGCTAGCTCCTATAAGAAATTTATTGTTACTTTGTTTGAAAATTTTAAAAATATTATTGCATTTATAGCAGTTATTGGCATTTCGAGGAAACTGCTCATTTCGGCAATACATTCCAAGCAAACCGGCTAAGTACGGGATAAAGGTTTTTGCTCTGGTTGATTGTAAAACATTTTATACATGTAATTTGGAAGTGTATTGTGGAAAACAGTCAGATGGACCATTTTCGTGTAGTAATTCAGGTAAAGATGTTGTTTTAAGATTATCACAGCCAATCTACGGAAGTGGAAGAAATATTACTGCCGATAATTGGTTTAGTAGTATACCATTGGCTGAAGAACTACTATCGAAAAAACTTACGTACGTCGGTACCTTGAAAAATAAGTCACAAATTCCGAAAGAATTTCTTCCAAATAAACAAAGAGACATTAACTCTTCAATTTTTGGGTTTCAAAAATCAATAACATTAGTGTCATATTCACAACGAAAAACAAAACAACATTGGTAATATCGACAATGCACAACAGAATAAAATTGACAAAGATACAGGCGAAAAAGAAGCCGGAAATGGTCACATTTTATAACCATACAAAAATTGGTGTAGACGTTTTAGATCAAATGTGTGGCAACTACAATGTTGCTAGAAATACTGGAGGTGGCCAACAGTTGCTTTTACAACCTCATAAACATATGCTCGATCAATGCTTTTGTCATATATAAAGTAATAGTAAAGGTCCACAAAAAATTAAAAGACGTAACTTTTTAGAAGAAATTTCATGGGAATTGATAAGGCCTCAAATCTTCAGAAGATCGCAGATTATTCAACTCCTCTGACATACGAAAAGAGCTAACTCTCTTCTTGGTATAAGCGTAACTCCGCATCAAGATCTAGAAGCAAATACCTTTGAAGGACGTGGGCGTTGCAAATTATGTGACCGTTCCCGCAACAAAACAACAAGAAAATCTTGTGCGATGTGTGGCAATTGGGTTTGTCCAAGCTACTCACACACCGTATGCAATGATTGCCCAGAGGATAAGTATTAGTTTGATAAGGAACTGACATTTATTGTACTTTTAGCGGCTATAAGTATTTTATTTTTACATAATATATATATACAGGGTGCCCAGAATCTCTCCTGACAAACCAAGACCGGAGATTCCTCAGATAATTTTAAGACAATTTAACCCAATTCACCTAGTCCGAAAATGCTTCTTAAGGGAGCTAGAGTTCTTTGAAGATGGCGCCTTGTAAATAGTTTTTTTAAATATCTCCAGAACGCTTCTACTTAGAAAAGCAAAAACTAGTATGCTTGTTTAACCTTCAGAGATGAATCTATTCTATCAATTTCAAATTTCTAGTACCGGTCATAGGCGTCAGTTTTGGGTAGGTCAACGGTTATTTTAACGCATAACTTTTTTGTCTTTAACTTTTAAGCATTTATGACACTAGATTATTAAATTTTCAGGTATTCTAGTACTAAAAGGTACTCTTACTTTAAGTCATTAGATACACCGTTTTCTAGAAAAATGGATTTGAAGATTTTTGTTTTTTTTTGTCATTAAAGTTAAATTTATATTTTTGCACTAGTTGTCTGAACTGCCAACAAAAGTAAAAACTTCGTTTTTCATTGTCAAATTGTTGTCAGTTCGCGAAGTTTATCTTTTAATTTTTTTTACTTTACCAGGCGCCATCTTTAAAGAGCTCTAGCTCCATTAGGAAGCATTTTCAGACTAGGTGAATTGGGTTAAATTGTCTTAAAATTATCTGAGGAATCTTCTGGACACCCTGTATATATATACAGGGTGTCCCAAGAATGAAAGGCCAAAACTTGGGAATGAGTAGTTGGCATTAAAATAATGTCAGTGGTTTATACAACTTTTTTCTCCGGCCCTTATTTTCAAAGTTATAGGGCTGTGAAGTTGGAAATTAAAAACACAATTTTATTTATAACTCTAAAACTATATTTTAGAATTTAATGAAATTTTGATGGATTGCCAATCTCATTGATGCATCTATTTTCGGGGTACCATTAATTTTACCGGGGTTCTAGAAAGTCTGGAACATAATTAGCTCACTGGTTAAACGGACAAAACTTTTTTCAGAGATAATGCAACAGACTTAAAAATACTGTCAGTTTATTCCCAACTATTTTCCTAAAAAAAGGTGCTCTTGGTTGAATTCGATAAAACAAGTAGTTTTTGAGAAATTTCAAATTTTCTTAGACTCATCAGAGCACGTGCAATTTCCACTATTATCTATTAAATGAATTTTTATCAAGTAGGCCGCTGGCAATTATTTATTATAGTAGCCTGTACGATTTATTTGCACGCTGAAATACTTGTTATGGCAGAATAACGTTTGATAAAGAAGTGTCAAGAGTACATCTTTTCAAGTTCTACAAATAGAAAAACACATACGTATAGGGAATATTATTAAAAAATAACAAAGTTACTGAATTAAGAACTAAAAACCAGAAAACACTTAAAGTAAATGTTTTCAATGTTATTGATATAAAAAGAACAATTTTACGGGATTACCATTAAAGTATTATAATCAATGCCATTAATAACGAATTACGAAATTAAAAAAAACTTTAGAGCAAATGTTCAAAATGTGCACCTGCTACATCTACACATTTTGGAGTCTACGTAAATTATTTCGTTGTACTTGAAACAACATTCCTGCATTGTTTTTGATATTATCGCAATGGAAGTGAATTCTATCCAATAATTCATTCCTTGTTTGTATGGGTGTTGCATATACCAAACTTTTGAGGTAACCCCAGAAGAATGAATCTAGTGGATTTAATTCTGGAGTACGTGGGGCCATGCAATTGGACCTCCTCTTCCAATCCATTTTTCGGGGTACTCAGTGTTTAAGTGATTTCGTACCATAACACTAAAGTGAGGTGGAGCGCCGTCGTGCATGTACCACATATTAAGTCTGGTTTGTAAAGAAATGTCATCTAACAGTAAATTTAAATTATTCTGAAGAAAATCTAGATACGATTGTCCATTTAAACGGCCATCAATGATAAATGGGCCAATTAAGTGATTTCCAATAATTCCAGCCCACACATTGACTATGAATCTTTGCTGATGTTTTGTCTGAATTATACCATGTGGATTTTCATCAGCCCACAAATGTAAGTTATGGGAATTAATTGTACCATTTCTCGTAAATCCGGCTTCATCAGTAAACAGTACTGACGAAATAAAATCAGGAGCTTGTCTCTGTTTTCTAAAAACCAGCGCGCATATTGAAGGCGTGCTGGATAATCTTCTGGAGTTAAACCCTGTACTTTTGAAAATGGTACGTATGTAATAATTGTTCTCGAAGTATTCGGTGGACGCTGTTCTTTGAAATATTTTGTTGGGCCGCTAATTTTCTAATACTAGATGTAGGATTGTTATCTACTTCATTTAAGATTTCTTGCTCTAAAACGGCTGTACGAACATTTCTTGCGGGACCCACGCCACCTGCTATCTGCTTAAATTTACCTAAAAATAAAATAAAATAGTTTTCAAAAAGAATAATCGCAATTTTCGTAAAACCGTACCATTTTCTCGTAAGTTTCTGTCAACACGTTCAAAAGTTTTTCTGTCTGGTAACACTCTATTATGGAAGTTTTCAGAATAAAGTCTTCTGGCTTTGCGAGAATTGCCCGAAGCTTTTCCATACATTAAATGCATATCTGCATATTCTCGAAAAGTGTATTCTGCCATAACAAGTATTTCAGCGTGCAAATAAATCGACAGGCTACTATAATAAATAATTGACAGCGGCCTACTTGGTAAAAATTCATTTAATAGATAATAATGGAAATTGTACGTGCTCTGATGAGTCTAAGAAAATTTGAAATTTCTCAAAACTACTTGCTTTATCGAATTCAACCAAGAGCACCTTTTTTTAGGAAAATAGTTGGGGAATAAACTGACAGTATTTTTAAATCTGTTGCTTTATCTCTGAAAAGTTTTGACCGTTTAACCAGTGAGCTAATTATGTTCCAGACTTTCTAGAACCCGGTAAAATTAATGGTACCCCGAAAATAGATGCATCAATGAGATTGACAATCCATCAAAATCTCATTAAATTCTAAAATATAGTTTTAGAGTTATAAATAAAATTGTGTTTTTAATTTCCAACTTCACAGCCCTATAACTTTGAAAATAAGGGCCGGAGAAAAAAGTTGTATAAACCACTCACATTATTTTAGTACCAACTACTCATTCCCAAGTTTTGGCCTTTCATTCCTGGGACACCCTGTATATATATATACAGGGTGTTTCTAAAAGGTATGTCATAAATGTAACAGCGTAATCCTGGGACAAAAAAAAGTGATTTGACAAAATTTATCTATATACAAAACGTACTCCTGCAGAGCTACAGTTATTTAAAAGTTTCATTTTGATTTTCCTATATTTGGAATATTTAAGCCAAATCTAGAGATAATCGAATAAAATTTAGCATGAGAGTTTCTCTGTAGGATGCAAATAAGCAGTAAAATTTGTACTTACCTAACTTATTATTCAAGGGTACTTAACCTAAAAGAGCATTCCATTTTTGGCCAGAATTTTTTACTGGTATAAGTAGTCGAAATCTAACTTTATCACGTTGAAGTATGTTAAAAGCAAAAAAAAAGATTCTCTTGTTAAAGGTGTGAAAAGTTAACCATTTTCGATAAAAATCCATTTGAAATTTTCTTCTGTTTTCTTTAACATTTACATGTTTAATTTAGTTGGCTTAGAAAACAGTAACTATGGAAAATAAATCTTACTTGTTAGTGAACAAAGACTTACGGCTTGTTGTCAAATTGTTCAAACAAGGTTTTGAAAGCACTTCGTTTTAGCTACTACTTAATTTGTTGAATATCGTAGATTTAGATCATATCAATAATGAATGACAACTATACGTTTGGTGAAATGGCAGATATGCATTTAGTGTTCGGAGAATGTCGTTCCAATGCAGCTGCAGCTAGAAGAAGATATGCGGAGCAATACCCTAACAGAAGACTTCCAGATCGGCGTACATTTATTGCTGTTGACAGACGTTTACGAGAACATGGTACATTGAAACCTAAGACCTCTGATTATGGAAGAAATAGGTATGTAAGGAATGTGGATCTCGAAGAAGATATTTTAAATATTGTCGAAGACAATCCACGCATTAGCACTAGAAAGGTAGCCTCTCAGTTACAAGCATCACATAGTGTAGTATGGCGAACTATTCGAGAGCAGTTACTATATCCATTCCATGTACAAATTGTTCAAGCTTTGCAACCAGCTGATCTGAATTTGAGAGCAGCTTATGGTGAATGGTTGTTGCGACAAAATCGAAGGGACAATAATTTTTTCACAAAAATACTTTTTACGGATGAAGCAATATTTACCCGTGATGGTGTGATGAATCATCATAACGAACATTTTTGGGCGGAAGATAATCCGAATGTAATAAAAGAAATGCGACATCAGCATAAGTTTTCAGTAAACGTATGGGCAGGAATATTGTGCGAAAATTTAATTGGACCATTTTTTCTACCGAATCGTTTAAACGGCGAAAATTATTTAAATTTTCTTCAACAACAGCTTCCGGATTTATTAGAAGATGTTAACCTTAATACTCGGTCCCACATGTGGTTTATGCAAGATGGAGCTCCACCACATTTTAGCCGTGCAGTTAGGGAATGGCTTAGTGAAAACTTTCCAAGGCGCTGGATAGGACGAGGTGCTGATGCTCCGGTGGTGTGGCCTCCACGCTCGCCCGACTTTAATCCATTAGACTATTGTTTTTGGGGTTTCATGAAAGACGCTGTTTACAGTAATTCAATTACCAGTGAACTTCTGCTGAGGAGACGAATTCTTGAAGCAGCTAACGATTTTCGAAATCTTCCTCATATCTTTGAAAGCATTCGCTTTTCTTTAATGAAACGTGCTAGAAAATGCGTTGAAGTGGGTGGAGGACATTTTGAACATGTTTTATAATTTTTATTATTCGTTTCTCTTTTATTGTTGTTTTTTTATTTTGTAAATTTTATTTAAATCTAACTTAATAAATTCTTTAGGTTAATAGTTATTTTCTAAGCCAACTAAATTAAAAATGTAAACTTAAAAAAAACAGAAAAAACTTCAAATCGATTTTTATCGAAAATTGTTAACTTTTCATATCTTTAACAAGAGAATCTTTTTTTTGCTTTTAACATACTTCAACGTGATAAAGTTAGATTTCGACTACTTATACCAGTAAAAAATTCTGGCCAAAAATGGAATGCTCTTTTAGGTTAAGTACCCTTGAATAATAAGTTAGGTAAGTACAAATTTTACTGCTTATTTGCATCCTACAGAGAAACTCTCATGCTAAATTTTATTCGATTATCTCTAGATTTGGCTTAAATATTCCAAATATAGGAAAATCAAAATGAAACTTTAAATAACTGTAGCTCTGCAGGAGTACGTTTTTGTATATAGGTAAATTTTGTCAAATCACTTTTTTTGTCCCAGGATTACGCTGTTACATTTATGACATACCTTTTAGAAACACCCTGTATATATATAGTTTCGCGACATCTAGCGTCGACTCGTGAAAGCGTTCACGTACGTAAATGTCAAGCAATTTTGCCGACAAGTATGTTGTACAACCACTTGCGTACTTTACTGCAGGCGATTCGAAGTTTTTATACTTGCCAACTGTTATGTTGGCTATAATTATTGAAGGATCGACTATGTAACTGCTTTACATACCTGTCGGCAAAAGTTGCTTACATTTACGTACGTGAACGCTTTCACGAGTCGACACTAGATGTCGAAAAAGTTATCGTTTAAATATTATGATCCCTCCAGTAGGGCATATATTCGACAGCGCGCGTTTGTACAATAGTGAACTCACTCCCGATGAGTCCCAAAGGACGAAACAGCTGTCGGGTGATTCTCAGTGTTTGTTTGCTATTGTACAACCATTTGCGTACTTTACTGCAGGCGATTCGAAATTTTTATACTGGCCAACTGTTACGTTGGCTATAATTATTGAAGGATCGACTATGTAACTGCTTTACATACCTGTCGGCAAAAGTTGCTTATATATCACTATTTTTTAAGTTTAAAGTAAATTTTCGTGTTTGTCTACCATTTAGTAAATTTATATAATTCCTTAAATTACATCTTGTAATAGAAATAAAATTGATAAACTCAAAAATAATTGCTGGATGACAATTGTCATCCACGCGACCAATGGTGTTATTACTACCCACGCGACTGCTCATGGGTTAAATGCTCGAACGGTCTTTTATCACACTCAATGCATTGTTGAAGCCGCTCATCAGTAGACGTTACAGCAGCTTCAATTTCTGCTCTTGGCAGACTACGAATGGCCTCTTGTATTCGTATTTTCATGTCGTCTCTCGTTGTTGGTGGAATTAGTTAAACAATATCTTTTAAGCGACCCGATAGATAGAAGTCCAAACTAGTGAGGTCTGGGGATCGGGGTGGCCACTTCCTCGTCCAATCCACCTCTGGTGATATCTTCGATCTAAATGTTCTCGCACATTTTTTAAAAATACATTAAGACTCCAATGGCCTTGATGTTGGACTTCGCGCAACCAGTGAGGATTGTTGTCCGACCAATAATGCATATTATGTAAATTAACGTTTCCATCACTTCTAAAGGTGGCTTCATCCATCCAAAGAATTTCGAATAAATATTCTCTATTTTCTCTAATCATGCCCAACATCCAATAACAGTAATCTAGTCGTCGGTCGAAGTCTTCGTCATTTAAGGCTTGATGTAAAACCATATGATATTCGAAATAACAAACACATTGTGAAACATGTAAAGTAGTATTTTTAGTGACATAAAAACTTACTAAGATCCTTTAAAATGTTTACAATAGTAGTACGTAATATACCCAACGCGAGAGACATTGCTCTGTACTAACTTGGGGATTCAATTGAACATATGATAAGACATTAACTATATTGTCTTCCATTGTTCTAGCCGAATGTCTTTGCAACTTAGGTCGAAAGCTGCCAGTATTACGCAAATTTCGTACTAAACTCGGAAGAATTCTCGCATTGCGTAAACGCCGAGCTCTGTATACTCTTTGAGTAAGTGCCGCATTTTGAAGGCATTCAAAATATACAGTAATCATATCGACAGCTTCATCATTTGTAAACGCCATTTTAATAGTTCTAAGGCTTTACTTGTGTGTGCAACAAACACAAATTACACTGTCACTTTAAGCATAATTTTAATATTTGTTGACAAGTTTTAATTCATTTGTTTTTCTCCATGACCTAATCTTCTTATTCTGCCTACCTTGCACTTGCATATATTATAATATGCATTGATTATTATGATCCTTACACGTTCTTTTTAAATATTTATGTTAACAATACTTTTATTATTTAAATCTTGTAAAAAGACAAATAAAAAGAATAATTGCCGGTGTAATAGAGTCTTTTCTAAATTTTATGATTACTAAATTTTCTTGAATAAAATATCGAGATATGTTTTTCACTAGCCTATTTAGGTGTCATTTCACTACATTTTTATGAAACAAAAAGTAATATTACTGCATTTAATTTTTTAGAGAATTTTGCAATTTTCTGCTGTTATATCAAAAACGCGCCCTATCGGCATCACTAAGAATTAACCATATCACAGGTAAGATGGTTTTGATGGAACAATAAATGCTTTTTACAGCAGGCGATTCAAAATTTTTATTTTTGCTAACATTTAGTTGGCAGTAATTATCAAAGGATCGACTTATATAACTGCTTTTACATACCTGTCAACATAGTTGCTTAAGCTGTTAACACAAATCGACACTAGGTGTCGCAAAACTTATTGCTTTTTTTTTTTAATGTTTATTGGTATTATTCAATAATTTATTAACGCCAAAAAGTCAATTTAATATACACTTTGCTATTATAGTGACTAAATACAAGTTTCTAAATTAAAGAAGGATCCTAGTTTTTGTATTAATTTAGATTTTATTTAAAATTTTGTATGGACTTCGTCCTGCAAACTTTATTTGCATTTGCAAATATGCTGTTCTTGATTCAAAAAGGTTTTAATATTTAATTAATAGTTTAGTCAAAACAGATCAAAAATGACGCAACCTCAGAACAAATCTGAAAGTTCTAAAACTTAGTCAAAACCTCTAAAAAGTTTTTTTAAGTGATTTTTATGTGGTAGTCGGTAAACAAGGTGCCTACGTGTTTATTTCTCGGATAGCGAATAAGTGGGGTGCTTAAGAGACGCGTAGTAGCGTCTGAAAGTCGCTCTTGTTACATCATGCCCTGTGCAACATACTACAAGGAACAAGAAAAAAACGTTTAAAGAGCACAAAGAATCTTTTAAATGTGCTAAAATCTTCAACAAGAAGATTGAGGAAGCATTTCAAGGTTGGTAATTTTTTTAACATTTCACTTTGTGTAACAATTAGTTTTGAATTTTACATTAACAATTTTCGGAAAATCGTTCGAAAAGTTATGTTTCCTCGAGACTCCCCATGTTGTTCTCTGATTTACACAATTTAAGTGAAGGTCTTACTATCTGAAAATCGATAATTCAAGTGCGACTTTCTGCGATCTTTGTCGCAATTAATATTTTTGTATGTGGCGCCGCCGCGTTCGCCTCCCTCGACCTGGGCCGGTAGCCGCGGCGAGCCCCATACATGCGACACAACAGGACATACTGACTGGCCAAGTGCGAGGAGAGCATAGCTATATCATCATCGAATACGCCCCATTGCCTATTGTTGAATTGTCGGAGGAAGCACAGGAATCGCGAAAGATTCGTAAGAAAGTTTTCACGCGAAAAAAATTTTTAAGACGTTTTCCAACGTCTTATGGCGTCTTTAAATAATTTTTGTTACAAGTGTCGGAAACAATGTACAGCCCTAAAAAAGTAAAAATTAATCTGAGGAAACGATTGAACTTTTGTTGGCTCCGACCATTGTTAATTGCGAAACACTTGACACTGATAATTCCGACACAGATATTTCCTCAGCTTCTGATGAGCATGTAGTAAGAAAATAAATGTTATAAAAAACAAAAATGAGCGCCTTTTTGTGTAGCCATCCCTTGTTTTTGATTTGTTGTTATTGTTATTATTATTGATAAGTGTTTATGGTAAGTACGATTATTAAAACTACAATAATAGGTTCATCAAGCCAGATATCATACAATTTTGTAAATTCTTTACCATAGATCTGGCCGTTTTCAAATATTAAAATTGAAAATAACAATTCAAATCTGAAATCAGAGACTTGAAAATTTAGATATACTGATTTTGATTCAAATCCGAATCTTTTCGAGTTTTGACCAGCTTTTCGGGCGTTCCAGATCACTGAGCGCGCTATTTTGTTTTTCGAAAATTTGACTGTACATTAAAAATCAGCGACCCCAAAACCCACTCATACCAAGTTTCATGCAAATCTCATAAAAATTTTCAAAAGTGTCCGTCATTTTGTAGCTACCATTTTCTTTTGAAAAATCTGACTTCAAATTTATAATCAACGACTCCGAAAACCTACTTATAGTAAGTTATATGCAAATCTGATAACAATTTTCAAAAGTGTCCACCACTTTGCAGCTGCCATTTTGTTTTGTAAAATGTGACTTTAAATTTGAAATCAGCGACCACAAAACACATTTAAGTAAAAATTTCCTTTCGAAAAAATTGTGTCTTTAGGTTTTGACCAACTTTTTAGGGGATTTCAGACCACTGTGAGACGTAGTGATTAATATACCAAAAGTCCTCATGAATTTTTGGTTCATCTGCTGATGTAACAAAAGTTGGTTTAATGGGAATCAGAACATTGTTGTTGGCTAGTGAGCGAAGAAATGATAATTTGGGTTCTAAGCTTCGTTGTATTGATACAATTACATTACACACCGAGTTCAGAAAAAATACACAAAGGATGAGTCTATGAAGGCTTTTCCGAATCAGCAATTTGCTGCGGAAACTTTATTAACGCAAGACACCTCTTTGCCCCAAACAAGCTCGTCTGTGCAAAAATTTGAATTCAAAACAAAAAGTTTCATCTGTACTGATGTTATTGATGAAGTATTTTAAGAAGCAATTAAAGCAGCCTACTGAAGCCAGAAGAAATGCATTCTATTGTCGTAGTAAGGAGATGATTACAACTGTTATAAAAACTGCCGACAGGAAAAACAATAATAAGGCACAAGAAGTTAAACTGCGTCTGTCTGGCATTAGCGATCTTGTTGCTGCTGACGGAGTGTACCACCTAGACTGCTACCAAAAATTTGTGACCCACATGCCTCAAGAAACGTGTAGAAAACGTGGACGCTTTGAGACAGATTACATCACAAATGCTATGGAAGGGATTTACTCCATTAAGAATAATGATAAATTCCAAAAACCTAGTTCACTTTGACACTGTTTTGGATGGAGGCTTCCAATTATTCACAAGGTGGTGTGGTCAATAGATTTATCAACAATCTCAACCATCTGCCAGTGTTAAAAAAAACATTTTAGTTTCCGTGCCGTTAAAAATTTAGTATCAAAAAATAAACAAGTGGTACAAAAACATCACTACTTCTTATCAATTAACACACATAATTATTCATAATGTGTTCGTTGTGTTTAGGAAACAAAAAGTTTTTTAAGGAAAATATTACGTACTACATCTTTTATACAGAGTGTCCCATGACGTAATGTCAATACTTAGTATACACATTCTTCAGTCCAGGTGAAGGAAAAACTTCTAATAAAGTTTTATCTAGTGATGCTAATTTAGATTGCTAGAAATGTTTACTTACAACGTCATAATACTCGGATATTCATCACATTTACGATAGAGTATGAGTTAAGATTCCCAAATTGGCGAAAATCAGACCAACGAGTTTTCCAATATGTACCCAATCACGAATGAATGTCTAATACTTCCATAATTTGATAATAATCTTAGCACCTCTGTTAGCCGAGTATCTGCAGAAATTAATGTATCTCGAATAAGAGTTTGGATGACATTAAAACGTTATAGTTATTACCCATTTCATATTGAGCCAGATCAAGCTCTCTTGCCTACAGATTTACCCAGAGGCATGGAATTTTACCGCAGGATAATTGAGAATTGGCAGGTAGTTTTATTCACGGATGAGGCTACATTTACAAAAATTGTTGGAATTTCGAAAATCCAAAAGGAAACCACACAGTCAAATCATCAACATAGGTGTTCAATAAAAGTTTGGTGTAGAATTATTGATACCATTCTCATGGCTCATTTTTCTTTGACAATCATTTAACCGCAGATAGATATTTTAATTTTCCAGAAAATCATATAGAAATGTGAGACAAGGCATGTAGTATCAACACGACGGTCTCCCAGCTCAATTTTCTTTACAATTTTTAAATTAGCAGTTTAAAGAACGTGTAATTGGAAGAGGAGAAAACTCCTGGCTCCCAAGATCTTTTGACTTGACATGTTTGGATTACTATTTGTGGTGTCACATAAAAAATTTGGTTTACCAAACATCGTCAGAAACTGTTAAGGAAGAACATTTTTTTAAGGTCAGACATAATTATAAACAATAAAAGAAAACAATTACATAAAAATGCAGTGCCGGTAAAATTCGAGAAAGGAGGTACTTATAAAGCAATTTAATATTATTTTTATTTATCTACTAAAATAGTTTTGTGTATTAACTTAACTTTCTATAGTTTTTTTAAATTCAAATTAATAAAATAAAGAATTATGCACTTGTTTGAAGTAATTCACAAAGAATTTGTCACTTGTTTTATTAACTTTATTTCATTTGAAAATTTATCCCATATAATTTATGATTTTAATTTATCTAACTGTAAGTTTTGCGCAAAAACAAAAATACAAAACAAATTGAATAAACTCATTAACAACTTATTTTTTGTTTGGTTACAATGTACTAAAAGTTGTGTGTAATTAATGAGAATTAAAATTTAAAAAAATATATTTAAAATTAAATACAATTGACTCAGCATATCTTTTATCAGTAAATTTATGTTATTTTTCTTCTTAGAATCAACTTGCGAAGCGAATTACAACAGAGGACGTCGTTGGGTCCGAAGCAAATAAATTGTTTATGTAAATAATAACCACAATTACATAGAAATACATAATAATGATGTTTATATCATAAGTTGTATTTAAATTAATTTAATTTTCTGAGTGTGTTTAACCGATTGATCTCAACTTGGTCGCGTTTTATTTCAAATTCCTATTTTCGAAAAAATATGTACAAAAGTTTAGATTGTTCAGCAGAAGATTGAAACTAGATTTCAGGTAATTTTATAAAATTTAACCTATTTTTAATGTGCTGCAGATTTAACATATTTTGAAATAAATTTGTTTTATAATTTTTTTTATATAATTACGCTTCGAAATATGATCCCTCAAAATTAATTGATTTTCAAAAAATAGAAATTTTCAAATAGCTTCAACTGTTTTCTTTGAACTTCGATTTACTTAAAAAACAACGTCGTTTTTATGATAACGTATCATATGATGACTTATGTTGGGGCAAATAAATTTTATTTCTTACAAATTAAATTATGGTTTTATTTATAATCAATGTTTTATTGAAGTTTGAAACAAAACTTAAAAACAATTCGCAAATCCAACTATTGTGATAGACTGGGATAAATTCGTAGCAAGCTAAATTAGTTGAGTGCACATTTTTTATTGTGCACTTGCAAGTACTTATTTTGCGATAAAAGCGAACATTAAAGTTATTATTGATAATAATACCTTTCTTAAGCTTTTCAGATTTTAAAAGATATATTGATTATTTATTTAAATAATCAAATTAAAAAATAATTTTATTGTTTATTTTCTAGTCCACTTTTGAAATAAAAATTAACATTTACAATTATTGAATTTAATTACAACGTAGACTGGCTGGCGATAAATCGTCAAAACCTGATACCGTTACTGATAACATTTTATTAAGGTTAAATGCAGTTTTACGACGGTGGAATTTGTAGTTTGCATATAATAAGCCTGCATCGCTCCAGTACAGTTTTAATTTTTATGAAAATTGAGGGTTCTTCATAAGACACGTTATTTAACGTTAGGTAGCGCCTCTTAAATAACTATTTACTCAAAGATATAGATATTTATCGTAAAGACACTAACACTATGAGGTTTATAACAAATGATTCCAATCATAGTATGAAACATAAACTTGCATCTTTTAACTTTTTGATTCACAGATTTTACATTTCCCATTTGTGACAGTTTGTAACATCTAACCTTAAAAATCACTTTTTACAATTTTTCGAAGTTAAGAT
This sequence comes from Abscondita cerata, assembly GCA_030710515.1. Classification (NCBI taxonomy): domain Eukaryota; kingdom Metazoa; phylum Arthropoda; class Insecta; order Coleoptera; family Lampyridae; genus Abscondita; species Abscondita cerata. Next base: position 88,978 of record JALBCR010004776.1, on the reverse strand, counting down.
GCCGCACTGTTTTATTCTGTAAAGATCATCCCGCAGGAACAATCAACATTCTACAAGTAAATTACAATTGAAATATTTTAATGTACCTATAATCGTGACACTTATTCCGTCACTGTCTTTGACAACTTCATAAAGTTCGTGCAGCAATTTGAGTTAAAATTTTTCCGCCAGTAAGCGTAACCCCATTTTCAAGATGAATGTGCCCAGTCAAGTGACAACTATGTAACGTAAGATAAGTAGTTCGTGAACAAACTACGCATTTCTACCAAAGTTTAAGACGCAAAAAAAGAAAAACAAATCAATGTATGATGATATTTTTTATACATTTGATTACTTTCTCATTTTAATAATTATACGATATTATATTAATGTAAAGATAAACTAAGTTGCTCGCGTTTAGTAATTTGCAACGTTTGCAGGTTAGAACTTGGCGTTTTAAAAGACGTTTTTCTTGTTAAAACAAGCAACTGAATTAGAAGTCCCGTGTTATAGAAAAACACAATGTAAAGCAAAATATGAAAAGTAAGCTTACATTAAATAGAAAATTAAATACGATGGTATATAATTATTATTAGCGCTCAAGTAAAGTATATATATATATATATATATATATATATATATATATATATATAAGTGCGGTTATAGAGGAAATTTTAAACAGAACACATTGTATATTATTACGTATTTTAATAAAGTTGTTTGTAGAGGTTTGGTCAATATAGGATTTTATATGCGACTCAAAAATGAGTTCATATATGTATTGCCTACTAAAATAATCGAAAGACGGAAATGATTACAGGTCAACAGTAAGTTGAAATATAATATATAGAAAAACAGTCAGCCGAAAATTTTTCAATAAAAACTTGGTGCTGTTAATCTACAGTTTTATACCATTTCAAACAATATTCAACAAAATTATAAACATAATTAAAATTATAATAAAAAATATTTTTTTATACAATCTCAGTATAAAGAAAATAAATATAACGACTGTAGGCAGACCATTTAAATTAATTGATTTAAATATGTTTACAGTGTGCACACATAGTACAGCAAGACATCGCGTAGGTCGTGGAACTCTGTATTAAACTTGATAAATACCACCTAAAATGAACAGAAATGAGTGTTTTGTTTGATTTTCAGAAAATCAAAAATGTTAGCCAGCAGTTCTAAAAAACGATTTAATTATTAAAAAGTATTAAGAATTTCCTAAATTTGAAACAGAAATAACAAACAAAATTCAAAAATTATTTGAAGACAACCTTACACAATACAATTTAAAATTGTTTATTTAAACTGCTGTTTGTTTCGTTTCGAAACTACTTAAAATTTTCAATTAATATATTACTACAAACCGCTATGACGATGTAAAATTGAAGTAAATTATTTGTTGCAGATTTAATTTAATTTAAAATGAATATTTATATATTGTAATGTAAATTTAAATTTGCAATTTTAAACAATAAATTTAATTAGAGTTTGAGAAAATAAAAGTATTTGATTTAAAATCTGGTATATTAAAAGAGCCAACGAAATTACACAAACCGATAGGATTACATAGGTTCACATGTTGGGTGTCAAAATTTAATAAATCGATATTTTCATAAAATTTAAAAGTTTTAAGTAGTACTGGCACTAGTTCTTTGTTGTAATGGCATTGTTGTTTATATCTGCATTAATCAATTTCAACAAATCGTATATCCAGTTCAATACCGCCATAAGTGCCAAATTTCAACATTTGATTTTATGGCAGAAGTTTAGAAACTAACATAGTTCAAAAACATAGTTCAAAAGAAATTTTCCATTGAAGATGATGACCGATCGGGAAGGCCATTATTTGTGTCAGTCCCCGAAAATATTGATGCAGTTCATGACATGATTTTATCAGACCGTCGAATTGGGCTAAAACGGATATCTGAAACACTGAATATTTTATACGAACGCGTTCATCATATGGTTTACGTCAATTTGGACATGAGAAAAATTGCTGCAAAATGGATCCCCAAATGTTTGAATGTTGACCAAAAGCGTGCAAGTATAGAAGCATCGCGTTTGATCTGTGCTCGATTTGAAAACGATGTAGACTTCTTAAACCGAATTGTTACTATGGATGACTTGGGTACATTTTACGATCCAGAAACAAAGCAACAATCGATGGAATGGCGACACTCTGGTTCTCCAAGACCTAAGAAGTTTCGAGTCTAAAAATCTGCTGGAAAAGTTTTTGCTTCAGTTTTTGGGATTGCCATGGAGTAATCATAATTGATTTTTGGATAAGGGTAGAACAATAACTGGAGATTACTATTTGACATTACTGACCACTCTACGGGAAATATTAAAGAGAAAAGACGCGAAAGCTATCCAAAGGTGTTTTGTTTTTTGCAGGACAACGCCCTTGCACACAAAGCTCATGTTGCCATTCAAAAATTCGTGATTTAGGGTTTGAATTACTAGAACACCCCCTTATTCACCCAATTTAGCTCCCTCCGACTATCACCTCTTTTCTCAACTAAAAAAAAGTTTAAAAGGTTGTAAATTTTCTTCCAACAAGGAGGTAATAGAAGCTGTGGAGGTCTGGTTTGCAGAGCAAGAAGAACAATTTTTTTTGAAAGGTCTAGAGACGTTGCAGGTTCGCTGTAATAAATGTATCCAATTAAGAGGAGAATATGTTGAGTAATAAAATATTTTGACATTGAAATTTTGTTTGGTTCTATAGTAGGCTAAGAATTATTCAATATATCCTCGTAGTTCGGCGAGGCTTTACAGCTCAAGGCACAAGACGAAAATTTGAAACTTTTCCGCAATAAATTCGTCAACTAGTGAGGTGATTCTATTTTATTAGTCTTGGTTTTCCTTTTCAACATTTGATAACACTTTGTTTCACTAATCATAAGCGCTGATTTTGGAATTCACTTTTGATTTGTCCAACAATTTTTACTAACTCTTGTACATTGTCCAGAAACAAAATTTTTCATAATAATTTCGTCAACCAAATAATAACTTAAAATCTAAGTTCTTGTGCTCTAAGTTGCATTGAAAAATTAGGTTTGTTGTATAAAAAGATGTTTCTATCAATTATTATCTTAATGTACTAAATGAACTTTCTTGCTATTTATGGAAAATAATGCTAATTTATTTCTTCTTTTTTGTTTTATTTTATTTCATTTCAATTTTGTGTAGACAAAAATTCATGGTTGTAAGCAATTAAACAAGATATTTTCAATTGCTAAGTTTTGTCATTAGTACCATAAATCCAATTTTTTAGTCAACCTAAATCCTAAGAACCTAGATTTCGAGTACCTAACGAAAATTAACAGTTTTATCTCGTATTATTGTAATTAGGTAATTGTTTTGTAGTTTTCATCAAGAGTAACAAACACACAAACGCAAGCACATTCACCAAATTTTTATGTCTCAGGCGAAGTTGGAATCCCATGATTCCATCTACGTTCCAGTTGAGAAAATGAATAATATACTATCGTGGATTGACTTACAATTACATACAAACAATGAAATAAATGTCTAAAATTTAACAGTTTCTTGCTCGTTTTATTTTGAGGAAACATCTTTTGGATATTGGCAGTTCAAGCCAAAAGAAACGTTTCATAAATTTTTACAGGCAACTACTCTGCAGACACCAGAAAATGTGGGCAAGAATACATTTAATTGTGTTGAGAATCAAATTTTGACGGACACTTACACCCCTACCACACCAAAAATTTTGATATTGAAACAAAGAGGAAAAAGAATACAATTCCAAAAAAGAAGCTAATAACAAAGATTAACAATGCGCCACAAGAACCACAACAAGTAGAAGTACAAGGAAAAGATAGTAATGTAAACCTGAGACTTTGAAGAGAGATATAAAAAAAAACAAAAAACTAATAGTGGTAAAAGTTGCATGTCCAAAGGTAACAGACAAGTTTAAGAGAGAAGTTAAAACTTTATGCGAAGAAAACTGTAGATTCAAATGTTGTACAATTGCAAAAGCATTCGTGAAGCTATATTCAATAATTTTGAATTTTTCCTTCGTGGGCAGTGTGCTGCTTCTAAAATGAATCTCTACGGCCAAAATTTAGACGCGTAACTGAAGGAAGTACAAGAGCAAAAAATATTTGTTATTTTTCACAATTAATTGAGAAAGAGAAGAGTCTGTAAACTATTGTTTATGAACACTTAAATGTAGAAGGTAGATTTATTAGAACAATTTGTGGATTGGCTAAGGAGTGTAATATTTTAAAAGGATGAACGAGGTAACCGCAATAGAAGAAAGACACTAGACGACATAAAATATTCAGTAAGAAACCATATTCAAAGTTATTCGGTTGTGGAATCACATTATCTTAGCAAACACAACAAGGAACTTAAAAAAAATAATTTGACATTTGCCAAAAATTGCACTTATGAAACTATATTTAACAGAGTTTAACATCTCATTTTACCAACCAAAAAAAACAATGTTCTGTTTGTAAAGAATATTGCCAACACTATGTGGCAACACCAGAGTTATTTTTTTTATTTGTTATTAAATTGATTCAACTTTACCATTTTTGAAATGACAAATAAACTTGGGCTATGCTATTTTTGAAACAAAGAAATTGCGTCTCGGCATATCAATATGAGTTATTTATGATACAAGTGTGTAAAGTAAGGCTTTTATGCACGAGTTGCGGAGTTTAAGACACAAGCCGTAGGTGAGTGTTTTTAACCGCAAGGAGTGCATAAAAACTCTTCACACACGTGTCTCATATAATATTTTATTGACGTCAGGGACTAATTTTTCCAAATAGAATCAATTACTACAACAGAGAAACGCATTCGGTTTTACTTTTGTTTATTTCGAGTCTACGTTGCCAGGCAACATTGACAACAAAAACCGTTTCACATTTCATTTCACACACAATTGTTAAGTGATTAATGTACTGAATATAGGTTAGACGTAGATAAAATATTTTATTCTGATAATTGTTCAGGGCAGAATAAAAATAGGATAGTTTTTTATGTATTTCTACGCCCGCCGTGTGCAACACCAAGTAAACCGCACTGTACATACCATAGAAAGGCAAAATCAAGAGCCCTAAAAAGTGAACCGATCTTTGTTCTCTCGCAATGGCCACCATTACTAAGAACTGCCATAAAAAGAAAAAACCCTATGAAGTCAAAGAAATGGCTACAGAAGAATTTTTCAACTTTAAAGAAATTGCGAACCAATTTGGATAAAATTTACCCCAGAATTCTCAAAACGAAATGGTTGCTATGGAATGATGTTAAGGTATTCAGAGTTAAGAAAAATGTCATTTAAAATTTTTTTTTACAAAACTAATTTTGAAGACGACTATAAAGAAATTAATTTATCTTGACCGCTTAATTCAAGTTTAAAAGATACTGTCCTCACTAATGCTTATGATGCGCAACCAAGACCTAAAGAACGACTAAAGAACATCTTTTAGAGTTGTGTAAGAAAAACTTGATTGAAAAAGTTTATCAACCCTTTTATTTCAATATTTGCTTATAAGATTTTGTTTACATGCTTTTTATTGTAAGTCAATTGGACGCGGTCAATTAGATGCTCGTCAATTGGGTGTGTGACAAATGGAGGGGTGCAACAATTGGACGCCTCACAATTGGACATTAAAGACAATAGTCAATTGCAACAATAGGTTCCTATCTTCTTACTGTTTCGTTTACTGCAGTGTAATTTTTTAAAACGAAAATTGTAATAACTCTAATCTACTTACCAACCCCGTTCACCCTCAATCAAACCAACCAACCAACGTCGTTTACCCCAATTTACATGCAAACATGTAATTTCTTTAAGAGAAAATTGTAATAACTGTAACCCACCTACTAACACCGTTCACTCTTGATCACACCTACCAATAACACCGTTTACCCCAAATCACATGAAAACATGTAATTTTTTTAAAAAAGAAAAATTGTAATAACTGTAACCTACCAACGAACATCGTTCACCTCGATTACGTCTACAAATCAACACCGTTTACAATAGTTTCTCATCATAATTAGATAAAAGTCTAAATGTCCCGCATTTATTTGTCGCCGCGTTCAATTTTTGCGGGTCCAATTGTTGTACGCGTCCGATTATCGTGCGTCCAATTGTCGCGCGTCTTATTGATCACGTCCAACTCACGAGTTCCCATTTTTTTGTAGCACTAAAACGATATAAAGTTAAAACAATTTTCATACATTCTTGTGTTAATACTATGTCTTTAATTTAATTATAATCATAGAAGGTGCATATATTATTCCCAAAAATATAAAACTCCAGTGCAGTAGTGCCTTAATATGTAAGTTTATTCTCCGAAAATTTGGAACAAGTTTATCTTGAGTTGACAAATTATAGACCGGGAGCCACGTCAAGGCTCTAGGAAAAGTTACTTAGTAATATTTCTTGCACGAAAATACAAGTATGGCAATTGAACGTGTCCAAAAATGTAAGTTTTGCGGAGATAGCAAAGTACGGATACGCAATATGCCCCATACCGATACAGCGACGGCAAACTCCAAAATAATATAATACGAGTATTTCTATTCTCCAAAACCATGCATTTTTTGACACGTTCAAGACTTCACCCCAAGAGGAAGATGTCGCTTGACGATCACCATACTTAAAATTTTGTGCAAAAAGATTACTGGTTAACTTTCCCCAGAGCCTTGACGTGGAGCAAATCATACGTCGATTTTTCTTGTTGACTTCCGGTCTATTATGCGAGTAATTGAACTACAACATTGTTTTCTAACCATCTACTATAGAAGAATATTAAATTGGCACTTATGGCGGTATTGAAGTGGAAGAATGAAATGATCAGCAACGACAGTGTGGTTTTATGGATGATGCACTTTGTAATCCAGCATTTAAGCACAAATTTACAAACCTTAGTTATGCTTCATTTTAACAGTATGATATTATTAAGAATAAAAATGAAAATAAATTAGATTTTTTTTAAATCGGAAAAAAATAAAAAAATTATAACATTGAGGTTTGTTTTTGTTATCCCTCCGATGGCGTCTCTCCAATCGTGCTTTACTTTTCTTTCTTCTGCAAGGAATGACTTTTTATAAAAAGAATATTCACGAATTAATCTCAAATTTTGATACAAATACTTAATTTCTGTGACTGTGTTTGGATTTCAAAGGTTTTTATGTTACAGAATAAATTTACTACACTTTGCTTTTTATAGATTCATGGCATATTACTTATAAAAAATGTGACAACTATTAACATATTTTACTTGGGCTAAGTGATAGGGTTAAATAGATTTACACGTTGGGCGCCAAAGTTTTCTTGGTTTCTAAAGATTTATTTTTTAACCTTTCCTATAACTATATAAATAACTTCCAAATTTTTGTGCTAAAGTAGTTAGTATGTTCTTTTGACACATATTTATGAACGAACCTCTTAGAGGACGAAATACAAAGGTATAGTGGTAAGCCAGGGGTATCTCCGTAATTTTTTCTATTTCATATTTATGTATAAAAGACAAGTATGTAAAAATAATGGTTTTATGGAACTACATTTTGTATTTTTTAGTTCATTCTTACAGTATTAGATCTCATTTTAACCCAATCAATGTACATATTTGGGTCGAACAAAATTTTAAGGAATCTATAAATTCTGATAATAAATAGTTAAATACTTATTTGACAAGATTAAACACTTTTACCAAGTGATATGACTTGTTTGTTTAAATTTAAACTTTTTTTTTAAATAACAAAATATGAAGAAAAGTTTCAAACAAAAGTTATAGTTTAAGACCTTATCTATAACTTTTGTTTGAAAAATTTTAATATCTCTATTTGTAACAAAATACAACAGATTTTCAAAAAGTATATTTTGACTACTGCGCATGCGCAACGCCTTACAGTTTTCCTGATATTTTAATCATTCACTCTTTTGATTAATAATATCAGGCATAAATATAATACTGATAATTACTAAACCAACACTATTTAATATAGAAACCCAAAATTTTTTGTAAATGACATTTTTATAAAGATTTGATGTATTTTTCATAGCTTAGTTAACTTTGAAATTAAGTTATGTAGGTTTATGTTACTTCTACAAATTTTGGTTCATAATTATTTTAATAATTAATAAAATGACTATTTCTTTTGAAAACTTTTTTTCTAATACCTACTTTGCCATTTTATTAAAACCAAACTGAACTCGTTTACAATGGGGGAAAAATATAAACCTTTCAATGATTATACAGGGTCCTGCATTAATACGTCGTTTTTCCTAGCGGCTACATTAAGTTTTAATTATTTTTTAATTCCCTGTCAGTGTTGCCAACTTATAACTCTTTTTCTGAAAAAAAAAATCTACAAACAGGCTTCAATTTAAAAAACCACAGCGACTTAGTTTTGAAAATTTAATAAACTAATTTTAGCACCGACGTTAGACCCGATGAAGGTCAATATTTTAATACTTAGATATTAAGATTGTGTGCTACGGAGTGTTCTAAAAAAATGCAAGTTTCTGAAAACTTAAAAATACAAAGCAGAAGAGAAAACTTCTAGAACTGAAGGTTTAGAAACCGAGTAATTTACAAATGGTTTTCTAAAGCTAGGACTAAAAATATCTATATATCTGGACTTTTAATAAAAAAAACTTTGGAAAATTTAAAAAAGACGGATTTTAAAGCTTCAAATGGATTGCTTGAGAAATTTTGCCAAAGACATTACATAACTTTTAAAACAGTTTGCGGGGAGTCAGCTGATATTAACCTGGACACTGTTGAAGCTTGAAAAGCAAAGCTATCAGTAATATTGAAGGAGTATTTACCCAAAAATGTGTACAATGCTGACGAGACGCGATGCTAAACAAAACGTTCTCTTAAAAAAACAATAAATGTAGTGGTAAAAAGCTGCAAAACAAAGATTGACAATTTTATTTTGTAAAAATATGAAAGCTGATAAAGAAAATCCGTTAAACATTAGAAAAAGTAAACTCCCTAGATGCTTTAAAGGCTCTTATATCAACAAATTGCCTTTAGAATAAGTATCTAATAAAAAAGCTTGGATGACGGTAGAGATTATGACTGTCTGGCTAAAAAATTTTATAAAAAATTAAAAAAATAGAAAAATTTTATTATTTCTAGATAATGCCACGTCTCATCCCAAAGTGACTCTTAAAAATGTGAATATTGTTTTCGATCTCCAAACACCACATCCCATTGCCTGCCACTGGATATAAGAATTATCTAAAACTTTAAGATGGCTTACAGGAAGTTTTTAATCAAAAAGTTGCTAATATTTACAAATACCGAACGTCTTTTTGAAGGTGCGGAAAAAAGTATCAATTTAACCAGAGCTTTAGTTTGGATATCAGTAGCCTGGAGAGACGTTTCGCCTATTACAATTGCTAAATGTTTTGCGAAAGCAGGATTCTCGGAAAACGTCCTGCAAGAAGATTTTGATGAAGAAGACAAAATTCCACTAACTCATTTTTTTCTGTATTACTAAAAGATAATCAACGTGTAAGCCTTGAAAGTTATGCATCTATTGATTGTGATATTTTGACCGAAAACCCCAAATACTTTTATGTAAGTATTCAAGGCATAATCAGTGAATTAGACTATAGTGAAGCTGTGATTCGAACCATGAAAGTGGTGCAAAAAAAAGTTTTTACGTCAAACATTAAAAATATAAGTGAAGTGTGTGAAAAACTAAGAGATGTGCAAAGTTTTATTTTCTAATGATAAGAGTGAGCTAGCAGTAGAAGTACTTAAAATTTTATTAAAATGTGAATAGTCTGTTTTACAAAATAAACTTAAAAATGTAAAACAAACCTCAAAACAAAAATATTTTACAAAAATGTAATTTAATAGTATGTATATGTATGTAATTAATTATTGTAATGGGTATAACAAGCAATTAGAAATAGGTAGGTACATATTATGTAAATGTATGTATTATGTATTCAATATGTATGATTCTTCTATTATTATATCGTCTAATTATTTAATATTGCATCAGCACATTTATAGTTATTTTTTAATGCAGATATATAGTACCCTATAGCGAACCGTATTATGTTCCATACTTAAAAGATTTTAATAAACAACGCATAGAAATAACTTTTTCCCTCCCAATAACGGCCACCTCCATATACCGGTCAGTTTTTCAACAAATTTTAGTGACCGCTATTTAGAGGTTTTACTGTATTAAAATAATTTCAAACAAAAGTTGTAGTTTGAGATCTTAGGTACAACTTTTGTTGGCATTTTTTGCGTTTATATTTTTTTAAAAGTTGTATTAAAAGTAGCAGGTAAATACAAGTGTGCACAGGTCAACACAAGTCACTTTACGTAGAAAAAGCTTGGTTCATTAATAGTACTATTTTATTAATTACTTAATTTTTCTAAATTTTCCGTATATTGATTGGATTATTCTTATATTTTTACTTTTCATTTGTATTGTTTTTTCGATTAATATTACAATAGGTATCGTTACTTCTGTTGTTTATTGTTTACTGTAATTTTTGTTATTTAACACTAACTTTATATTATATATTATCTGATTTTTGTTATTTAACGTATTATGTATCAATATTTATTTCACGTGCACCCTCTCTATTCTAAACATTAACCCCAATTTTGAAACCATTACAATGTTTTTTGTAACTGGAAATTGTGATTTATAATTAAATAAATTTCATAAATGTAATTTATTTTTACATATTTAACATATTTTGAATTATTTTATTTATAGTTATTTATTGATTGCTTACCAACTCCTCAAATAAAAGCAGATTTATAGCTTTATTCCGCGTAAAAAAAAGACACTGATTTTCTCAAGCACGTCTTATAAATAATACATGTTAAAACCCATTGCGAAAAAATATTACTACCAACAGCTGTAGAGATCAAAGAAATTGCGGTACAGAAAAGGAATAGCTTAAATTATAAATTAAAATTTAAAGCATCAGAAGGGTAGGTTCTTTTAGATGTATTTCAAAAAAGTATGTTACGGTATATTGAGTAATTTCTAAATAAATAAAAATTTTTTGTGCATAATTTCGCCATTTACATTTAGAAATAAAACACCTTATTAAGCCTATTAAAGTTAATCCTACCAAATAATGTGGGACGAGTATTGCGTATATTTACGAGAGTTTAGGCAAAACTAAGATTGTATCGCCTTATGATTACAGCCTAATGTTGCAATTGAGATGGAAATATTCCGTTAAGTTGGATTAGAAAACGGTGGCCGCCCTTTAGATTATGTCCTACTAACAACAAAGATATGAGAAACCGGGAAGCTGGAAACGTACCAAGAACAATGATTTTTAGATAAGATCTGTAAAATCGTATTCGATATTCACTATTTGATATGGGAATAATTATTCAATAATTGTAATACAATTTGCATTGTTTAGTTTGGTGTGATTATCCTCAAGTTTCTCTTCAGAAATGAAGACAATCAAACAAGATAATACTTATTATAAAAAATTAAGAATTAAATGGTTATATTATTTAATTTCAGATAACTTTGACTAGCCGGAAAGACACTTAATTTATGATACAATTTTTTTATGTTTATGATTGCAAGCAGTGGCAATAATTAATTTGTGTAACCGTGGTTGTAGAAATAGACCAAATATCAACTAGAACCAGGATTTGTCCAAGCATCTGTCAAATTATTTTTCGTAATATGCAAAGTTGCATCCCTGTTTTGTTTCTAAAATTAGTTTTAAATTCATATTTCGTTAAAGTAAACTAATAATAACGTTCAAAAAAGATTTACTTGTCGAGTTAATGTTAGTAAATTTATTGTTTTAAATGTACTTGAAAATATTTTTTCTGCTTCCAATGACGTGCAACAATCTTGAGTAATAAATTCTTGCGTATTTGAAAATTATCGAATTACAGTAAGATGGCCATAAAAATAAATGTGTTATATTTAATATAAATAAGAGTTACAGCCCCTTAAAGATGTGTAAAAAATTCACATTAATCGATTTTTTTCTGAAATGACTTGAAATAAAAAAAGAAATCTAAACATTCAAATACTACTACCAAGAAGCCTCCATAATTTTATAATTTTATTCACCCTTGTTCTCTGTAAGGGGTGAGTCTTACTACCCCTTAGAGTTTTTTACCAGAACTTTTTAACTAAATTTTTTCAATTTAAAATTCAGATTTTGGAAGGCCAATTCAATTAAAAACTTTTTTTGTCTCTTAAAAATTTTACGTAAACTCAATACTTCTTCACCAAAAAAAAAATTAAGCAGACTTGCAGAATTTTTATTAATAACAAGTTGCCTATGCAAGTTTGACATCACAATATTAACAATCAATTTTCTAAAATTTCATATTGTTGCCTTTATTATTTTAATTCTGTAGTGTTTATTTGAAGTCTTTTAAGTGATAAATTTAGTTAACTAATATGGCTAATGCAGCTGCATTTTCAAACGAAGAATACTCTGATATGCATATGATTTATGGAGAATGTCGTGGCAATTCAGAAAGAGCTAAGACATTATACAGAGAAAGATTCCCAGAATCGTCGTATTCCTAACAGTAGAACCTTTGTGAGAATACATGCAGGACTTAGAAGTACAGACAGATTCCATATTCGAAACGGTGACCGTGGACGTCCGCGAAGAACAACTCCTCAACAAGAGGATAATATTTTACATTATTTTGAAATGAATCCAAGGCAAAGTGTAAGGCGTGCAGCTCTAGATTTAAACGCCAGTTTCGTAACAATTTGGCGGCTTTTGAAAAGGCAAGGGCTCCATCCTTTTCATTTTATGAAAGTTCAGGAATTGACACCAGAAGACTTTATCAAACGAACGACGTTCTGCAGATGTTTTCTCAGGCAATGTATTAGAGAACCGAGATTTTCGATGAACATATTATGTTTAACCCCCCTTTAAATTTTACAAGGAATCTCCAGTTTCATTTTCTGTACTGATTAATGAAACACCCTGTATATTTAAAAAAAATTTAAATTCTAACCGACTCAAACACTCTGCCACCTGTATTTTATTTTTATAGTTATTTGTACTCTACAGTTTCCTATTTTATTAGTATACACTACGTCACTGATATTTCTAACCTTACTTTATGCATTTCAACATGTTGCGTTTATCTCTTGATAATGTATTCTTTAACTTTATTAACTTTATTACTTTACCATGTTTGATACTTCAAATTTCTATTTAATCAGAACACAAGTTACTCTGTGGTTTTGAAATCTAAATATTGTTTAATATTTTGTAAAAATGGTTTGTTTGAAATCGAAATATTTTTCATCCTTAATTTTTATAAAACATTTGATATTTCAAGTAGTTTAAAACTGCAATCTCAATTTACTTTAATGTTACTCTACGTAAGTATTTCTCTAAATTTTAATCGGTACAACCTATAATTATAAGTTTTTAATGTGTATTTTCCAGTCCGAAGATAACTTCTGTTCATTCGCAAGTCGAAACTATTGACTGGTTTTTATCTTTTCATTTGTTCTATATTTGAATAATAAAATAAATATAATGTTGGTTCCGGACTTCATGGTTCTATTCTTAAATTTCATTAAAATTAACTTTTGTAATTTTTTGTGAAATATTCTTTTTTCAATAAAATTTGTTATTCTATAGACCACAATATTTTATTTAACTAATTCAAACTCCTGAGATGAACTAAGCAAATTAAAGAGTCTTGAAATACAATTGCACTTATTTTTTTATTTAAACAATTCGAAACCATTGCAATATGTAGAAAGTCTACTGGTCCAAAATGTTCAAAGAACACTGACAACATTATTTCTTTGTCACAGTGTGTAGTTGACAACAGGAAAAGTAAGTAGATTGCATTGAGTTAAAAATACACTTTTTTTAAGATTTTGATACTTGCACTACATATGCTGGCACAAACATATCAACTAAAAATTGTTTGTGATTTGGAGCGCTGTAAACCACTCATGTAAATGTTAGTTTCTGTGAAGACAGCTACCTGTTATAATTTATTATTCAGCTTGTTTATTGGATGCACTGTAGAATAAGTAATATATTTATTTTTGACAGTAGTATGTTGTCTCTGCGTTTAACGCTTAAAAACGAGCGTTTTATGCAGAACGCTACACCGTTTTGATACCAACAAACGTGTAATAGAGTATCGGAAATGTGCAGTGCCATAAAATATTTCTCCAAAATAAAATAAACATCTTACAGCTTATAGAAATAGCGTTGCAACTTACTAAATTTTAATAAAAAGTAAAAAAAACCGATGCAATAAATGTAACTTTTCAACAAGGGATAACCCCTAAGGCTGATAGCTAAAGACAGCTACGCCCTCGTTGTCCCATTTCACATTTTACGACAGAAACTGACATTTAAAATTTTGTTTAAATAATAAGAAAAAAACTGCATTTTATAAGAAAATGTTCAAATAAAAGTTCTAGGAAATAAAATTTCCAACAACTTTTTTTATAATTGACTTTTTTGACAGTACTGTTAAAATAATTTTTGCCACACTTTAGTAATTACTGATCAGATCAAAAAATAATTTGATAAAAGTTGTATATAATTAAATAACAAACAACTTTCATTTCAGGAAAAAATTTGGAAAATAAATATTTTCGTAAATATTCCAGTAACCAGAAAATCTGTCTAATTTAAGATTCCTTTTGGATCGACAAATTTTGGTTAAAACCTGCTATATTATAAATAACATCTATATGTCAAATCTTTTTCTTGATATTGTATTTCTATACGGACAGACGACGTCTAGAGAAAAATACAATTTGTCAAAAAAGTAAAAGAAATGCGTTTAGTACCTATTGCATACATCCTGATTTTACTTATAAAATGTGGAATAAAGGAAACTCTATCACTACTGAAATTCTGGCGAGCAGAAAATTAAAAAAAGCAATAGTTATTGTTCATTTTTTTTGTATTGTTTAGTACTTGGACACGAATGGCAGCCTCCAATTCATAAATGAATATAAATTATGAAAACTTTACCCAATTACCACCGAGCAAACATAAAGTTTTGAAAAAAAGTGTGGCTATAATTTTGAATTACCAAACTTTTGATGTCCTTGATAAGCTAGCAAGCGTCAATTGATTGTCAGTGTTCATCAATTTTTTATGAAAACATACTGATTTTGTCAGAACGTAAAAGATTTATTATTGAATTTTACTTCCGTACCGAAGTTTCAAATAACAGCACTGGAGGTTGTTAGTTCGAGTTTTAGGAAAAATTTACATGTATCTTAAATGCAACCAAGAATACGCTTCTTGTTATCAAAGACACTTTATGGTTGCTCAGGAATATTAATTTAACTCTAATTTGTAAGGGGGCGAAACGTTAGGCAATCCTGCACTAAAAAGCAGTGTTTTTTATGTTTTAAACTTTGACTCTTTATAAGGAGTAACATTATTTAAAAGAAAACCAATACCGGAGGATTCTACCCGCTTTAAATATGACTATATAGAGTTTCAAACTACTTGAAGTACTATAGTGGAGACTTTATATGGTACTTTGGATAGTATTAGGATAGACTTGTGTATTGTATAGTATGAGGATATATCGATATACGGTGTACGTGTTAAAACCAAGTAAAAGCGAGCAACACGTTTTAAGAAGCGAACGATAAAGGGTGTCCAGTTAAGATGGTGCACAAAACAAAAAATGATTGAAATTTGTAGGTAACCTTTTAAAAGACGATTTTAAAGCCAAAAGGCGTAACGAAGTAATTAATAAATGAGGCATTAATCCAACGTAATTATGAAGAGTATGAAAAGTAAGCATCAAAGTTATCAACAAACAAAGAGCTTACAAAATATTGTAGCGGAAATATTTTTTTAATTTGTTTTTAAATGTTCAGTGTGCGTTAATTAAAATTTAGTATAATTTTATCAATAAAAAAATAGTACGTTTTTTTGTTGTGTTAAAATTTTGTTTTAAAGCTTTAAACCACGAACTTTATGTAAGAAACCAAAATCCAGAGCTAAACTTATAAAAATTTTTGTTAATTATTTGCTCATAAATATATATATATTAATTTAAAAAAGATTTTATTAGGATAATTGACTACCAACTTTTTTTTTAAATTTTCAAAAATTTGTTTAAGAAATTTGCGCTTTATCAGGATACTTAATTAAAATTAAGTTTATGGAATGAGCCAAAATAAAAGTAAGCATCAAGGTTACTAACAAACAAAGAACATTGTATGAAAAATCTAGGTCATAGAGGTCATCGTTCAAAGTCGCAAAAGTTGCATCAGTACATATAAATAAGGTTAGTGTACTAAGAATTAAAAATTGTTTACATAAAAAAGATTGAAACGGAAATATTTTTTAAAGTTGCTTTTATACGTTCACGTTGCGTTAATTAAAATTTAATATAATTTAATCTACGAGGGCCGTTCAGAAACTAACCTCCGGTTGATTGAAAAAATACACCAAGTTAAGTAAAAATATTTTAATATATACATCTTACAACTACATCTTTGCACTATTTTTCGACATAGTCTCCATAACGATTGAGGCACTTATCATATCTCTTCACAAGCTTTAAAATTCCTTCTGCATAAAAATCACCCGCTTGTGCCTTGAGCCAGCCTGTGACCGCATCTTTGAGCTCTTCGTCGTCATCAAACCGCTGGGACCTGAGCCATTTCTTCATATGCATGAAGAGGTGATAATCGCTTGGCGCCAGATCTGGGCTGTAAGGTGGATGGTTGAAAACGTCTCACTTGAAGGACTCAAGAAGGGCTGTTGTTCTACGAGCAGAGTGAGGACGGGCGTTATCGTGCAAAAAAACGATACCGGAAGTCAGCATACCACGGCGTTTGTTCTGTATAGCCCGTCGTAATGTTTTTAGTGTTTCACAGTACACGTCTTGATTAATGGTCGTCCCACGTTCCATGAATTCAAGTAACAACACCCCTTTGGCATCACAAAACACCGTTGCCATCAGTTTTCTGGCAGAAAAATCTTGCCGGGCTTTTTCTGGTTTGGTAGGCGAATCTGAATGTGCCCACATCTTTGATTGTTCTTTTGTCTCAGGGTTCACGTACTTAATCCAGGTTTCGTCACCTGTCACGATTCTGTTTAACAATGGTTCTCCTTCGTCCTCATAACGTGACAGAAAGTCTAATGCAGAGGCCATTCTTTGAGTTTTGTGGTGGTCGGTAAGAATTTTGGGCACCCATCGTGCACAGAACTTACGGTAACCCAATCTTGCTGTCACTATCTCGTACAAAAGAGTCTTAGAAATCTGTGGAAAATCAGTAGACAACTCCGCCATTGTGAAACGTCGATTTTCACGAACTTTTGCATCAACTGTCTGAACGAGTTCGTCAGTCACCAATGATGGTCTACCACTCCTCTCTTCATCATGAACGTTTTCTCGTCCACTTTTAAATAAACGTACCCATTCACGGACAACTCCTTCACTCATAACTTTTGGTCCGTACACGGCACAAAGCTCACGATGAATAGCTGCTGCAGAGTATCCTTTGGCTGTAAAAACCTTATAACAGCACGCACTTCACATTTGGCGGGATTTTCTATTGCAGCACACAATGTTAAACTGCCACAAAAACTAAACTAGCGCAGGTACGATGTTCACTCGACTACGGCTTGATGCCGACTGACCTGCTGAGCGCGCGAATGCACAGATGGCGCGCTACTCCCCCCACTACCCGCACTATGGACAATCGGAGGTTAGTTTCTGAATGGCCCTCGTATAAATAAAATGGTACCTTTTGTTGCATTAAAATTTTGTTTAAAGCTTTAAACCACAAACTTAATGTAAAAAACCATAATTCCGTCTCTAGAATAGTTAAAAAACTAAAAAATAAATGGGTATTTGAGTAAAAAATTTTTGTAAGGCCATCCGTATTCAAGATAAAGGACGTTAAAGAAATAAAAAGTATACACACATGTTGTATGATTTTTGGAAAACTACAGACTTCATTGTAATGAAATTTTATACGAATATGTTTTGGAAGCTGATACATCCCATGAATTTGTTTTTATATCATAGAGAGACTAGTTACACGGTTGGTATCAAGTAATATTGAACATAACTTTTTTTAAGATATTTATTAATCAAAATTTCAAGTGAACTTAAACATTATTCAATTTTACACCAAAAAGGTACTCTTGGTAAAACTCAATACTGTGTACCGCTTTTCGGAATAATTTGATTTGAAAACTATGAAGTAATAACCGATGCTGGTATAAAGAATGATAAAAAAATAAAAAACAAAGAACATTTTGAACATTTATTCTAATTAAATTTTATTTTATGTTTTTAGTCTTTATTTTAATGTTATTCTTGTGATTTTTTGTTAAATTAATAATTATCATTACTTTTTTCTGTTTTTGGGGCTTAGTTCTTTAACGATGCAAGCGCTATAAATATGATTATTATTACATTAAATTTATGACAATTTAAGCTCAAGTTGAGATAAGTACCTCTAACAGTAACCGAGATATGTCCTTCAAAAATAGGTCAATTTTACCGAAAACTGTTTCTTAAGTTCTCCGGTCGCGTATCTAGCTATATATTCGCAAATGACGTGTCCTGAACTCTATGTAAGAGGATATGACTTTATGTAAATTTTATCAACTTTTATTTAAACCCAAATAAAGCTCAGTGAAATCTGTTTTTAGTAATAGATGACATCTATCGAGTTTTTTCTTAGTGGTTTGTGGATCATTGATTAAGAACTTAGGTTAAACAAGTAATAAAGTAAAAAGTAAACTTTTTATATTATAGAGGTATTGTCTGTATTATTAGGAATTGTCTTCAAACTGCATTGTATGTAAATTTATGGTAAAAATCTGAAAGAAAACGATGCCGAATCATCGATTGATGGTGTGGCAAGACGTCTTTTTCTCCTCGCAGAATTTATAGAAGGGTGAGCATTTTAACCCTGTTTTATTCATGAACATCCCCATACACAACCTATCTTGCATCTGCAGAACAACATTTTCATTACTGTCCCTGAGCGGTTAATGCTCACACCTATTTATAGGGGTCATTCTTTCCCCACCACGTCAGAATTTGATGGTAGGTGCGTTACAGTGAAACTGACTCTTTGGTTGGGCGCAAGGACCAAGTTCTACTTTGGCACTTCTTGCAGTCTTCACAAATATCTGATATCGTAAACCATGAAGGTTGGTGCCGTCATCTCCCCGTATAGTACCACAAAACACCCTGCTCCGGCTGATACAATAGCTTCATGAGTCGCGTTTGAGTTAAAGAAAACTATTGCTTCACCAATGAGGTGGGTATTTCTTTTCAAAGTTGTTTTGCCTTTCCAGAAAGGAGTAGAGGTTATATCACATTTTGTAAAGGCGTAGTAAAATAGTACAGAGTTGAGGAGGCATCGGTAGTCCTCCATTATCGGAAGACGTTGATAAATATTGTAGACATTCACTTCTATCGCTTTTAAAAAACATTTCTTTTGATAAATTCCATGTCATTGAAGATAACAAATTCATGGTTTTTAGAGACAGTAATCGAGATTAGGTTACAGTTTTAGTACTCCGTTGCGTTTTTATTTTGTATCCCAGCATTCTGAAAAACTGAACACATAAACTCAATGAGACGCCGTTTGTTGTTAACATTAGAAAGCATATTATCTTCTGGCACCTTCATGCAAGTTGACTGCTCAAACATTATATTTTGACATGTTGCATTTCCATATCTGCGCAGTAAGCTCTGCTGTTTTTTGTGCTCTTGAGAACTCTATCCTCCGGATAACCGGCAAATACAATTGCTTCAAATTACTTTCATAATGTTCTAACTAAAGTCTGTATACTATTGGCGCGGAGTAATAAATCTTAATTAGCTTGAAATAATTCTTTATTTTCTTGTGAAAGCGGTACTTCTACGGTTAAGTAAAAACCAATAAATTCTAACCAAAATACGATCATTGTGCCGCTCTTGCAGCATATCGACCCATCTATAATATGAGAACAATAGTTTAATCTGTGTAAACACGTTGCCACCAGCCCAGGTACTGACGAAACGAGAATCATAGCCGTAGATGTGGGTATTATACCAAGATACAAAATAATGGTATATAATACCTAAGAAGTAAAATTTGTAATGTGATCTACTACACAAATAAAATAAATAACATATAACCACATAATAATTGATAATTTTCCAAACGTATCAGGTACCTACGCCACTGCAATACGGGAGATTCGATAATTCTGACAGGTTTATTACTCCGCGCCAATAGTATACTGGAGTATAAGTAGCTAACGTACGCAGCTACAATTGCTCTGGTGGAGTCTTTTGATGCTATCAACCATTACAATATTCTGGCTCCTATGGCGCCCGTAAAATAAGTAATTTTAACCAAAAAAATATTTTTTAGATTAGTTTTAATTATACACACGTTTAAATGTTTATTTTGTTAAGATATTAAAACAAGAATAAAGTATAAAGTAAATATATTGCAATAAAATTATTATAACATAAATATTTGTCAGAATTTGTTTTCTTTTTTAACGTGTCTGTAATTTTAGTATGGTCATATTTGAGACCAATCAAAATAAGAAGGTAGTATTTTTAATAGTTTATAACTCGCGTATGTTATTAATAAATCTTTATAATTCAGCATTCAAATAATAATCTCGATGGAGACAATAAAAAATAGTTTCATTACTCTTCGTATTCCACAAAGAAAGAAAACTAATATTAATTTTCATTTAGTGTTAAATTGTACCTAATATCTATTTAACCCGGTTTTTCTTTCAAAATATAAATTTTTGTAAATAATTATAGGTTACTAAATGAAACAATGATTAATTTTGACCAACGACCGTAATAGTTAATGGATGTACCTTTCCTAAATATATTGTAATTACTGCTAATATAAAGTTAGATTTAGTGATTAATTTTAATAGTCGCCATGATGAATTAGCCTACGAAACGTAATGACCAAATTACAATTCTAATGTATTGTTACAGAACGTGAAAGGTTATGTGAACAATAAGACGAAATTTCCGACATCTGTTTTAAAGATTTCAATTCCTAAATGCGCAGATAAATATTGACACAATGTTTAATGTATACAACTTGTACATTAATGATAAAAGGTTCATTTATGAAATTGTAAGGAAAATTGAAATTTATAGTAAGAAGTTTCGAAATGTATTCAAAACAAAACAAGTTGATAAGCAAACAGGGGACACCTTTAAACTAAATCGAGTTCTATAATATAGAAATACAAGTCAAACAATAACTGACGTTAGAAGTGTTGAACAGAACGTGCTAATGCCCAACTTAACGAGTTCTGAACGTTGAGTACACATTTCCTAACTTTCGTATTATCGTTAAGTGCTTCTTTCTTATTAAGCGACTCAATTTCAGAGCAACGTAAAATTAGAAGACCGTTTTCCATCATTTTCATTTTCGGATAAGTTATAAATACAACGACTCTATGTTACGTGAATGACATTGGAAGTTATCAAATACCCTAAGGACTTACGAATAAATTTAACTGTTTCACATAACAAACGAAATGTGTTTAGTTTTGTAACTTAAGGAATAACTGTTACAACTTTTCGACGTTACTGGAAGGCATTGCTGAGTTTTAAACAACGAACAGCACAGCAGGCACCTTTAGTAAGTGATTGCGGTTATCAATCGTGTAGTACCTTCACACCTTCGCTGAGTGGTGGTTTTAAGCTACAAATTATTGGAGAAATTTTATAAAACAAGAACCGGATGGTTAGTTAAGTTCTGCACTTAAATTACTTCTCATTTGTTATTACTCTATCTACTGTATGGTAAATTGCGCATCAAGTACAATTCAGTAGTTTGCAATAATTTAGATGACTCATTCGGATAGTTTCCGAGTACTTGTCGTTATGCTAACTTTGATAAATTTGCTTCGAACCAAACATGTAACTTTCAACGACCAGTATTAATATCAGCTACTAACTTTTCAGTTTTCAACATCATTTCAATGACGCTTTACAAATTGTTTACAGTTCCAAACTAACGACAGTAAATGAAATAAGGAAACAAAGACAGACTTTAATAATAAATTTAATCAAAAGATGTAAGTTTTTCAATAACGACTCACCTTCAAAAGATCGTGTCTTGGAGTCAACCTCAGATTCATTTTTATTCTGTAACTCATAACCCATACCAAGTAGCGCTAAAAAGGAACACCATGCAGTAAACATGCTTTTCTAGGAGAACTCCACATCGTCCCGATAATAATCAACATGTAAGAGCGTATAGAATGTATAGAATGTGGGTTGCGGCGTAAATATAAAATCTAATGTTGATCTTTTAAAATTCAGTAACTACCAATAGTTGTATACAGGATTATTCACGTTGTACGACAACGAAAGATTATGGCTATATACTTTGATTTTGAGATTAGTTTCTTTTGTGGAATAGATAGGGACCATTGGAGGTACATTTTAAAATTATATTCATGATATACAGAGTGCTCGAAAACATAAAACATATCAAAGTTGTGTTTTTTAAATGGAACACCCCATATACAGTGTGACTTATTTTGAATGGAAACACCCCTGTCAAATTGGGAGTTATTAATAGATATCGGCCAATTTTTTTTAAATATCAAGCTATAACAGATCTACTTCTAGACAACATTTTAAATGTTTATTCCAATTTTCAAGGCATGCTACGATACTTTTCTTAGACGAAATTGAATATTTTTTATTAGCGATATTTTTAAAATAAAAATTTCTACGCCACTGGATTCAGAGAGGCTTCAAATAGCTATGACCAAAATTTTATAAAAATAAGTTTATTAATAACAAAGTTATGACTACTTAAAGTTCGAAAACTCATTATGCTAATTCGTAACAAAATAACACCCTGTATCAATAGATGGCCATGGAAAACATTTGATTTCATATCCTAGTTCTTTCTACCAATCCACCATTCAGTTCAATACATTTTTCGTAGCGCTTTCGGATATGTTTAATTGCTTTTCTCAGTACTTGAGGGGTAATTTCTTGGCATGCTTGTCGAATTCTTGCACAAAGTTCGTTTCTGTCTCTTGGGCGGGTTTTGTAAACTTTTGTGTGAGTAGTCCCCAGAAAAAGAAGTCTAAAATTGTTAGATCTGGAGATCTTGGTGGCCAATGTATTAACGAACTACCACGGCCTATCCATCGGTTTGGATAATGGTCGTCCAGCCATTGCCTCACAAGTCTGGCATAATGGACTGAACACCCATCTAACTGGAAACGTAAATTCAATCGTTCGTTAATTGGAATCTTGTGGATGGCATCCCACAAATCCGTATTTAAAAATTTAAAAAGTTCTGCGCGTTAATGTTCACTTCAAAAAGAAAGGACCAATAATTTTTTCGTTGAGTATCCCGCACCAGACGTTAATTTTTTGGGAATATTGGCTTTACAATTTATTACCCAGTGGGGGTTTTCACTTGCCCAATAGCGACAATTTTGTGATGAAACTATACCATTTGTAGTGAATGTGGCTTCGTCGGTAAACATCACATTTTTAGAAAATTACGGTCATTTAAATATTCTCCTTGGGCCCATAAACAATATTCCAAACGTAATACTTCGTCGCCTTCTCGCAAAGTGTGCAGAAACTTCGGTTTAAAAGGTTTAATATTATTTCTTTTGACACATCGCCGAATGGTTTCTCGATGAATATTCAAATTTATACTGGCTTTCTTAAACTGGTATTAGGATTATTTCTAAAATAATCTAAAATTGGTTGATCATTTCTGTTTACCTTGCACAGGATTAGTTTTAAAAGGGTTCTTGATACTGCACCTGTGTCATTAAATATGTTTTTTACTTTATTCACCGTGCCACAGCTAATACGTCGATCACCATGTATTTCATTAAATATTCTGCAAACCTCTCTGGCACTTCTGTCATTGTCTCCTACAAGACGTATTATTTCAATTTTTCTCTTAAACTTAATCTTTCAGCCATAATACACAATAAAATATCAACTGAAGTAAATTATATTACTGATACTACAATGTCACTGAAATTGATCACATCTGTCAAACAGTAGCAAATTTCCATGGCAACTAAGATTTAAATCGAAATATTATGCTTTACTTAATGTCGTTAAAAGTTAAATGTAATTCCGTGATTTTTAATAAATTCTGATGATACTTTAATTTTTTTTTCTTCATTTCCGACTTATTCTAATAAGTACTAAACAATAAATAATAATTTCCATGGCCATCTATTGATACAGGGTGTTATTTTGTTACGAATTAGCATAATGAGTTTTCGAACTTTAAGTAGTCATAACTTTGTTATTAATAAACTTATTTTTATAAAATTTTGGTCATAGCTATTTGAAGCCTCTCTGAATCCAGTGGCGTAGAAATTTTTATTTTAAAAATATCGCTAATAAAAATATTCAATTTCGTCTAAGAAAAAGTATCGTAGCATGCCTTGAAAATTGGAATAAACATTTAAAATTTTTGTCCAGAAGTAGATCTGTTATAGCTTGACATTTAAAAAAAATTGGCCGATATCTATTAATAACTCCCAATTTTACAGGGTGTTTCCATTCAAAATGAGTCACACTGTATATTTACATTTTTTAATTCCACAATTAAAATAAAAGTAAGTTTTATAAAGGTTTACCTCATCTAAACCTGAATGTTTTTTTAATATTTCGTATTTTGTGAAACAGTAACAAACTTGACACGTAGTAGTAGTAGTTTGTCACGTTTGTTCTTGATTTTTATTAAAAATGAGAATCTATAACAAAGAAAACGAATTGACATGATTTTTATCCTTGGAGAATGCCTGCGAAACTGTTTATTGGCATTACGAATTTACGCTGAGAGATTTCTAACAGGAATCATTCAAACAAATCTGTTTTCGAAAGACTCTTGGCTCAATTCAAAGAAACTGGGAGTGTCCAGTATTAAAAACCCACCAAAAGAAAACCTGTGACCAACAACTTTCGAAAAATGATGTTGGGAATCGAGTTGTATTTTGTATGTGGGTGTTGGATAAAGTGGCAGAAAATGAAAATTTTTTTAATCTTGTTCTGTTTAGAGTGACGAGTGCACGTTTCACAATAATGGATCCGTTAATAGCATAACTACCATTATTATTCTGATTTTAATCCGCATCAATTTCGCATAGTTGATAATCAACACAGATAGTAAGTGAATGTTTGGGGCGGAATTATGGGTCGTTATTTAATTGGTTCCTATTTCCTATAGATTAGAGCATTTAAACGGAAAATTATTTTTGGAATTTTATTAATCAGTTTCACTTTTATTTGATGACGATTCCCTTAGACATAAGGGCAACTATGTGGTTGCAGATGGATGGAGCTCCCGCACATTTTCATCGTGATGTGTCGAGAATTTTAAATGTTCATTTCCAAAATAGGTGGATTGAAGAAATGGATCTCAAATTGGCCACCGCGATCGCCTGACTTGACTCCACCAGATTTTTTTATGGGGATATGTAAAACAACTGTTTACACAACACACTTCCAACAACACCAGATGATATGAAGGAGCGAATCAGAGAAGCTTCCGAAATATAGGCCCAGAAATGTTGGCAAATGTTGCTGAAGGTTTCAACAATAAAATACGTTTGTGTTTAGAGTCAGGCGGTCGTCATTTTGAACACTTGCTATGAGCTCCTATTTTTGTTTTTTCTTTTTTTTATTTAAACTAGCCCACAGTACTTAAAAAATCAAGTACACACTGCTAATAAAATAGTTTTGTATTAAACCTATTGTTTGTTGCTTCGAAAATATGGATTTTCTATGAGAACGCCAACAGTTAGGTATAGGAAAGTGTAATAGTAACCGATAAAGAATTAAATTCTGCAACTGCTGATAGCATAAAATACAGGGTGTTCTATTTGAAATAAAGAAGTTATTATCATTTAAAACTTGCAATTATTTTATAAACGAATATGGATCCATTTTAATGTATTGAGTTATTAATTAATAAAATATATATATATATATATATATTTATATATATATATCAATATCACTTATATTTTTATTAAATTGTAACCGGTTTTGATTTTATAATTAAAATTTGCTTATCATGTTATTACAGAAAAACACTCAGTTAAAAATCAACAACTTATTCATCCCTTTAATGTTAATAATAACAATAAACACATTTTAGATATACTTGAAAATATTTATATTCACACCACAAATCCAAACTTATTAATTAATAATCAAATTTACCTTTTCGAACTTTGTTTAAACTACAAAAATTAAAACATTCTGCCAAATTTAGTTATCTTCCTTTTGTGCCATCTTTTACTTACTTTACTTACTAAATAATAATTTATGTCAATTTGACATTATCTTTTTCAAAAAATAGAATTAATTTTTGAATGTAAGTATAAGATTAATTTATTATTATTGTTAGCGTTTTTATTATTTTTGTTTTGTACAGATTTTGTCCGAAGATGATTTTAATTTAATTATAAAATCGAAAACCGGTTACAATTTAATAAAAATATAAGTATTGGCTGACATATATGTATTTTATTAATTGTAATTATTTAGTCATATTTTTGAACACTCTGTATACGTTATTAAATTTTTACAGAAGTGACACAAAACCTACTCAGTTAGTAGAACTCGGGTCAAATTTATTCTCAAAATCAGGTATAAAAATCGAAATTTTAAACGTGTCATGTTGGTACTACATTTTTACAAAATACAAAATATTAAAAAACCTTTAGGTTTAGATGAGGTAAACTTTTATAAAACTCACATTTATTTTAATTGTGGAATTCAAAAAATGTAAAAATATATGGCGTGTTCCATTTGAAAAAACAACTTTTGATATGTTTTATGTTTTTCGAACACCCTGTGTATCATAAACATAATTTTTTAAAATGTACCTCCAATGGTCCCTATCTATTCCACAAAAAGCTAATTTCAAAAATCAAAGTATATAGCCATAATTTTTCGTGTCGTACAACGTGAATAACCCTGTATATGTTTTACAAAACAGAACAATTAAGTAAATTCAGATCAGACTTTAGATTTTATATTACGTCTTCGACACTCAGTACTCAATGCTCTAGTGGGCGTCACTGTAACGAGATACAGGACCGTACTCGATTTTTTTAAATAAAACACATTTCAATAATTATATTAAAGAACTAGTTTTAAAAGCCGGAATTTATAAGACAGTACAGTTTCGATACAGATAAATAAATTTACTGAACATTAATTACGATTTAAATTATCGCACGCCAAACGTAAATAAGTATTACTACCGTTAGGTATAAAAATTGTTCTATTGCTATAAAGGAACTCAACTTTCTATAAACTCATTTGGGTGCTTTTATAGCCCTGTAAATGACCCAAAATAGAAAACATTATTATTTTTGAGTCACCTGCAGTGTTCTAAAAATGTTTAATTTCTTATAAATGATAGAAAATTAGTAAACAAAATTTTCAAGTTAGTTTGAACATAGACCAGACTGTCAAACTTTTTCAGATACTGAGGATGCGAATTTTTGAGCTACTTTTCAGTTATTTCAAACAACGAGAACTTGAATTTTTCAAATAGAAGGGTTATAATTTTTTTAGACCAAATAATAGTAAATTTAATTTTTCAAAAATATGTGATGTTTATTCAAAAGTTTATTATATTCTAAGACTTTTTCTACAAAACTAAATGACTGTTATTATAACACGCTCTCCTCCTATTTACCATTTTTTGAGAAAAATACCTTGACATTTTTCGTAAACCAAGTAGGTCTCGAGCAGTTCTGTCATAATACTTTTTGGTTGCTTGTTTATTTTTTAATCTAGTCTTTATAATTTGTTAATTACAATTAGCATTTGTTTGATTATTCAGACCGATTTTTCTGCCAATTTATTTGATTGGTGGTGGCGTGGAATAGATAAAATAAGTTGAAACCATCACTGTTTGCAAATTTTTGAAAACTACTGCTACTAAATGGTATATTATCGCTATATAATATATCTGAATACCAAATCTACTAAAAGGTCTTTACAGTAAACAATTACAGTGTCTACATTTTTATTTCTACTTTTATAAACCTCAATCCAGTTAGAGTATGAGTCATCAAATAATAGGTAAATCCTACCATTAAATTTTAAAAATCAGTATTTATATATTGTTGTTTTTTTTATGGTTACGCCTACTTGTTTGGTAGATTTTACAACTAAAGAGCAATTACGATGAAATTGTCGCTTTTTCACGGGTCTCTTAAATAAGAACGAAAGTTAATTAGTAAAAAGCTTTATAACATAAATACTTGGAAATATTTACCATTAGATACCATAGAAAAATTAATGTTTTAATGGTCGTCGACTAAACTCCTCACTTTCGTCTTAACTTTGCTCATATTGTTTTGCACGAAATTATCTGAAATGAGTTTTGTGCAACCAAACCCACTTTGCTGTTTAAAATTTTCTACATGTTTTTCAAAATTTACTTTTTGTGTTGGCCCAATATTTTTCGATAGGGCAAAGCTCGGGACAGTTTGGAGGATTTCACCTTTTTAGGTACAAAATTGACCAAATTGCTGTTGTATCATTCTACTGTTTTAACAGCATAATGGCAAGTTGCCAAATCTAGTCAAAATAACGTGGGCACCTTTGTGGTTTTTGATGAAAAGCAAGAATATTTTCTGCAAACATTCAGAAACATATAAGTTTGCATTAGTGCTTCCTGAAGTCGTGAAAGGAGTGCCTGTAACCCGCACTGACAAATGGCCTGCCAAACAAGATATTTCTCTAAAACCGTATCTTTAAGACATTGGAGTAGTAATTGATTTTCTGGAAGCGAAGAAAAATCTGCCTTAACGTATGTTTCATCGTCAATGATGAGGCAGGAATTACTTTTTGCACTAACAGTTAATACACCACTTTTGCACAATGAGCAGCTCGATTATGCTGGGTAGTCAATCTTTTGGGAGCTTTTTTCTTTTTATAAGTCTTTATGCCACACCTGTTTTTAATTTTTGTATGGTAGAATGGTGCACAAGAACTTTTCTTGCTACATCTCTAGAGGAGATAGCAGGATTTTTATTTGTATGCTGTACATACTGCTTTCTCAATTTTTTTGTTAGGTACTGTGTTAGCTTGCCGTTTCGTGGATTTCTATTTATAGTTCCGGTTTCTTTTTCATCTTTGAAAGTGCACGGTCCTTTGAGATGTTTGACAGATTTTTGCAAGGGTTAAAGTTGATATTGAAGGATTTTCGGTCCAGTTGCGCACAATTTTTCACAAACCTTATATTAGGTACAATTATTTTTAGATTCAAGAACAGTAAGTCAATCTACATTAATATGTCGTTTGTGCGTCCTCACCTGTTTTTACCAAATACTCTTGATTTATTTTACGAAAATCGACCTTTTTCAAATTCGTCTCACATTAGAACGGCTTGAGATATTTTTGTTTGGACAAAAATTTCGAGTTTACGAAAGATGTGTCCTAATTTTTTGATTTAGATTTTTTTGTACGAGGGCATCTTCGAGGTTAAAAAAAATGTCAAAAAACTTTTTAAACAAATTGAGTCGTAAGTTGACCACCACTCGCTTATTTACAGACCGATTTTCAAAATTCAAAAGCATCATACGCAGATAAAAAATAAAATTTTTGGCCGTTTCAGTTTTGTATTACCTTCGTGTTTTCAAAAGTTATAGGCGAAATACGTTTCCTGACAAACATTCGAAAACTAAACAGCCATAATTTCTAAATTATAATAGATAAAAAAATTTATTTAAAAAACTTTTCTTTTATGACCTTAATCACATATAGTTTAATAAAATTTATCATTTATTAAAATTTTTTCAAGCAATTTTACATTGTTATACGAATACTGTAATTTTTATAACTCCGGAACCATATTACGTAAAAAACACGAATAAAAATCAAAATATTTGTAATTTTGCAAATTTTCGAATGGTTTAACTGTAGAGGATTCAATTTCACCTAAAAAATCTTCGTATGCACGAACTTGATGACTCACACACGCTTAACTGCGAGCGTTATGCGAACCAAACAGTCAATCTCACCTAAATAAACTTTGTTGTATTACGTTAAAGCGGTCGAGCCAATAAATCCGATTTTAAATATTTTTTAAAAATAATTTCTATTCGTACTACATCTATATCTTCTATATTAATATGTTATGTCGTTTGCGCGTCCTCACCTACTTCCGATTCGTTGCAAGCGCACACCCGAATACTCGATTCATTTTACGAATTTACATGGAGTACATACTCTGCATTCATATTGATTACTCAACTGATGAATGTTAATGTAAGTGCTAATTATTGTTCATGACTGTCTGCTCTTAGAAGCTAATTCATTTTTTAGACTTAACGCATGCGTAGCATGCTGGCTTTGTCTAGTTGATAGATATATTTTGTCTTTTTAATTTATAGTAAAATTTAAGTTCATTTGAAACATTTTACAGTTATCAGTAATTAGATTTACAAAAATTTTTACTTGTGACAATATAGGGTCTTTATCAATGGAATGTTATTCAATATACTATGCACTGTATAATTCATCTCTGCATCATTTGATTCGATTACTGTTGGTTGATTATTATTGACAAATATGGACGAAACTTCAGCTACAAACATTTGGGTACCAGAAATGTATACAATTTTTATGTTATATTTAAGCAATCTTAATAACATTCTCTGCAAAGTAGCACTAACTTTATATAGTGTTTTACTGTATATTGATACACGAAGCTTATGGTCTGTTTGAAAACAACTTCTCAAATGCAAATACAATGCTTAGCAGTTGGTTTTGTATTTGGACATACCTTTGCTCACTAACAGTTAATGACCTAGACGCAAATAAAACGGAATTGTCCTGTAATAATACACAACCTAAACCTTGATTCGATGCGTCACATTGTATAATAGTAGGTTTGTTAATATCAAACATCTGCATAACTGGTTTGTCAGTTATTAAACTTTTCAATATTTGTAATGTCTTCTCACTTAAATTCTACATTATTTCTAGTTAAGTTCCTCACATTAAAAGTTAAAAATAACAAATTTGGCAAAAATTTTGAAAAAAATTTAAACATGTCCAGAACTTTTAACAATTATTTTTTTGAATTGCTAAGAACTCTACTATTTTTTTTATAGAAAATGTAAAAACAAACTCACGGACATATTTCAAAAAACTAATTTCAGGTTTTACCGTTTTGTGACGCTATTTTATAGGGAGAAATTACATGTTTTGAAAACACCAGAATTACTCCCTTATATGCAATTTAAGTATTCTAAAATATTATTTTTCACATTCTACAATGTTCTCTCCAACTTCTTAATTTAACATTATTTAATAAATTGATAAGGGATTTTAATATTTTACGACAAAATCTCCAAAACAGCTATGTCTTCAATACCTAATTATAACAAATCAAAATATTTTAGGGGAAAAAGAATCCGACTAAAGTTGCGTTAACATATCAATCTTTATAATCCTGAAATTCAAAACTATTTCTAATAAAAACTGTACCCTTGAGAGAGAGAAAAGACTCTTAAGACTTTTTTCGAGTTTGTTATGAGATGACTTTGACATTTATTGAAAATTTCATTGATTTATTTGAAGAATTATGTTTTTAACACAACCTGAAATAATCGACATGATTTTCGTATTAGGAGAATGCAAAAAATAATCTTTTAGCATCAAGATTTTATAAAACCCGCGGTACCCAGCTAGGAGACAAGATCTTTTGTGAAGCTTAAAGAAAGATTTGAACGAACTAGAAACGTGTCTTGCAAAAAACGTGAACGAGAACAAAACGGCAATAACATAATACTGTACTAAGAATTATAAAGAAAAATAAATTTCATGGACACAAAATTCAGTTACATCAAGAGCTTACACAAAGAGATTTTTAAATTAGAGTCGAGTATTGTCAGTGGGCTCTGAACAAAATAAACACCGAAACCAATTTTTCCAATTTGGTGTTATTTTCTGTTGAGACTACATTCCATAATAACGTTTGTGTAAATAGACACAACTTACACTATTAGGACACCGTTAATCCACATTTTGTGCAAACTATAGACCATCAATGTCGATGGTCAATTAATGTGTGGTGTGGCATTTTGGGAGATTATGTGATTGATCCGTATTTTTTTAAGGATATTTAAATGCTCGCAAATATTATCGCTTTTTACAATTTGATTTAAATGACTTACTAGAAAATATACCCTTAAGTATGTGGATGTAACATGATGGTGCTCCTCCACATTATAGTTGACGAATAAAAAAATTTCTAAATCGGGAATTTGGACGAAAGTTGGAGGTCCTGTTAGCTGGCCTCCTCGTTCACCAGATCTGACAAAACTTGATTTTGATTTATGGGGTTATGTGAAAGATATTGTCAACCGAGGATCACCAACAACTGCAGATGCCACTCCCAGTTCTTAGAGAAGTAAACCAAGCTTTTCTAGATAAGGTAGACGCATGTTTAGAACAAAACGGTCACAACTTTGAACATTTGTTAAATTGACTTTTAATATTAATTATTATTTATTTTATTTTAATTAGATCACTGGTAATTTTCGTTAATAAAATGTAATTCTTTAAATTATATCTAGGTATCGTTTCAACTTTTTGATAAATACGTAATTAATTAAATAAATCAATAAAGTCTGTCAAAATAAAATCTCACTAACAAATGACCGAATTAGCTTATAATTTCTTTTTGTAAAATTTACTTAGTTTACTTTAAGTTTTATTTTTTGCACAACAAAAATACAATCTTAAATAAATAAACAAAATACACAGAAATGTGCATTTTAGGTATAGAGAGTATAACATATTTCTGAAAGAGAATTAATTTTACTATTACTTGGTATAAAAAATAAATTACAACTCTTCTATTTGAAAAATTTAAATTTCAAGCGTTTGAAATACCAGAAAAGTAGCTCGAAAATTTGCACACCTGATATATGAAAAAAAAATTTACAAACACTAAGTTTGACAATTTTGTTCAAACTACATATCTTGAAAACTTTGTTAACCGATTTCCTTTCATTTCTAAAAATTCAAGTTTTTCTAGAGCACTGCAGGTGACAAAATTTTTACAAATCGGCTGATATCTCAAAAAATAATTATTTCAGAGAAACACTATTTTAATAAAATATATCCCAAACTTAATTCAAAGTTTAAATATAAAATAAAATACAGGGTGTTCTATTAAAATATTTTTTGAGTAATGGCCAAGGTCATTTAAAGCAACTTTTGTATGAAACAAATTTTTCTATTTTGGTGATAAGGTAAGTATAAAACCGAAGTGCCACTAATGACTCACCCTGTAATAAAATTTGCAGTAATTTTTTTCTAAACTTGATTTTATATTTGAAAATTTGATTCTTTTTAATTAAACTACTTTCACAACAGACATACTGTGGATATATTTTAGGGACACACTATTTTTATTTAAATTTTATTTTATGAAGTTAACTTAAACTGTAAAAGGAAAACAAACTTTACCTCACATGTGATCAACATTTAAATATCACAATTTCACTTTTGTAGAAAACGCACATTTAAATGGCTATATTTAAAAAAATTATAAAAACTAAGAAGTTTTATCTGGGTAAAAGTAATTTTACTTCCCAAAGTGTTAAAAGTTACAAAAAAATTTAAATTATTTTATGCCGTTGAAGTTTTTCATATCAGCATTTAGAAAACTTTTTCCACTTTTATTAATCTTTTCCTGTAACATTAAATAAATTTAATGTTCATAATTGTTGTTGAAACCAAATATTAATTTTGGTTCACTTGGTACATATATTTTTATTTATTTATTCATTGTGTGAAATGCGACATGTACACGTTTGTCGTCTGCGCAAGCACGTTTTAATCCGAGAAACCCCTTTCTGTTTATTGACTTACACGAATAAGCATGTGCAGGTTAACGTGTTACTTTCCCTTTTATCTTATTAATTAGTTGTACTTAATACCCAAACTATTTTAGTAAGCATATTTATATATCTATCTTTTAATTAATTTGATTAAATCTATTTTGTAAGCGTGGATAGTAATAATAACTACAATTTTATTTTTGGTTGATTCCTTGTTATTTATTTTTTATTCCTTTAATTAGTTGGTGTTTACTTTGTGAGCATTTAATACCTATCGGTTATCTCAACTCATGCAACATTTGAGAACCCGAGATGCTTTAGCAATCAATTAATGAATCGTAGTTCTACTTGTTATATTTTGGTACTGGATGCGTGTCCGTGGTGTTGCCCTGTAGTTTCGGGGTTTCTTATCTCTAATGTTAGAGTTTTGTGTCTGCGTTTTATTACGGAGAATGGTCCTTCATAAGATTGTTCAAGCAGTGATTTGCTGCCTCGCGGCAAACAAATACCTGATTGGTTATTTCTAAGTCTTTGAATATGAATGTAATTGGTTTCGCGTGATTTCTTTATGAAATTGATTGGATCTGTTGCAAGTGTCTGGTTGGGTACTAAGAATTTTTCATGGAATCTGATTGTTTCTCCGTATACTAGTTTGGTTCATGACGTTGGTAAACAATCTCTCTGGTTATAATCAGTAGTCGTCAGGACAGTAGTTTGGTATATTGCCTTTCTTGCAACTGAAATTTGGTGGTATACTCTAACCAAATTGATTGTTGAAAATATAGTTTTTCTCGAAGAGTTTGTGCAAAATCTTCGATTTGTGGCACTGAGTAGCGGTTGGAAATGGTACGGGCGTTGAGTGGCGTGTAATCTCTACAAGACCCTGCAATAATGGCCGTTTTTTGTGTAGCGGTGATGCCAAGTTGTTGTCTAATGGGCAAGCAATTTTGACCATGGATTGGAATTAGAACAATTTTTAGTTTGTCGGGTGCGAGGCGACTCGGTTTGCATGCGATTGGTGTCCCTGGAGTGTTTGCGCGCTCGAAGATCTCTTGATTTTATGAAATTCCTTCAGATTTTGTAGAACGGGGTTATTTCTAATATGTCACGTATTGTAAGCATTTCTTGCTCCGACTGTATTGGTCGTTTGCCGATGGGTAATCGCATAGTTTGTAGCACTTCTAGGCTTTCGCTTGAAAAACTTGGTGATGCCAGCATGTGTTAGTGTGTGAGGATCGTATTTGTCCCGCCGGTCTCTTGAAGCTGATTTGCCGCGAGCGCCGAAAAGAAAGTCGCTTTTGCGACGATATGTGGAGTTTGCGCTGGAATTTATTGTGTCGGATGTGTGGACGCCATTGTACGGGATGGTCCAGTTGAAGGTGTTGGCTACTGTTGCTACGTTCTCAAGCTTGACGTGTGCTTGCGTAGCCAGGATAGCGTGCATTTTGATTCCGATCCTTCCATACTTCGTGTTTGAGACCTGTTACTTACATTAGAGGTTTACCACCGCTTTTTGTGACGAATCGTAGTATTAGCATGGAGAACACGATGACTGTCAGCAAAAATAAGATGCTTTAATGGCTGCGTTGTTGCTAGTGTGGCTGGTATGATATCTTCAAGTGCTGGTCTTTTTCTGATGGTAATTATTACGGTCACCACGGTCACCAGAATTTAAAACACCGGTTGTACTCTCAGAAGGAGAATGAATATCAACGGTCGAATTATGTGTTTATTATATTATGTTACTACCACAATTGCTGACACAGATATAAACGCGCTACTACATTACTACGTGTGTACGCAACGATAGATTACTAGATACTGACCTTGTATTATGAACTGTGAATGTATTGTGCTCCTAATGATCCTACTATTTATATGCTTTAGTAGGTTATGTGAAGTCTGCAAATGCATGGATTATACTTCCTGATCGTCAGCGATTTGAACATTGTGGTTCACAAAATGCAGCCCTCTATTTTGTTTCCATTTCGCATTCTTCAAAAATATGATTCCTCACAGAAATTATGCGGATATTGTAGGGTTAAAGTTGGCAACTCCATTGCCTAAATACGGGGTATCATACATACAATGATAAGTGATGATAAATATTTACGTATCTGTAAATGTATTAAAAACTATATGGCCCCTCAATCTACCAACTTGAAAATGTGCTCTAAATGTTTTATTATTATTACGTTAGAAGCATCTTAACGTACCTTAACTGAAAATCTTTAAACACTTTAAGAAACAATAAATAGATAATACAAATCCTCTAAAACATAATTGTGGCAAATTTACTTAAATTTACGTAGAAAACTGAATTATCTCAGAAAACCTTTATTTGCAAAGCAAGTTGGCAAATCAATTATTTAAAAACAATTGAAATGCTAAAGTAAATTTAATTTATGTTAACCGAGCGTTCTTTTTCCTATCAAAAAACCGGAATGTAAATAAAATTTGTAGAAACTCCGTTTTTCTGATCAAGCGGTAACTGCTTTGCATTTTCCTTTTATTATGTATGTGACAAGTTGATTTAAATCTGAATACACTTTCGAAACATTGAGAAGCGCAAAGAGACGTGAAAGCGCTGAAAAACTCAAATTTAAATGTATCGTAAAACTTTTTTATGTTTAACGACCGAAAAGTTCAAAAACAACACTATTGAATTCGATTATTTGGAAACAGGATTGCGTTTATAATTTTAAATCCTGCTCAAAAATTTTTAGGGTGAGTTTAAATTTCTTTCAGATTATATTAATATTAATTGCGAAAGTTTATAAATTTTAAAGGTTTTAAGTTCACTTTGGGACAAACATTATTACAGTCCTTTTACTTAATTAAACCTAGTTCGTCAGTTATAAAAATTTTAGTATACACAAGAGTGTACTGGAAACTGTTAGAGGAGTTTAGTTAGATAAGCTGTCTTTACGTGGCAAACTGTAATAAAAGCTAAAGAATCTTTCTACGTCTAATAATTGAATTTCCTAAGTAAATATGGTGCGGTTTTTTTTTTTTAAAATAAATTGCTTTAATACGCAATGCTTCAATTAAGAACAAAATTTAATTATCCAATTTCGATTAGATTTAAGCATGAAAAACGTTGTAAAGATTGAGTGCAATTCGTTCCTTATTGGGTGTTGCTAAAGCTATTGCTTTTAAATTAAATCAACTTGCCTTCTTTATTGTTTTGTATCTTTTAGTTTTAGGAAAAATTAAATTAATTATCCATAATTTACAACTTGTCAAATCAATTGTTTTCTTAAGTTATGTTACAGTTACAAAAAAGAAATTGAAACTTAAAAAAGGCTAAACAATTTGATAAAAAAGTTTTAGTAAATTTTAGGAATAAACTTAAAATTTAAAGATTTTTATTCAAAGGGATTCAACAATTTATATTTTAAATTAAATGCAAAGATTTTTTTATTATTGAGTATTACTTGAAAGTTGACCCTAGTAGAACACAACCTCGGCGCTATATAGGCTCTACATTATTTGCCAACTTTTGCCAATATTGGTCTTACATAGAGATGTGAACATTCACCAACTTTTGCCCAATATTCTTTACATTAAATAACAATATCTGACCAACATTGCCTACCAACTTTGGTTTGCAATATTAAGCCGAGATTTAGCCAATATGGCAAAGATAAGGTTGGCAACGTTTAGCCAACAATTGAGCGCCATTGTAATATTATGCAACTATATGGTTAACATACTTTAAAGTATTGGGCAAATGTTGCGATACTATCGAAATACACCGAGTTTCATTGTATTACAATATTGGCTCAACATAGGGTATATATTGCAATACAATGAACTTTAAGCAAAATTTCATAGTAATATAATGTTGGCCCAATATGGGTACCATCTTTGCAAACTTATATTGACTGAATCTTGGATAAAGATTGCAAATCTAAAATTGCTAGGCAATATTGCCTCAATATGGAATACCTACGTTGTAGTAATGTTGACATCATAATATTGACAAAAATTTGGGCAACGTTGCTAAATTGCATTGTACTAAAATTGGTGCACCAATGTAGATGAATATTTCAGAACTATTTTTCTCATATTGGTATCCTTATATAGGCCCAATATCAATACCCTGATATAAGGGCAATAATAATATAGTATCGCAATGTTATATTGAATAAATATTGGCAATCTATTATCGCCAAAGTTTATTTGATATTTGCTAAATTATGTTGGTATTTTGTTACATGTGAATATTAGGCCCAATATTGGCTACTTTTGATTATTGTCCAATATTAGAATCAATAATAACATGTAATAAAATGCAAATGTAGACTTGCCTTAATGTATATAAATGTTGTTTAAATAAAATATGGCAATAAAGAAAGGACCTATCATCCATAGCGCACTGCATAAAATTCTTGCAAAAATTTAAGATTCCAATTTATACAACAAATTTCTTTAGAAATTTAAAATAAAAACTGTAATAACTTATTGGCAAAACTTAAAACTTGTGTTTTCTTCATTTCCGTACTCATAAGGATTCTCAAACAAAATTTCAACAAAGAGAGAAAAAATACATTTTAACATGTATTTACTTGATGTATAATAAATAACAGTGTCATTACAGTTTTTAAAAACAATAAAAAAAATACTTAATACTTGTAAATGCATATCTAACTTAACACTATAATTTTTAAAAACAGCAAAAATAATCATAAATTCAAAAAAATAGATACAACGATTAGTTTAAAAATATTTGTAAAATACAAATATAAAGATATTTAACTAATGAATAAAATAAGATAAGTTTTTACCACTTTACTTTAGCACAAGTCCACAATAAACTAGAAATTGGTTTTGTCTGGTACAAAATACTTTTATTTTAAATAAATTTAATTATAAATAGGCTTTATGGTAATTACTTTTTATTATTACCAGCTAAATACACTATAATTAGTTTTGTTAACAACGACACTTTCTTGCATAAACAATTTTTGGTAGAATTTTCTGCTTGCTAATATATTATTGTTAAAATTTTTGTATTTTTTTTTTTACATTACATTAATCATATTATATTTTTTAAAATCACAAAACGAGTATTTAGTTGATTACAAAATTGTTTTGACTCGCCACTAGTTTTCTTAGTTCGTTTGTTTTATAAGTTTACCTATTTAAACCGTACGCCAATGCATACAAAATGACGATAGGTGCTAAAGATAATTAAATTTGGGTTATAAACAAACCGCTTCATTTAAGTTTTAAATTAATGTAGGTGATAGTATTTGAGTGGCGAATCTGACAATTATTTTGCGTATATTAGTTATTATAAGCAACCTTTGGGCGAGTGCACTAGACCGGACGGAGATACTCAGAAAGTTGGCATCACTTATTAGAGGTAATGTTAGAGTTATACAAAACTTAACTTACACGTGCCGAACAATTTGTATGTATGTAAGCATTGTACATATAAAAACAAATTAATAGATTGCGAATTAAATAGTTTTTTGCAAGAACATAAACTGGTAAACGTTCTAATTTAATGCTAAGAACACGACTACTTATGTTAATTGTTTTTATAGGGGTTGATGCGACACTCCCAGAGAAAGAAAGTTATACGACCTTAGCCAGTGGACGTCAGCAGTGTCTTCACCAGAACAGCTTGTGCAGACGACTCAGAACAATCCTAACCTGACGTACCCGAAGTACTTCTGGTTGTAGTGTAGCCTCCACAAAACCGTGTGTTTTAAGTCACCGCATGTGCGCAATCTTGAATCGGTTTTAACCAACGCCAGCCGATCATGCAGAAGCGACTTTTATTATAGCCGTAAAAACAGAACAACACGAAAATGGAGGAGTGAAAAGAAACCTTTTCTAAATGAAAATCTGAAGTACGTATTAACAACTTGGAAAGCCCTAATTGATTTTCTTTGTTTACCTGTAAAATAGCCAAAATCCTCTAAAACGACGGTGCCTCGGGAATCGAACAGTGTTCATTCAATTAAAATTTATTCTCCTTTTGTGGGATGCGCCCCCGATTTAATGGACGGATTTCAAAAAATTTGCCAGGTCACAGCGAGGTTTCAATTAGAAACAAAATAACTTCAACCGGAAATTCGTAACGAAAATCGACAGTGGATTCAAAATCCAAAATTTCCTCAATTCCAATTGCCGCCATTACAAATTTCAAAATCGCAAGAAGTTGAGATTTCTAACCGTAGGTTAGGTTGCCTATTTTGTAGGCGGTAAACTCATGTAATTTCTAGGGTTTCTTTGTAAAATTGCATAACAAATCCGTTACAAGAGCATTAAGTAAGAGAAGTAAACTTACAAAAAAAAGTGTTCAAGTGGTTTGTTTAAGAAATTTCTTATGCAATCGAATTTCAACGTAATTGAATACGTAAAATTTGAGGGATACACTATTTCTAAATAAAGAAAAGTCCATATGATAGAAAAAGCAATCTTACATCTGTAATAAAGTATTTTAAAAAAATTACTATTACTTTACACGATTTCTTACAAAAATGTAGGAAAGCTATTCAAACGGCTGCAAGAACTGTGGTGGACAGCTGTTTGAAAAAGGGCCACCATAAAGAAGGAAAAGAGGCTGTTACATGATGCTCATCTACCAAAAAATCTACCTTGTGTTAGTAAAGGAGTTTCATAGAATTTTATAAGTTGGGATTAAAGTTGTATATAAAATCGAAAGACATTATCGCGTGAAATAAATACGTATGATATTTGTAGAACTCTAAATAATGTAAAGTTAAAGTAAAAATTAAAACTTTAGAAGTTTTATACTTATGAAGAGGAACTCCAGCAGGTTAAACACTGAGACATTTACTTACTAAAAACAGTATTTAGAAGAAAAGTCACTAAACTGTTAGTAAAATAATTAGATTTTGAAGCAAATATTGCACAAATACAAGAAGTCTATCCATGAAAAATTCATATAAACTTATACAGAGTGTTCTAAAATTGCGGAGAAATAAAATTACCACATATAGTAAAGGTCAAAATAAGTCAATTGAACCTAATTTATCTATGCAGGGTGGTCCTTTGAAAACGTGTCATAGGGATTTGGCATTAGAACTATTTTTTTTAATTCGTGCTTGCTCTTTTCAAGCGACAAAATGATTTTGGTTTCAAACGCAGTTAAAATTATTGCGGCATAGAACTCGCTATTAGGAACCAACTGGAATTACACGGTATTTTTTAAAAATTCATCAATAAATGTTAGTCATTTTTGATGTTTGTTTATTGTAACCTTTTTATTTAATTTAGTTTTAATATTATTCGAGGCTGTTCCTTGAGAATAAAGTTTTATTTAAGCTAATTAATGACTTTCTTTCAGTTTGATTGTCAAAACGTAGGAATGTTGATTGTTTAGGCAACCCAATACTATCTTTCTTTATTATCAAAACTTACTTTTATTTTTAGTGACACATTTTTGAAAACAAAGTGAAAATCAAGTGATCTACTACGCAACAGCTATACAAACTAATTTTACCTTTTATTTTGATACCAAAATCATTAACTAATGACCACCCTGTATATCATCAAAATGTACCGTTTGTCCGTAATAAGAATTCAAAGTATATTTAAAAATTACATTTTTCTACGCTGTTCAGAAATACTTGAAACAAATTTATCAATTTTTGGCGGGATGCCTGACTCGTCATCGTATTTTTGAATCTCGAAAAAACTCTTATTTCGCATAGTTTCTAAAAAGAAGAAAATTGTTTTTTCAAACACTGATGTTTTTAGTACAAATGTAATGCAAAATTTAGTTGGCGATGGAGACAAAAACCCCAAACAAAAGTAATAATTTTGACGGAACACAAATCCATAATCGTCTCAGTTAAAATTTTTTTCACTTTTACTTGCTTGTGTGTGGTATTATTTTATCGAAATCACCTGTTGCTATTAATTTGGAAACAATCAAATATGAATTTCTCTTTTAATAAGCAGGTCGCCATGCTATTTAATTTTAGATTCTGAAAAGGTAACTGCACCGAAAGTGTCCGAGTCTATCAAGAGATATCTAGCCGGAGAATTCCAATTCACAAAACTTTTTGCACGCATCAAAAGACGTCTTCAAGAAATAGGAATGTTAAAAATAGCCAGAATTAATGCTGAAGACTTTGACAAGCCCCAAACACCCATTGCGGAAGATGCTGCTTCAAATGATTGACAACAATCCTGAGAGCAGTACCAAAACATTGGAACGAGAAACTGGAATTCCAAAAAGCACTGTAAATCGAATCATTAAAGATCAATTAATTTGTCAGTTCCACATCCAGCGAGTACAAGAATTATTGCCACTTGACCACGGATCACCTTTAAATTTTTTGTAAAATTTTGTGTGATTATGCTCGACGTTAGGTAGCCGCTAATAGATTAAAAAATTAGAGAGAAGGGACCTTCAGATTTTCCCCAAGCGACGATGCTGATTTTACTTAATTTCCAAAGTCCAACGCTTCCATCTTTCCATACGACCCGTCCTAAAATCATGATGCCCATCTTAAACACTTTGATTCGGCATCGTATAACATAATATTTATACATTTCACCAATTATAGAAATCTTCTATTCAGTTCAGATTTTTGTTTCTATATACCATCTACATGATATTCTATTGATGATTTACATAACATAAAGTAGCTACTACTTAGAGCATTTGGCGATATATGAAAAACTTTTTATTATTATTTAATTTTTACGAAAATTATAAAAATTTTGTATGTTTTAAAAATTAAAATACAATCATTGGATGTTAAATTGTTACAATCGTCTACGCGATTTGTCAAAAAATATTAATTTTACTCAAGAGTAAGGTACCTTGTAGTTTGAGAATATCAACATTTTCTGAGGAAAAAGTTGATCAGAATTGAAAATGTTCAAATATAAAATTACATACGGTGAGCGGCATAAGTAACGAATAAATTAATTTTGACGTTATTATTATTTTTTATGAAAAATGCAGAAGCACGTCAATTTTTGTTGTTATATAAATATTAAATAAAATTTTTTAACGTGACTATTTCAACCCTGCCATAAACAATGCAAATATTGACAGATAAGGCGAGGATATGTTAAACCATTTTGTTAACGTATTTTTACTTGGATTGTGTACTAATTAGAATTTTCTTAAAACTTTCTTAACAGAACGGAAATATTATCATATTTGTAATACATAAAAAGCTAAGTTCGGTATCGATAATTTGAGTAAAATTTGTATCAAAAAAATTTGTAGTAGAAG
The DNA here is from genome assembly GCA_030710515.1 of Abscondita cerata. Classification (NCBI taxonomy): domain Eukaryota; kingdom Metazoa; phylum Arthropoda; class Insecta; order Coleoptera; family Lampyridae; genus Abscondita; species Abscondita cerata. The sequence continues at coordinate 45,869 of JALBCR010004776.1, read as the reverse complement.
AATGTAATTGCATATAAACCAAAAGTTTTTTATTTAAATTTTTTTTCTTTACATTTTTCAATATTGTTATAAATAAAAGGTACTTTATTCCTGCACCGGACTCATATGTATTAAATTTTTTGTAATTATTTCTTCTTTCATTATCGGCATCTGTATTCATAACTTTAAAAAACCACGCTAAAACATTATGCTTACGTAAGGATGGTCGAAATTATGCATTTTAAAAATTTTTTTATTAATTATTATTTAGCAAAGTAGCAATAAAATTTATTTTAAAAATGCCACTGGTTGAAGCAATATATTTCTTTTTGTATGCCATGTGTTTCACAAAAATTTACATAAGTATTTACTATATTAAATTCAAAATTTATGCATAACCTTTTTCTGGCACAATTTGAGCGCTAATGCAACATATTTTGTTAAATACATAAAATAGAACAAATTTATTTAATAATAATTAATAATAATAATTTATAAGTTTTTATTTATTAATCGGAATGGTCCGTGGCGAGTTGGTTATATTGATGTAGGGTAGTGCTGTGCTCACAAAACACGGGTTTGATTCTAATTTTCGTAATTTTCATTTTAGTTTTTTAGCTTTGTCGGATCAGAAATTCTTCAAAGTAAAAAACATTGAAAAGTGGGTTGGATTCCTTCACTTTGTAGTTTTAATTTAATGATTTTACAAAAATATTATTGTAAAAATCTTCTTGTAGCTTGTATGTTTAAAAATTTTGTATGTGTTTTTTCATTACAGATTAATAAACAAAAACTTATTTGTAAAATAGAAACGTCTTCGGGATTGGACCATGTTGAAATGGTAAGAACAATCCTGCCAATGTTACCATTTCGACACGGTTTAATTCCGAGAAACGAAATTATTTATGCGTCCTGGTCTAGTAATTTCACTGATATGACAATGGAACAAGATTTTATGAGAATCGTAAAGATTAAAATTGACTCATTGGAATAGTAATCACTGAAAACACACAAATGAAATTTGTTGTAAGAATGCCATATGCGCATGATGTATGCAAAAAGGATTGAAAAATTTTTTCCATGTAGGTTTGATTGACAGTGTACAGCATTTTGATGCACAAACAGTTGCATCATTCGGGAAATAACAGCGATTTTAAAAATTTTGTATGGACTATAATTTTTTTCCATTTGACTCGAATTAAAATCAATTCCAGTGGAATCATTGGCACAGAGGATGTTAATCCTTGTGATGTTTTTGAAGTCGGAAAGAATATTGTAATAAAATTAACTGGTTTGAAATTTCACGAAATGAAATGCAAAAAAAAAGATAACTTTGTGAATATAGCAGCTAATATATCCGGTATTAGAAAAGCAGAATACAGTTACGACAATCGATCCATTATGCTTTTACAAAAAATATTTGTTGTAAAAAGATCAAGATCTAAAATCATTCTTTCATTACGAATTATCACCATATTCCCTTTTGCTTTTTTCTGCTGGTTCGTTTAGAAAAACAATAAAGTTGAAGTTTTACGAATTATTCGAATCAGTTGATTATCAAGTCGATATGAATGAAAATGTTTTTCATAGTGGACGAGAAATGTTACTTCACCAAGTCCCTTGTAAAGAAAATAAGGTTTGGATGATATTCTTTAACAGATACGTTGAATACATTCAAACTCATTTCACAACAAACACAATTGTCGTTTTCTGACGGTTGCAGTAAATTGGCCAACAGTATCAAAGAAACTGAGAAGACGGCATGGCAAGTTGCAATAAAATCTTAATTCTCTTTAAACATAGATTCCACGACGTCATCAGAAAACTCGTGTCCAAAAATACATAATTGAAAACAGATTAATTGTTTTACTGACTCAAAAACTTTTACAAGAAAATATACATGTAGTCCAAGATTTGGATGATGTGGTGATGTTCTTTTTGCACAGACTGAGATCAATGTACAGGAAAAATTTCTGTTATAGTAAGTGAAGACATCGATGTATTAGTTATATTGACTGCATTGGCTTCACCAGAAAGAGAAATTTTCTCCTGAAATTGGAAAGAGATGAGATTGCAAGAAGAGTTTAGCCCTTAAAAACTTGGGGACTATATGAAAGTGATTCGACATTGTGTTTCTATGGAAAAACTCATTTAAAAATGCATAAATCAAAGAGAAAAATAAAATAGAAATGCAGAAAGAACAAACAACTACATTAATATCGCAAAATGGCGTTTCTTGTATTTTACAAATCAATAATGCAAGGAAGAAAATTAAATGTCTCAATGATGTAAATTTTATGAAAAATGTTGTTAAGCAAAAAGTAGTAAATTTTGAATCTCTTCCTCCTACCTATGATGCAACAACACAACATTGTCTGATAGTATATCAGCAAGTTCAAAAAAAATTTAATTTCGGAACAATGGGGTTGGAAAAAGAAAATATTATAGTACCAATTACGATGACAACGTTCAGAAGCACCAGACGAAATATTAACAATAATTTTCTGTACTGCAAAAAGGCATGCGGAAATGCTTGCTCTTGCAAGAAAAACTGGCTTATTTTGTAATAATATGAGATCTTGCAAAATTAATGTATGCAATAATAGAACACCTGTTGAACCAGAAAATCGGATTATGATGAAATTGTATGTAACAAAGAAGATAATTAAGATTGATTTTGTAAAATTCTTAGAAAATGATAATAACGTATGTCTCAAAAGTTTTCGCAAAAAATGATTTTAAAATTCAAAACATATGTTGGCTGTGCATAAAAGTAGTTTATTGATCTGTCATTCTAATGACAGGTGAGCTTTTGACATTCATGGCTTTGTAATGTTTTATAAATTAGATCTTAGAAAAAGCGTTTATAATTTCAGTTGGGCGGAAGCCTAAAGCTGAAATAGTTCGAATTTTGAAAACCAAAATATTTTGCGCAGGACGATATACCGTGCAAGTGCCAAGTGTGAGCAGGGTATACTATACCGTAATCTTCCTAAGAGTGGAAGACCTAGACTGTTAACTGGACAGAAAAATAAATCGATGACCCGAATCACCAAAAATAAAAAGAGAAAATCGCTTAGAAATCTTTTCAAAGCGTTACGGAGTTTCTAAGGATACAGTTTCTAGGGAACGAAAGAGGAGAGGCGTTATTGGATGACAAAAAATACTTTACTCTAAGTAATTACGAAATCAAAGGAAATGATAGATTTTTTACCAAAATTGTTCTGATAATGTGAAATACAAGGAAAAGGCCAATTTTGCTGATAAGGTTTTAGTTTAGTGCGCGATATCAACTAGTGGGATTTCCAGGCCTTATGTGGGACAAGTTAGAGGGGAAGTTGTGGATAGTCAGAGCTACATTGACCACTGCTTAACAAAATTGGTTGATTTTATTCACCAGAATCATGCTCAAGATGATATTATGTTTTGGCCAGATTTAGCTTCTGTGTCGTTATGCACGCAACATTTACAATTGGATGAATGCCCAAAATAAACCTTTGTGCCAAAAATGACAACTCTCCAAATTTACCGCAGGCTCCGCCAATTGAAGATTCTTGAAGCTCTATTGTGTCAATTAAGACGGAGGATCTTTAGTAAACTTCGGGAGATTAATATGCAAACGGTCCAAGCCTTAATGGGAGATGTACGCAGAAGACTACGTATTGTTGAAGCACATTCAATGGAAAGATCCATTATTTCCATTTAATTTAAAATGAACATTCTGTGGTTTATAAGCTTTTTAATTAAACTAATTAAATCTGTTCTGAAAAATTGCTCTAAACCATCTGATCTATGCCAAAACTTTTGTGTTAAAAATTTTAAGACATACGTTATAATTTAAATAATAATTGTTAATATTCGGGGATTACCTATTGCCTTCATCAAAAACAAATTTTGTTTCATATAAATTAGTTATGGTACATATTTTTTTTCCTGGATGTTAACAAACTAATAATTAAAGAGATTTAATGATGAAATATATTAATACCTAACAAGGGGTCAAAGTGAAATAATAATGATCATAATAATAATTGTTACAATAAAAAAATTTATGATAATAGTAATAATCAATTTATTCGTAAATTGTAGTTACATTAAACTATATTCCATTGGTTACCTGAATTTTTTAAACAAAACATCAATTGGAGTTGCATGATATTTAAATTAATTAATAGCAGATTTCTCAAAAACACATTTGCAAAAAAAATACAAAAGACCTCTTTACATAAGCATTTTTTTTTTGGGTAAATTTTTGATACCTCTAAAGCCTAACAAATTATCGGCAAAAATTAATTTTTTCACCTAAAGGGTGTTTTTTTTGAAGTGGTTGCTCCGCACCTCAAAACGGATGTTTCTGGTTTTTCTATCCTTAACATCCGCACTAACGATTTCCAAAGAAAAATTTTAAATGAAGTTTTTATTAACTTTTGCCGAGTTATTTATACTGTACCGACTGGACTATATAACCATCTGTGCGCGTATAAGCTTAGTCCAACTGTGAGGGGCTGAGTTGTCACACGCCTAACTGACGTGTCCAATTGGATTCCACTTTCATCTACCATTATAGATTATGAAATATATTCCAAAAAATTGTAACATTGGTATTTTTCTAATGCGGTATTTGTACAGGGATTCATTATAAATTACCAGCCCTATTATCATTATTATTATTCGTAAATGATTATTGGTTCCGTCCTTCGGAGTTGGTTAATTGATCTTGATGTACTGCCAAGTAGGGAATTAGCCTCTTGGACCCTTTTAATTGGAAGGTTTTTTATAGCCAAACCAAATTTATGGTTTAAAAATTTTTTTTTTTTTGGCATTTCGTTGGACATTGCGTTGAAATTTATTCAAAATTTATACTCTAAAAATTGTTTATGAGTTCAATTATTAATATATAAATCAAAGTACATACCACATAAAAAAACTGTTGATAAAATTGTGCTAGGACGCCTTCAACAACATTTAAAACACAACACCGTTATATGTAATCCAAGGGAAAAACTAATCTGTGCATATTTGAAGAAGCACCCGCAAACCACATCAGGGTGCGAAACGTCGCCAAAAAAATTTTTAAAACAGTACTGGTTTTCCTGGCTATAAAAAAACCTTCCAATTAAAAAGGGTCCAAGAGGGCAATTCCACCTTACTTCAGCAGTACATCAAGATCAATTATTCGTAAAAAAAAATTATACATGAAAGTTGTATGGTTCTAACTGATTTTTTTAAAATGCCATCAATGGTTATTTCTGATTTCCAAAAATTTTATTTTTTTTGTCTTTATATTGAGCCGTTATTGAGTTATTAATCGTAGAATATCACTGTTACTTAATACGGAATTCGAAATATTGTCAAAGTAAGTCATGTAAATGACAAATGTTGTGTTTGTTAATTGACATTTCATTAATTAAATCACTAAAATTGTTTATAGTGAAGCAGTTGACTGGAAATACAAGCTTACTCTTGGTGTCCTACCGGTGGTTTCATATGTAACTGTGATATTCTGAGATTAATAACTCAATAACAGCTCAATATGAAGACAACATATTATATTTTTTTGAAATCAGAAAAAAAGATCACTTCTAAACTATAATATATACAGGGTATTACATGAAAAAATACATCATATTTTTGTTGCGCCCCTGTAAACCCTGTAGATACTAGATGTGTACTTCCGCTACGGTCATAATAATGAACTTGTAAAGTAGAAAATGTAGTACATGAAAGTGCAACCATAAATTGAATGTCTTAATTTATTTTGTTACAATACTATATAAAATCAAGCAGTTTAAGGTAGTACGTACTTCTTTAAAACTTTTTGTTTAAAAAATATTTGTCTTAACATCAAGTAGTACAGATTAGTACAGTTATACTATCATATTATTTATTAATCACCCCAACGCAGTTCCCCAAGGAAGTCCAACGTCGCCATTAATAAAACAATGCACTAATGCAGTTCAACACCTCCTATACTGGTATCCTAATAAAGATCACAAAGTTGTGCGTGGCAAACTATTGTACAAGATGTTCACAAATGTAAGAAATATGTATAAAATTCTACTAAATTACTTGCAAGAGTTATAAACACGTTTATTTTGAGTGCTATTACAGCTTTGATACATCTTTATGTTATAAGTATTTGTGCAATAAATTTTTATGTCTTATATAAGATAGAATTAAATTGAAAGTATAAATTTTAAACATTTTGTTGTAAAACTGACAGTATTCTAACTGCAAATCACATTGTAAATTCTTATATTTCGCCCGTTTTTAACATCGATTTGATGTTCAATGCTTTAGTTATAAATGCAAACATTGAGTGAAAATAGAGAAATCAAAGCATTTTGCATAGAACTGACATCGGCCTGACAAGTGTAACAAAGAGTGTCCGAAATAGACAGTATAATTCTGTGTAGCCTATTGACAAAACAACGTGCATTGGTAGATTGGTTCATTTTAACAAAGCATTTGCTGTTAGGTTTAGAAAAAAACCAAATAAAGTGATTTGTGAGTGTCATACGATTTTCTTTGTTTGTCGACAAATTTTGTACATCCTTATATAGACATGTAAGCAAAGAAGTGCAGACGTTTATTTAAAGTAGAAAATGACATTTGATTTATAGAGTGTACTTATAATTAATAAAAGTAAAGACTGAGTGAACAAAGACGAGTAAGATCTAAACAATTAAGCAATTTTTCTATTGTAAGCGGCATGTTATCGAACGCGTGCAGTAGATGAAAAGCGGTGCCCAAACGCTACATGTGATAAACGATGCATTACTTATATTTATACGTAAATTTACAAAGGTTATTTACGAGAATATATTGAAAAATTCTTAGCCTACTATAGAACCAAACAAAATTTCAATGTCAAAATATTTTATTACTCAACATATTCTCCTCTTAATTGGATACATTTATTACAGCAAACCTGCAACGTCTCTAGACCTTTCAAAAATTTTCTTCTTGCTCTGCAAACCAGACCTCCACAGCTTCTATTACCTCCTTGTTGGAAGAAAATGTACGACCTTTTAAACTTTTTTTCAGTTGAGGAAAGAGGTGATAGTCGGACGGAGCCAAATCGGGTGAATAAGGGGGTGTTCTAGTAATTCAAACCCTAAATCACAAATTTTTTGCATGGCAACATGAGATTTGTGTGCAGGGCGTTGTCCTGCAAAAACAAAACACCTTTGGATAGCTTTCCGCGTCTTTTCTCTTTAATATTTTCCCGTAGAGTGGTCAGTAATGTCGAATAGTAATCTCCAGTTATTGTTCTACCCTTATCCAAAAATCAATCATGATTACTCCATGGCAATCCCAAAAACTGAAGCAAGAACTTTTCCAGCAGATTTTTGGACACGAAACTTCTTAGGTCTTGGAGAACCAGAGTGTCGCCATTCCATCGATTGTTGCTTTGTTTCTGGATCGTAGAAATGTACCCAAGTCTCATCCATAGTAACAATTCGGTTTAAGAAGTCTACATCGTTTTCAAATCGAGCACAGATCGAACGCGATGCTTCTACCCTTGCACGCTTTTGGTCAACATTCAAACATTTGGGGATCCATTTTGCAGCAATGTCCAAATTGACGTGAACCATATGATGAACGCGTTCGTATGAAATATTCAGTGCTTCAGATATCCGTTTTAGCCCAATTCGACGGTCTGATAAAATCATGTCATGAACTGCATCGATATTTTCGGGGACTGACACAGAAACTGGCCTTTCTGATCGGTCATCATCTTCAATGGAAAATTTACCTCTTTTGAAGCTTGCATTCCAATTTTGACGGTCGCATACGAAGGACATTGATCACCAAGGGTATTAAGCATATCTTCGTAAATCTGCTTACCTCTTAACCCTTTTAAATACAGGTACTTGATGATGGCTCGACATTCCAATTTTTCGATTTTCACAATTTCGGTGGACATCTTTTTCATTTAATTTATTGCGTGACTCTGGTTTACTTTTTTGACGTCAAACTTTACACTGACACTTCTAATAAGTTATTGTTCGTTGTTATGGTAACGCAATATTTTGTTTATGCAAGGAACTGGTCTAGGCTAACTAGATATCAATACATCCTCGTAAATAAGCTACTGACAACTGTCATTTTGGAGCCAGGGCACTAACAGTAGCGCGATTAAAAACCGGAGTGAATTTAAAATCTAATACAAAGCAAAAAATTTAAAAAAGGTATAGCTACTTATATGAAGTAAACATGTTGGACTCAGAAAGTGTAGATAACTCTGAATCAAAACAAAAGAAACAGGAAGATCTAAAAGAAGAAATACGTAAAACTAACAAAAAGTGGAAAACAAAATTCAAGAGACTAGATGATAAGGTGGGGAAGTTGGAAAAGAAAAATAGAGCAGTTAGAAAAAAAGATAGAAAAGATAATCTCGTAATTAAAAGGTTTAATACAGAAAAGAGAGTATATGGTTAAAGAAAAATATAGGAATTTTTCAAAACAGAATTAAATGAAGAAAAACAATAAAAAGGCAAGCAAAGTAAACAAAGACTTAATAGTAATCAAATCAGATTATTTTAAAGACAAAATGGAGACAATAAAAAATAATATTAAATTGAGAGGGATGCACTTATTCATAGACGATAATTTAACAAGGCGTACAAAGGAAGATAAGATCAGAAGCAAAAGACTAACAGAAGATGGAAGCACTGTAAAAATAGGGTATATGAAATTAATAGTGAACGGAGAGGTGAGGAATTGAAACCAAGGTAGAGAAAGCGATGGGGAATACCCAGACAAAAACTGATAGTAAAAGACAAGTATAATAATAAAGGTCAGACAAGGCAACAAAAAGGAAAAACGAATAAGATAATGATTAAAATGATTTTCTGGAATGTGGCGGGTGTAAGAAATAAGGATAGCCAGTTTTGGAATTACATCGACAAATTTGACGTGGTAAAAGAAGAACGTAAATGGGAAAAATGGAAAGACAGGTTTCCACAAGGATACAGATGGAAAGCGAAACACGCAGTAAGAAGCAACATGAAAGCAAGGGCAAAAGGAGGAATATTAACGAGAGTAAGAAAAAATTTGGAAAGAAGAAGAAAAAGAAAAAGATGAAGAGGCAGAAGAGATAATAACGGTTTACAATAGGGACATAAAGGAAATAAGACTGAAGGAGAGCAAATGCTGGGAGAAATTAAGGAAGACTTACTGATAATTGGAGGAGACTTTAACGCAAGAATAGGGAAAGAAGGAGGAAGGCTGGAAGACGGTAGAATAAAAAAAAGAAAGTCAAAAGATAAAAATTAAACGAGGAAGGAAAAAATTATTAAAGTGGTGTGATGAAGAAGGTGGGAGATTCTCAATGGTAATAAAGAGAAAAAGGGAATACACATATACTGGAGCAAAAAGGAGTCAGTAATAAATTACGTAATAACGAAACAGAAGCATGGGAAGAAATAGAAGAATTTAAAATTGGGGAAAGGATAGAATGAGATCATCAGCCAGTAGAAGTAAGAATGGGAGAGGAGAGACAATTAACAGAGAAAAAAGTAAACATTTTATAAAAAAAACAATATGGAATGAAGAAAGTGTAAAACAGTACCAGAGCAATCTAGAAAAGATCAGATGGACAAAGGAAAAGGTAGAAGATAGTATGAATGAAATGATAGAAGAAATAGGAAGGCGGCAATAAAAGAAACATGCAAAACAAGAAAGGATAGTAACAGCGGAAACAATAAATGGTGGGATAAAGAATGTTGGAAAGCAAAAAGAGAAGCGAGAAAAAAAATTAAGAAAATAGAGAAAACGCCAAGTATACAGACGGTAACATAAAAAAGAATGGAAAAAGAACGAAGAGGAGAAGGTACAAAAATAAAAACAGAACAAGATGTATGGCGATATCTAAAGAAAAGAAAAGCAGAAGAGTGATGCAAAATAGTATTGAAATTCAGAGATGGAGAAAGCACTATGTAAATCTACTAGGTGGAAAAAGAGAAAACGGTAACGAGAAGTAGGAGCAATTACATAGAAAATAGTAGAATAGAGGAAATGAAATTAGAGAAAGTAGGGGAAGCGATAAGCAGATTAAAAATGGAAAAGGGAAGAACGTCACTGATATGGCCGATATTTAAAAAGGGGCCAAAGGATAACGAAAAAATACAGGGACATACATCTCATGGACACAGCATACAAGTATATGCAAAGGTGATATAGAGGAAGTTAAAAACAAAGTAGAAGAAATGGACATACTTCCAGATGGACAAGCGTTTTAGAGAGGGAGAGGAACAATGGGCAATATATATATATATATATAAAAACATATTATAGACAAGGAGATGGATAAGAAAGGAGAGAAATTATACACAATGTTTGTAGATTTAAAGGAAGCGTTTGACAATATCAACAAGAAAAGAATGTGGGAATTTTTAAGGAAAATAGAGTTAAAAGTGTATAGTGAAGGAATAGAGGATATATAGGGTCATTGATGATTGATGGTAGGTTAGACGTTTATGGAAAACGAGGCATAGGAGTAATCTGAAAATTTGTTTATTGCCATTAATAGACACAATCTATCTTTCTAAAATATTTTCATTTTAGCGGTGTTGCCGCTTCTACTTAAAAGTAGTAACAACTTGTTAATTTTAAATGAAACACCCTATATATTATTAAATTTTTAGAATTGCAATTTCTTACTGATAATTTTGTCTGAATAGTTTTCTATATCTATCTACACCGATTTTAGAGATAATAATTATTTTAGGTTATTTTTTTTTCAAAATATGATCCCACCAAAATTTAAATTTAGCTGCTATTTGAACCCATATAAAACTGAAATTTTATATGCAGTTTGCAAAAAGCCTTGGCGGTTTAAAAATTAATGATTTTGACTAAACGTCTACACAAAGGGTCAAACTGTATTTTTTCAAATAAAACACCCTGTATATTACTTAAAATTCTGATAGACAATTAAAATGCCTTCGAGTTGATATAGCATAGTGGTATAGCTAACTCGTCAACTTTTGAAATAATCGCTATAATGGTTAAAAATAACACTGTCTTCACGTAACTTGCATTAGTTAGCCATGGAACGCCATGATTTGACAATTGCTCAACTATTCATTGTGTTTAACAGACGTCAACGGAAGGCGTTTTTGGTCCAATGATAAATTTTTTCACACTTTTTTATAAAAAAATTATTTTTGGGTTCACATATGGTTATTGTAAATCGTAACAATCTGTGAACATGTTACATTTGTATATTCTTTGAAAGCATAAGTATATCCAGAAACCCCGCATAAAATAATTACTTGAACAACCCCTATTTGTGGGGTTTGTTTGCTATGTACTGCTTTAGATGTAACAGGAGTTTGGTTGCACAGATATGTTCATCAACAGACAAGTTTTCTTCAAGTGGTACCAATATGAATTTTTCTTGAAAATTGTTTATTATCGGGCTGATCTTATGGAGTTTATCAAATCCCGGTTGACCCAAAGGAATTTGCGTTTCGTTGTTATTGAACTGGATAATTGAATGCAATTTTCGAAATGGTTTAGAGTCATTGCCTCCTTTACAAAATTGCTGCCAGTTACTTCACTCCAGTAATCTCTAATGTTTGTGAAGTAAGAAACTGATGTAAAATGCAAATTCCTAAAAATTTGAGCGCTATATAGAGAAGATTCTTTTCGTAATTTTCGATGAACAAAAGTTCATCTTATGAATTCACAAAGTCTGTCTGTCTGTCTGTCTGTCTGTCTGTCTGGATGTCCGTAGCTTTTTTCCTGTTGACATTTTCTCATCGGCAAAGTGGTCAAATCGGCTCTCGAAAAAAATTTTAAAAAAATCCAGTCAAATTTTTCGAACAAATTTTTTTTCAAATTAATCATTAAAATAAATTTTTAAGCTAAATAAGCAGTTCTTTTGTTCATCCCGGCAATGCAAGCTTGTTACTTCCCAACTGGTTTCTAATATGTTATTATCAAAAAAATATCTGCAGAACTAATACGGTGATTCAAGATCTGATATTTTAGATTTAGGGTTTATTACTCAGAAACTCTTTGTCGGTATCAGAAAACTTCAAGTTTCTAGATAACTCTTTTGATGGCAATATAAGTTTCTCTTTAGAGGAAGGGGAGTTCAGTGGCAAATCTTTTGGATCTATCACAACTCATTACGATGTACTACTTCCAGGAGTTTCTGAATCTGAATCATCAACGGATAAACCTTCTGCGCAATTATCTTCAGCTGCTATGGGATCAAGATAGTCTTCATCTCTGGAATCGGAGAATGAATTCCTTTACAGAAAAATTCTATTGTGTTGTTAACCAGTTGACGTATGTCCAAAACAATGGCTAAACAATGGAATTTAAGAATTATCGTAACACCGAGGTTAGCTTTGGCCAGCGCTAGACAAACTCTCCAACTGCGATTAGTCAGCTAAGTAAACTTTAATTGTTTATTAGTTTGCCTTACATTGTCATAACTAAAAACAGTAAATACACAGTATTTGTAAAGTTATAAATTTATTGCGTTACAAGTTTTTTTTGTGATAGGAAGGGATTTTGAAAATCAGGTCCCGAAATCGAAACGACGAAACAACAAAATCAATTTGTTATCCATGGAGTACTTAGTAATACTGATCACCCCCTATATTTTAATCATTCTTCTTAACTTTAATAGAAGTGAACAAATCTTTATTTGGTTCAAAACTTTAAAGTATAAATATTAAAACAAAAAACTGAAACTCTACTTACAGATTCTTTTGTACATCGTTTGAAGATTCTGCATAAATATATTTTAACGAATGACGGATAGATTTTATTCTAATTAATTAATTTTTATCGTAACTGTAATTAGTCGAGGAAAATTAAAATTAAAAAAAGAAAAATGGATGTTGAGCTGTGTAAAACGCAAAATAAATAGATGTATCCAAACGTCTACTTTAGAAACAGAAAATTGAATAGAAATTTTCCGTTAAATAAAATGTTCGCAAGCATATTATATTATTAGAACATTCTATATATGCAAAAGCATATTTTATGGGCACAAATTAATTGGTCATTAAATTTATAAGTTTCTAAGGTAAACTAGCCAACTAATAATATATTATATATTTTATTAATATTCTAGTTACGTCAGTTTTTAATATAATAAATATCTTCTTAGAATTTTATATCAATCTTGAGTTTGATTCATTAAAAGTTGTTAAAAAGACTTTTACGAACTTCCGTAACTTTTAATATCTTATAAAACATTTTTCAGTTAAGTGTCAAAACATAAAGTTTTCTGTTGAATCAAATTAAATTCTTTAGTAAAACCAAATAATTGCTTCTAAAACAATCAAGCAACCAAACACTTTAAAATTTATTAAAAAAGTAAACCCATTGTTTACTTATTAACAACTAATAATTCATAATAACGTGTTGTTTAAGCTACCGAGGTGTTATTATCAAATCAAATACTTAAATGCATTAAAAAAAATCAAACCACTCTCATGGCATTTTTTTACTTCTTATATATAAAACAAAAATAAAAACTTTGCAAAATTTATTTAGAATAACATTACCATTGAAGTAGCTTATTTGAGAAGCAAGGAATTATTGAGTGGTTCCATAATTTGTTAGTAATAAACAATATACACAGAGTGGCCAAACAAAAAAAATTGGAAAATCTACATTTAATTAGTATTTGTAGATAAATTGAAAAAGTTAAACGTAAGGAACGCTTATCTTTAAGAGTCTTAAATACCAGTCAAATAGTTTCTGTTGCAATCACGGCGGGAGGGGTGGGAATGCGAGGGTGCTTTTAATTTTCTTATCGTAAGCAGAATCGGAACCAGAGGTGGTTTCTACGATTTAACGATAGCCGGCGACACTTTACCGGCAGCGAATTCTAGGTTTTTGTTGTTGCAGCATGTGCGCTGGTTCTTATTTTTGAGGTAATCAAGAACAAAAAACCATAAACAAAAAATATGTTTGCACAAGCAAAAGTTTACTACACTTCTTTGAGGAAAAGAAAATTATTTATGCTTTAACGTAGACTAGATAAAAATTCATATATGACCTTAAAATGAAGACTCTTAAGTTTTGTTTCCCACTGGTGTCATTTTTATACTACATATATAATCCAATAAACACGTCTTTACCGCTGGCGCAGTGTGGAGGGTTACAATTGTACAAAATCCCCACTCCCTTAAGCTATATAATTATAATTTAAGAATCGTAAAGGCAATGCAAAGTATTTGCAACCAATCAAAAGAAAAGAAAGCTAATCTTTAGAAAGCAGAAAAACGTCATGGTACGAAGAATGAATGAATAAACGGGAAGTTATGACATAGCCACACAACACAACGTTTCGTTTCAAAAGTTAAAAACAAAAGGGTAACGATCAAACTGAAACCTCCACATGGAATGGATGTTAAGGTATATAATAAAATTGATTCCAAAAAAACAAACATGGGTTTGGGAGTTAAAGTTGCTTTATCTCTTTTGAGGATTGATGATGGTCCTGCCCCAACTCCTACACTTCAAAACTAGTAAGAAGCCTTAGAGCATTTATTTATTTATTTATTCGGCATGGTACATTTTTATTATTGTATTGGAATGTAAGTGTTATATAAGGAGCTTCAAAAGATCAATATAAACCTATCGGCATTTCCTCGAACAGTTGAAGAAGAATAAGGATGCCATGTTAATACAAAACAAAAGAAACAGGAAAAACACATGGCAACTCTGTATTGAGGAACGGTTTAAAAAAAAATTTCATTTTAATAAACAAATGTATTAGTCTAAAGACTTTTTATTTCTGGAAACAATTCATTAAATTAGTTGTTACGGGTTTATTTCAAAAAAGAAAATCGTATGTCGGGAGCCTTTTCATAAGCTCCATAAAAATTTGGGCGTTTTACATAGAGTAGTTGAAGCTAAATCAAGGCCTTTTAGGGTTGGCGGAGCTACTTACCGTGTTATTCCGAGTTTAAGATAGTTTTAAGTCACTAGGTGTAAGGTGACGCATGTATGTTGAGTCTTCTTAGTAACCAATCCTCAATTGGAACACTAAATTTAATTTATTGGTAAAAGAAAAACTTAACTGAAATTTGACACATTATTTGCAAACTTTAATTAAATTGTTGTTGCTAACGACCGTAATCTTATGCGACAGTCTCTCTTATTTCTGTCACATTTTCCTACTACTTTAAGTTTTATTTGGTATATTGAATTGTCTATTTGTCTCTGTGATTTGTGTTCGTTTTAGCGTATTAGACCTTTAGTAAAACCTATTGAACTCCTGTTCCTTACAAACTCTTCAAGGAACTCCCAACTCACCATGACTAAGCCAGACACTGCTGTGCTAACTACTACTAAATACTGGATTTTCGCACAAATTTAGTAGGCTATATCAGAGCAAAATTGTCTTGTCGTCTTTTTCTAGGTTGTACTCGCTAGAGCCGTTGTTTTCTATTATTATTTTGTGACCTACAACCGTTACATGGTTTGAAATACATGACTTAAAAATTTATGAGTTTGCTGTAGGAGCAAAGTACCTTTATTTGAAACAACATCAAAACTGTAATTATGAAAAACTATGTTTTATCACGCAATTACATTTTCTCTTCAAAAAAAATTAATGAAACTCTAATTAAAACCATTCAAATTCAAACAAAATACACCAACAAATTAATTCATCACATCCGTTTTCTCTGTCAATACTGTTACATTTGGATCGTCATTGTAGACAAAGGGAAGAAAGAAAAATAATTTTTATTTATTTAGATGTAATATCATATTTGAACGTAGTTTTTAGTTCCTGATCAACTTTTTAATAACAAATTTTAATATTATCAAATATAAAAAAGACTTGAGTAAAATTTATATTTTTACAAAACTGTATATACGGCTATTATAAATTTAATATCTGAAGATTATGTTTTGGATTTTAGAACATGCAAAGCTTTTTATAAAATAACTTTTTTTTGTTAAAATTAATAATAAAAAAGTATCTCATATGTTACCAACTTAAGTACATACACTATATGTGACATCAGATAACTGTAAATGTGAATGTTATAAAAAGTACCGCAATTCGAATTATCTAAGCGATAACTTAAAATGCAATAAACACTCGAGTTGATAAATCCAAGTAATAATTGCATTAGAACAGTCACCGTCGTTACAGTTATCTGTTAACAATTTGCTTAGTTTATACTATTTATATGTGTTCCTTATTACACGAGATGTCGTCAGACACAATTTCATTATATGTGTGACATGTTAGTCTGAGCTTTTTGTTCACATTTTTGGTTATTTGCATCACATGAATAGTAAAACATTAATAAAAAATTATTAAAATACAAAAAGATTAACTTTATCTGAAGAAATATTCAGATTTTTAGGCTCACTAGCGAATGGGTTAATTTATTTTTCAACTACTGAAATATCACTAAGTAATATTTGATATTCTTTCATGGCATATTTATATTAGTTCTAAACTCTTTTTAATATTAAAATAATAGAACATTTTAACTAAATCTTATCTTGTATTTTAATAACAAATTTTAATGTCCGACATAGTCCAATAATTCAATTTAAAAAAAAACTGAGAGTAGAAAACTAATAGGTAATATCACGCAAACGTAATAAAATGAAAATAAAACGACAATTTACAAAAACACGACTTCATAGTAAAAAAAACAAACAGATAACAGAATTTGGCGATACCAATTAACCGTAAAATTCACACAACTATCATATTACATTTTTCTTCAATCACAATTCATTGCACCGCAGTGGATAATTATGTTAATTATTCAAAAACCAAACTGCAATACAATTTTAACAGAACATGCGCCGTTTTATAAATAATGAAATATAATCAGTTTTAACCAATATGATGTGTCAAACGCCTTTTGTATGTTATACTAACATTACTAATCAATGATTGCATTATTTCATATATTCGGATTGCCCATATATTTTGTTAGCGCGCTTATCACTCTAATGAGCAGAGAGATTATTAGCCCCAGATTAATCGCTGTATGAGAAATTCTTTCACATCTTCTTTTCATTTTTGTCTTAATATTAAGTTACATAATTTATCTAATTGAGCTTTTGCTTCAATACAATAGTGTGAGTATAAACCTGACATTTACTCCACACAGCTACTAACAAACGTGATCGTGTTCATTTTAGAGTTGCTAAGTGAGTTGTTTGTTGAATTTTCTGAATGTCTCAGATTTAATTACGGTTTTTTAATTATCTCTCTCTCTTTTTCTCTCTCTGTCTCTCTCTCTCTCTCTCTCTCTCTCTCTCTCTCTCTCTCTCTCTCTCTCTCTCTCTCTCTCTCTCTCTCTCTCTCTCTCTCTCTCTCTCTCTCTATATATATATATATATATATATATATATATATGTCGTCTATATTTATATATATATATATATATATGTATATATATATATATGTAAATGCTTTTATTCTTTCACGTATAAACGTGTTTATAATAAAAATCTTTGGGGTTTAAACACGTGGTAATAATCATTCATTAATTACAACGTTTCGTCACGTTAACACGCAGCTTTTTCATGTAATTAATGAATAACAGTTTAGTTACTATGCGATTTTGACCATGAACGTGTCGCTGGACCAAAGTAACTAATAGCATTACATATCGGTATCATGGTAATGTTGCTTTGCATATTTTGTTGTACTGCTTGTTGGATATTTGGAGATCTTCTATCCTAAGGTAAGTTAACAACAATTTCCAAGTGTTAGTAAACCTTTTCCATCATCTCGTCACTCTCTTACGTTGGACAAAACCAATTGACGTATTTCTGCGAGAAGAAGAACATAAACTAGCAGTCCGAAAAGGATGTTTAACTTATTCTCTAGCTGAACATCATCACCAAACAGGACATAAATCGATTTTGAAAATACACAAAGCTAGGAAGAGAAAAATATTTATCTAACCGCCTCATTAGAGAACAAATTAAGATAGAAAGACGTCCTAGTTGCTTTAATAAACGAGATCAGTGACTATATATCCTAGATTTTCCACCGCTTTAATTGGGGACCAATACCGGATAGATGTCGTGTGCATGTTTACGGAAACTTTGTTATATATTTCAATATTTAAACACACAAATAAACGAATTAAAATGATTTTTATAAATTTTACTGTAAGTCCCACGACATCTATTGGTATTGGTCATCAATTAAAGCGATTAAAAGTCTAGGATATATAGTCACTGATCTCGTTTATTAAGGCAACTAGAGGTTTTTCTATCTTAATTTGTTCACTAATGAGGCGGTTAGATAAATATTTTTCATTTTCTAGCATTCTGGTATTTTCAAAAATCGATTTTATATCTTGTTTGGTGATGATGTTCAGCTAAAGAATGAGTTAAACATCCTTTTCGGACTGCTAGTTTGTGTTCTTCTCGCAGAAATACGTCGATTGGTTTGTCCAACGTAAGAGACGTTACATCATCCTCAAAGAATTTCGTAAATGCCTTGATCTTCAAAAATAATAATATCACCTGTTCTGCAAAACGCAGAGTTAGAATGGGTAAGTTCAGGACCAATTAGTTTACATAGAAAACTCAATTAGCAATTTAATTTTTCTACAAACACAAATAGTGTAGAACAAATTGAGAAATTTTGGCTGTTTTCACAAATTATTCACAAAAAAAAAGTTAAGTTTTGTCCAAACCACAAGATTAATTGACGGTAGGTTTTCAGTAAATCTTCTATTTCAAGAAAAGTATTTTATAATTAGGCAACTCTAGAAATTGCTAAAAATAGATTGTATGCACTTGAAAAAGTTTGAATAGAAATGAAGATTTGAAAAACATTATTGTAATTTTATTAAAGAATACATAGAGTTGAGTCATGTGTCAAAAAATAGATTTACAACATATGGCATATACAATTCTACATATTATTTACCACATCACATTGTAAGAAATTATTCTTAATTGACAACTAAACATATAGTCGCTTTTAATGGTAGTTGTAAATCAACTTCCTCTTAATGACGCACTAAAGGTAGGACCTACTATTCTATATTACTAAAGTTTAGAAACATACCTAACACTGTTATCAAAGCAGATATTACTAAAATGTACAGGCACGTTGAGGTTGCTGCAAAGCGTACGAATTTTAAACGTATTGTCTGACGATTTGATCCAAATCAACGTTTAGAGCATTACATTATTAACACCGTGACGTATGGCACATCTTCTGCTTCATTTCTATCAACTAGATGTCTGCAGGAATTGGCGCATCAACATAAAATTTCTTATCCAAAAGAATCTGAAGTCATCGTAAATGATTTTTATGTTGATGATCTAATAAGTGGTTCATCTGCTGTTACATTAATCCACAATTTATATAAAATTATTAATTCAGGTTGTTTAAAAGAAAGGAAAAGGAAAAAGAAAAACAAAGAGACAAAGGGTGCGAAGAATCTTTGGGTTCGGCAAGGCTGCCATTTATTAATATGCACATATAATGTGCAATCATTAAAAACAGAAGAAATGATTAAAAGACCTCGAAAGTAAATTAGAGAAAATTAATTGGGACATAGTAGGTATCAGCGAAGTGAGAAAGGAAGGAGAGAAATGTATTAGATTACAGTCTGGCCACATACTATTCTACAAAGGTCAGGAAGGTGTATCACTGTGGGGGAGGGAATACTTATTAACAAGAAATAAGCGGATAATTTATTATACAGTATACAGTTAAATCACATAGAATTATATATATATTATTATAAAAATATCATCGAAATACGGTCTAAAAATAATAGAGGTATATGCACCAACCAGCGACTATGATGATGAGGAAGTTGAAAGTCTAAATAAAGAATTGACAATGTGTATACAAGAAAACCATACTCAATATACTCTAATAATAGGAGATTTTAACGCTAAAGTGGGAAAGAAAGAGGAAGAAACTGAAACCTGTATGGGAGACTTTGGAATAAATGATAGAAATGAAAGAGGAAATACGTTGATAAACTATCTGCAAAGTGAACATCTATATGCAATAAATACGTTTTTCAAAAAAAGAAAGAGTCGAAAGTAGACTTGAGTAGTCCTGGCGGACGTACCAAAAACAAAATAGACTTTATAATATCCTCCCATAAACATTATAATCAAAGATGTCTCTGTCTGAATAGCATTAATACTGGTAGTGATCATCTTATTTAGATGTAAAGTATACATAAATTCAAAATTAGAAAGGATCAGACAAATTCGAAAAATGAATCGATGTAATGAAGGAAGAATAATAACTGTAAACGGAAAAAGTACAGGACGAATTAAGAACACAGATTAAAAAAAATGCTATATACAAACAAGACAACTTAGAAGAAAGAAGTGAAAAATGACAAAAGCAATGAACAATGCTGTTAGTAAAATAAAAGTTCAAAAATGAAAAATTCAACTAGAATAAGTAAAGAAACAAGATTTACACAACTTAACAGAGACATTAGAACAACAATTAAAAATAACTTAAAAATATGGCACGAAAGGAAAATAGAGGAAACACTAAACGATGGAGGTAGTACCAAGAAATGGAAAAGAAACATGGCGCTTGGTAGTGATATTATAACCTCGATAAGAGATGCAAGTGTAAAACTATACGACTCAAATTTAAGACAGTTAAACGTATTCGTAGATAGAAAAATTACAAATGTGAATTCAGAAGATATTCCAGATATAGAAGAGTTTGAAATAGAAAAAGCATTAAAGACTGTTAAGAACAAAAAAGCAGCCTAAGAAGACGGAATATTACCAGAAATGTTAAAAAAGAGGGAAAAATGCTTTTTAAAAGAACTACAAAAATTGTTTAATGACTGTTTACAAAAAGGAAAGATACCAACAAAATGGAATAATGCAGTTGTAGTGCTTTTACATAAAAAAGGGATAAAACCAAACTAGAGGATTATAGACCAATTAGTCTCCTATCACAAATATACAAGTTCTTTACAAAATTTTGACCAATAGACTAACAAATAAGTTTGACCAATACCAGCCACGAGAGCAAGCCGGATTTTAGAACAGGTTTTGGAACAACACAGTGGTAAGAATTTAATAGAGAAGGCCAAAGAATGCAACATACCACTATATTTGGGCTTTGTAGAATTTCAATAAGGCATTCCCACTCTCTTGAACTAAACGCCATCTTAAATTCCTGCAAAATAACCGAATAGATCATAGGTATACAAATCTAATTCAAATATATATATCAAAACTAGAGAAAGCCAGCATGCTACGCATGCGTTAAGTCACAAAATATGAATTAGCTTTTAAAGAGCAGACAGTCATGAACAATAATTAGCACTTACATTAACATTCATCAGTTGAATGAATGCAGAGTATGTACTCCATGAATTCGTAAATGAATCGAGTATTCGCGTGCGCCAGCAACGAATCGAGAGTAGGTGAGGACACAAACGACATACAACATATTAATATAGAAGATATAGATATAGTACGAATAGAAATTATTTATTAATAAATATTTAGAACTGGATTTATTGGCTCGACCGTTTTAACGTAATACAACAAAGTTTATTTAGGTGAGATTGACTGTTTGGTTCGCATAAGGCTCGCAGTTACGCGTGTGAGTCACCAAGTTCGTATACGAAGATTTTTTTTAGGTGAAATTGAATCCTCTAGTTAAACCATTCGAAAATTGCAAAATTACGAATATTTAGATTTTTTATTCGTGTTTTTACGTAATATGGTCCCGGAGTTATAAAATTACAGTATTAGTATAACAATGTAAATTGCTTAAAAAAAATTTTTTTAAATAATAAGTTTTATTAAACATGTGATAAGGTCATAAAAGGAACGTTTTTCTTAAATAAATTTTTTTTTATCTGTTATAATTTAGAAATTATGGCCGTTTTAGTTTTCGAATGAAATTTTGTCGGAAACGTTTTTTGCTTATAACTTTTGAAAACGCGAGAGGTCATTAAAACTGAACGGCCAAAAAATTTAATTTTTTAACCGCGTATGATGTTTTATGAATTTTGAGAATCGGTCCGTAACTAAGCGAGTTGTGGTCAACTTACGACTCAATTTGTTTGAAATTTTTTGACAAGTTTTAACATTTTTTTTTTATCTTCAAAGATGCTCTCGTACAAAAATCTAAATCAAAAAATAAAGCCACATCTTTCGTAAACTTGAAACTTTTATCCATACAAAAATATCGCAAACCGTTCTAATGTGAGACGAATTTGAAAAAGGTCGATTTTCGCATGTACTCCATGTGAATTCTATCAAAATGAATCGAGAGTATTCGGTAAAACAGAAGGTGAGGACGCACTAAACGACATAACATATTAATACACACAAGTAGTGGTATTCTCTGGTGTTAACGACTATAGTCGGTTTTACGTCCAAAACTAGACTGAACTAAGTAGAGTTACTTTATATTTTTTTAACCTAGGTGGAGGGGAGTTATTTTGAAGAAGAGGAAGCATACATTTGGTATTCTCTTTATTATCCCGCCGTTCCTTTACGTTTTTGAAGTCTTGTTAGTTAGAATTGTCCAAAAAGTTTAGGTTTTTTTGGTTGAAATTTTACAGAATTTTAAAGGTTACTTTGTTCCTGGGACTTGCTTAAATTCTAGATCATCTCCGGTTCTTCTTCATCTGTTTTGTTTGCTCAAGGATCTTGTTTAGTTCCTTGCGGAGTTGCTAATTGCATGGTAGACCGATTTACCCAACTGGTCAACAGGTACTTTCGTTTTTGTTCGTCAATAACTTTTTAGGATGTTTACTTAGGGTTCCTTTTTCTTAAAACAACTAAAGCGCTTTTTGTGATTTTTATAGGGGATGGTTTTTTATTTAAAAAATGACTTGTTTTTTCTTTACATATAACGAGATCGAGTAGCAGCACCAATGCAATTTCGCGATTTTAATTTATATTCTCACTTGCGTTTAGTTAGTAAGTTTCCATCTACAGTATGATAAATGCACTAAATAAATTTTGAAACGTTATAAGTTTCAACTAAGAAAAATGCCAACAGTTAACTGTAACGACGTCACAAGCCATTTAGTAACGTTTTTCGAGTTGCGTATGGTACCTGTATTTATTTAAAGTCCATTTCTAGTGTAGGGGAGATACTAGTGCAACTTTTAAAGTAGTTAGAACTCTTCAATTGACAATAAACAAAATATTTTTTTATACAAATTCCACCATAGTCCTTGTTTGGTTGCGGTTAGAACCAGATAGGCTTAAATCTTTTGTATCTCATTGCATTTCAAAATCTAATAGAAGTTAAGTAAATGAAATAGATATCAAGCGATCGAATAAATATCCTAAATTATATAGACTTTTACCGTCGTTAAAGTTATGTCTTCTCTGACTATGAATTTAAAACCATTATTCTCCTTAGAAACTTGGCATCTAAAAGATTTGAAACCCGACTTTTTCTGATTCTGGAAAACCATTTAACCTGAAGTAGAGATCAACATACCATACTTTTTTTTAACCATCCTTGTCAACAAAAGTAAAAATTGCTGTACTAGACACCCATTTCGCCAAACGTTGTAGGAATTGACTGTTTCTTCGGATTTTTAACTTATTGATGAGTATCTAAACTCAAGACATTTTCATTTGATTAATTTTTATAGTTAATTTAATTAAGGATACGAGACGCTGACTTCAAATATTTAGAAAGTAGTGGTATTCTCTGGTGTTAACAACTATAGTCGGTCTTACGTCTAAAACTAAACTGAACTGAGTAGAGTTACTTTATATTCCTTAAAATTTGTTTTTTTTATTCCTTTGTAGTGTGAGCAGTTGGTAGGGTAAGTATAGATTATTTTCTTTCTTTTTCATTTTCGTTTTCGGGTGCGGAGTTCTTTAGAACTTTAAAACCGCACTCTAAAACTGTAGAGGCTTTTAACCTAGGTGGGAGGGAGTTATTTTGAAAAGAGGGCATACATTTTAGTATTTTCTTTATTATCCCGCCGTTCCGTTACGTTTTTTGAAATCCTCGTTAGAATTGTCCAAAAAGTTTGTTTTTTATGGTTGAAATTTTACAGAATTTTTAAAGGGTACTTTGTTCCTGGCACTTGCTTAAATTCTAAATCATGTCCGGTTCTTCTTCATCTGTTTTGTTTGTTCAAGGATCTTGTTTAGTTCCTTGCGAAGTTGCTAATTGCATGGTAGACCGATTTACCCAACTGGTCAACAGGTACTTTTGTTTTTGGTTCGTCAATAACTTTTAGGATGTTTACTTAGGTTCCTTTTTTTAAAACAACTAAAGCGCTTTTTTGTGATTTTTTTAGGGTATGGTTTTCAGATAAAAAATGACTTGTTTTTTCTTTTACATATAACGAGATTGAGTAGCGGCACCAATGCAATTTCGCGATTTTAATTTATATTTTCACTTGCGTTTGGTTAGTAAGTTTCCATCCACAGTATGATAAATGCACTAAATAAATTTGGAAACGTTATAAGTTTCAACTAGAAAAGGTTTTAACAGTTAACTGTAATGACGTCACAAGTCGTTACAGTTAACTGTTACATTTTCTTAGTTTATACTATTCACACGTGTCCATGTTATACACGAGATGTCGTAAGACACATTTTACTTATTTTATAAGTTTCACTTTGTTGGAAGTTAGGTTCGGATAGAAGTTTATTTGTTGACGATAGCGTCATTTTTTCCTGCTCTCTCGTTTCCGGCTGCTCTGAATGTGCTCGTAAAAATAAAACTTTGCTGTGTTTCTCTTAATTAAAATTCGAGAATCGGCATTTTGTGTACAAACCATGTTATCAAAACTAAAACATATTCCTAAATTCTGGTAATATACGTTACGTGCTTGAATCTACTCGAGACGGTTAAAAATACAAAAAGTATTTAAATACATTATTAAAAAAAGACTTTTGTTTTGCATTGGTAAGAGGGATATTGGACAATAAGGTTCTGATTTGTTCGAATCTTTACCTGCTTTAATGAATAGGTCACAACAGTGCTTTCTTAAAAATGTTACATTCTGGATCTATCTATTGAGTTAAAAATTGTGAGCAAAAATTTCGCTGCGTCTGGTAAAAATGCAATAGCATTAAGTATTTTATATTATCATAACCAGGTGAATCGGTGTACTAGGGTTCAAATCTCAAGTGCCGGCCATTATTTTTTCATTTTTTTTCTTAGTAAATTTACTTTTAAAGAAGGGCAAAAATATTCTTATAAATCTATTTTGTAAGTTACATAAATTTTATTAATCATTAGGTAATTCAAATTGTGATGTCGTAGAAAAAGTATAGTACATGTCTCGAGTAGTAAAAGCAATTGCGTACAGTGGAAAAGTTATATACGAGCGACAGAAGGGCAGTCAATGTATATACTATTATATTATACTTATTGGGGTCCTCTCCAAATAGTTTGATTTTATCTTGTTTTTGTTCAAGAGAATCCATTTCATTAGAGGTGCAAAATTCAGTCTCAATGACGTTAACGTTGTAATCTATATTAAGTTGTGCCGCCTCTTTGAGCTGGGAACCGTATTTACTAAATGATTTTTACAGTTTGATGAAATTAAACTAACAATTGGGGTCTTTTTTGCCATACCCGCCCTATTTGGGGGGGGATGACATATTAATTAATTAAACACACAAAAGAAGTTAATTACTTGCACACTTTGCACTTAAAATTACAATTTTATTTAAAGTTTTTGATAATGTTTTAGAAGATCGGCACAAATCGTCGAAGAAAACATTCGCACGTGTACTGTGCCAAAAAAAAGAAACTTACCAATATTTATTGCCGCCGATCGTTCAACAAGGAAAAATGGACCGATTCTAACTCAATAGTACTAAAATTATTTTAGTGGGGTTTTATTTTACTCTTCCATTACTAATCCGTCTTTGTGCATTGATTGGTTTTGTGTTACATTCTTTCCTGCCGATGAATCCATTATTCTTGGGGTACGTTGACCATTATTAAGATTCTCTGTAACCAACTATTTGATCTTATAGTCTTATAGCTTCTTCCTGGGCGATAAGTCATCGTGCCAACGATGAAAGGTGAATCTTTCTACAATTCAACGCTCTTTATAATATCTTTTTGTAAGTGGCCAACTTTTCAGAACAGGGAAAAAGTGTGACTATTATTTTATACCGACTTTGTTAATTGTTTTGTTTAATGTAAACTACTTAAATATCTTCAACAACAACAATACTGGACTTTAATTGAGTGCGTACCGAATTTGACATGCAACCTAACGGTCTTCAGCTATATTGTTTCGTGTACAGCTGATTTTCCGCGTAATTACCATAACTTTTAGCAATTGTCCGGAGCACATTTTGGTATATAGACTGGATCACATTTTTACATTGCGGTGTCGATTACGGGCTAATAAAATAAATTACCTAATTGCAATTCGGCTCACATTACTGATTTCTGTTTAGTGTTATTTTATTGTCCAATTAAGTTAGGATACGAAAAATTACAGAGGCGTACTCATATTTATAATATTGTATATAAGAACGAAGTTAAACCATTTTTAACGTTTCTTTTGTTACTTTACTCCAAATAAACAAGTTGTATCCGATTATTATAGCTTATTTTTCATCCTGACAGTATATTTGTTACTATTGGGTTTGCTGCTGGCTGGTGATTTCGAATTAGTTTTTCGCGCCAGCTTAAGAAATTTGGCGCCCTTAGAATAGAATTTGACATTGTCGAAGACCATTTCTCTAGTGCTTCATATACACGCCCTCTCTTTGACAACGTGTAAGCTTATTTCGTGTAACAATCTGAAATGTTATTATTACCCAAATAATTGAATTATAGACCAATTTCTCCCTACAGTATAGACAGCCGTGTTTACACTCATGCGTTTAAATATAAATTTTTTGTTTGAGAAATTTTCTAGGGATTTTAGTTATTTGAAATCGCCAGTTTTGATAATTTATCTGCATTTTTCTCGCAAGTTATACCTCCACTTCCTGTTGACTGACTATTGCGAAAGGTGTACATGGAACTATGTTGTCCAAAAATTAAACAATTTGGTACGTACTTTTGTAATATCGATTAAAGTAAATCATCTCATTCAAATTAGGAATAACTCTTCGACTTCTGTTTCAGTAAGTCCTTTTTTACTTTCTTTGCTGGCTCTCACTTTTGGAAATTTCCTGACTTTTTCTACTAACGACGTTTTAAATAATTAATGGATCTTTAATTTTGGTTATGCTGGCAACAATAATAATCAAAAATTATAAAATATTGAAGTGAGTCTGGTATTATTACAACGTTGGATATTCAACCTACCTTTAGACCGTCTTCTGGTCAAGGACACCACCCAAGATGAGCCTGTTATCTAGTTCTTACGCGAGCAGCTAGTAACTGTTACAACGGAATCCATTTTGATTTTCCTTTTCTTCATTGGATAATAAAATGTAGATTTGATACGGAAGCTTCACATCAGCCGATTAATTGTCTAACACCGAAAACTTCCTATTTTACAAGCTAAGTTAATTCTTTTATGCGTGTCATTCATAAATTTAGTCGCGTTCTATGTATACGTACCGCAGCCGTGAGTTTAACAACGTACCTTTTTAATTACTGTATAAATAATTTTGTGAACTTGAAAGATCTTTCCAGTACCTAATTAATTTTGTGCCTTTGAAACTATTTAAATAATCGGCTAAGGTCGGTACTCTCCATGTTGTTGTCAAGTACATTCCGAACAATCAGTGCTACGACTGTCAAATGTGTATAATACGCTAACTTATTTGGGGCGTTTGTGCCTTGAATTGTATTTATTGCCTTAACTCGCTCTCGTGAATTAATATTTTATAACTATATTTTGCTATTAATTCTAAATGATATTATCTATTGTTGTGTCGATGTGTTTTCTATGTGTCTTAATTGAACTCTAGTCGCTATAATAACATACATATTTCCTATCCACATTACGGTTTGTTTCTGTGTTTACTAGTTCCTAGTGGCTCTAGAAAATCTCTTATACGCAATCCTGGGTGGCGCTTATAAATTATTTGTGCAGTGTAGAAGCCTTCATTTCATTGATTCTCAATCAGCCCTGACCACTTCCCGACTAGAGGAGCTGCCGGCAGGTTTCTAGCACTGTTATATCTTTTTAGTTTGTTTACAAATAATAAACAAATCCTATAATTAAAAATACTAAACCATTAAATTAAAAATTAAGCAGCTCCTAGTGTAAATATATATATTATCTTGTTTGTGCACATCATACAGTGATAAATAAAAAAAATTAAGACACATTATTATTTATTTTCGCCTTAGTAAAGTCGTTAATAACAACATATTACCTATTACAAAGAAATTGTTATGTGAAAACACAGACGCATTTAATATAACACCAATATGTTGACGTTACTTAATCACCGTCAATCTAAGAAACATAATTAATCAAATAATCTCACTGCAATTGATGGACAAATTAAAATTTTGTGCTTTTTCATAAAATTATTATTCTCAGTTAATAACGTTCATTGTATTATCTTAGCCAATATACAAATAGTCATCAAATGTACATCTCTACATTATAACCTTAATTACACCTTATACTACGGATTTGGTCAATATTCGTCAATTTTAACTTCGGTCCATCACCGATTATAAATCATTACATCAGTTATATTATTCTCGAATATATATTGAGCATAGCGTCGAAGGATAATAATATTACGTTATATCAATATCCTTGCCTTGGAATATCCCACACAAGCACTTTCAAATATTGCATCACACATCGCAAAACATATATCTATACTCAGTATACTATTGGCGCGGAGTAATAAACCTGTCAGAATTATCGAATCTCCCGTATTGCAGTGGCGTAGGGTACCTGATACGTTTGGAAAATCATATTTTTAGTAGGTAAATATATTATAATAGTAAATATACCTTGATATGAATTATTATGTGGTTATATGTTATTTATTTTATTTTGTATATAGATCACATTACAAATTTTACTTCTTACGTTATTATATACCATTATTTTTGTATCTTGGTTAATACCCATCTACGGCTATGATTCTCGTTTCGTCAGAACCTGGGCTGATGGCAACGTGTTTACACAGATTAAACTATTGTTCTCAGACCTAGATGGGTCGATATGCTGCAAGAGCAACGGCACAATGATCGTATTTTGGTTAGAATTTATTGGTTTTACTTAACCGTAGAAGTACAGCTTTCACAAGAAAATAAAAAAGAATATTTCAAGCAATTATGATTTATTACTCCGCACCAATAGTATGCAGACTTTAGATGGTCTAATATCATTTATTGCGGTACTGTTGTTGGTGATAAACTGTGTTAGCTGTCCGCAATTCAACACAGTACAATATTTCTGCCAAAAATGAATAGCACTTAATTGGAAAGTAATGTTAATAGTATTTTAAAATTATGAGGTAATGACATAGTGTTCTGTAACAACTTTCTAAATGATCTTTTTTAAATTTTATTCGAGCAGACTTTTACTATTGAATAAATTATTACGAGATAGAATAGAATAGCAGCTGTTCCACATACAAATTATTTTGTATGAAAATAGATGCATTAAAAAAAGTTATTTTATACTTGGAAGTTCACATTTTATTTTTGTTTTAATAAAACTTCTTATGAAAATGCAACAGATATATTGCGCTTGTACTTGAGATCACTATTTATTCTATATAAAGTTTTATCCTAGTAATCCTGGTTTAGCAGTATCTGAAATTCTCCACTGCAGAACAAATTAAAAAGAATTTTGTTTCGAGGTAATCCTACTACAGTAAGTGATGGTTCCAATCACGTGGACTTACAGATATGTCCGGTTGACCGCCTTCAAATCACATACTATATCCATTTGTAGGATTTAAGCGCCATTAAGAAAACGCACTTTATATCTGGTCTAAAACTAAACTATTGATTTCTGTTTTACTATTACTTCAAATTCCACTACAATAAATGCATTTCCAATTTATATAAGAAAGAATTCTCAATAAAATACTGATTACGTGCGTACACTTGGTTTGTATTTTGTGCTCAAAATTCAATTTTTCTAACTGGGATGTCCACTTTTATACATGTCTATGTAAAAGTTACACATTTGCTTCAACATTGAGCTTATTGTTAGCCAGCGCTATGCATCAAAAGAATAAGCCGCTTTAACTGGTAGCTTGTCCGACCTCTATCAAATTTGCGCCTCTTTGAATAGGTAGGGTTAACCTTACTTTCCGCATTACGGAATTAAAGCTCCCTTCTAGTAAATTATACTTCAATCTTACACCTCTTTCTGTTGATTTCTTTTATTCTATTTAAATAAAATTAATTAATTTAATTTACGATTTTTATATTTTCTTCAATAATTTTAATAAACCAATTGTATTACTTTATATGCTCAAAAAAAAGTGGTCAACGGTTATTAAAAAATTATTTTTGTTAGTTGAATTGGACTATATAATTACTCCTAATTCTTAAAAACATGTCGATTTTTATAGAAAGCACGACGCAAAATCTGATTTCTTAAAATATGAATTTAAACTAAAACCTAAGAATTGTAATTACCTGAGAGTAAAATTTTTTATCCAGACACACAAGTTTTTTGAGCAAATATAAAAACTAAATATTCTCGTATAGCATACATGCAAACATAATTGTAAAATAAACCGTATAAATTGGTTAAATGTTGTCAAGTTGTTGGAAAAATGGAATAGTCATGTGCATTCGATTGCGTTCCAAAAAGGTATTCATCTTCACTAGTTTCACGAAAGTTTTTTAGAACGACTTCTTGCACGAATTAAACAATACTGTTACAAATTGTTCGTGTGCCGATAGGTATATCGTTTAAAACAATCATGTGTAAACGTTATATAAATAAATTGTATGTAGATAAAAAATTTAAATTTTCAGTTATCAGTTTGTTTACTTTTTATATGTTGTTAAAATAATGCGTAATTGTGAATTTTAGACATTAAAGTGCAGAGGAAGTATTTGTACCCTTTATACCATTTATTCCTTGCACTTACTGTTACGTTAACGTTAAACACAACGTATCCAACAAACGTGACAAACACTTCTATTATCGCAAATGTTTAAGGTTAAGATAACATGACCGTAATGAGAACTAATTAATTAATATTTTCAAGAAGAGCTCTCTTTTATCTAACCAACATTTTATAGTTTTTATTTTAAAGTTTTTGTTGAATTTAAGTAGTTTAATTACTGTGTAGTGGCATTTAAATTAGTTGTTCGGATTATGTGACTATTTTACATGTTGCGGGAATACGGTGCGGCAATGAGAAACTGGATTCTTGATTAGTTGGTGCATGGTGAAGGTTGCGTTGTAATTTTTTTCTTGCACTCACATGTGTTATGCAATGATCCTAAGACATGCAATGGCTTGTTTTAAAATACCCAAATTTTAAAGGCAGTTTCACCTTTTCCTTTGTTGGACAAGAAACATTTGAAGAAAGGATAACCAAGTTTTTCAGTGGCGGTTGAAATTTTAACGGTTTCTAACAGGTCTAGAAGGTTTTTGTTTAATATGGCCGTTAGAAATGTCGTTCGAAAGAAAGGATGAAGCTTGTGGTTTAGGCGGCGGAGGTGCTGAAGAAACTTATTCTAGAGTCTTAGTTATTTTGCACGCTTTGTGTCTTACCACATGGTGAAAGTTGCAAGCGGTAATTTTTTCTATGCAAAATCCTAAGACTTGCAATGGCTTCTCTTAAGATACCCTAATTTTAAAAGGTTTATATTTTTCCCTTTTGAAAGGAAACCTAATCGCTTATTGTTGTTGTTATACCTCAGTCAATAGAGCAAATAATAAGTAAATTTTTGACAAAAATAATAGTAATATAAAGTACCTTATATTCATGTTTTATACCGAAAATGAATTGTTGTTATATAGTTAACTAACATTTAAATGCAAAGAAACGTGTTTTTCTCAACTTTTTTCCTGAGTGAAAAGTAATAAACCAATGTTAATGGTGTAAAACAAAAGTTGTAGAAGGTAAAAATACGAACAAAATGAGCACTAATTGAACTCGATTAGGTAATAAACTTTTCGAGAAAAATTTTAAAAGTAAAATATTTGGATTTTCGTTTCAAAAATTCTTTTTGATATGTAGGACAAATCTTTCAGAAAATAAGAATAATGATCCGTACTAAATGTGTGCAAAACTCTGGAATTGTGGGGCAAATAGTTTATGCACAATTGCGATTTAAAATTATATTCAATTAAGACTGAATGCTCTTGTGATCGTCCAATTGTCAAAAATAAAAATAGAATTGTGCAGTTTAAATAGAAGGAAAAAAACGCATATTATCATTTTTTTATAAAATGGTATTTAACACCCAAAAAAGGCATGCAAAATGACTGAAAATGACTGAAAATGACCGAGTGTGAGAATACGGTGGAGTAGTGTTGGTACCCGCCGCGGTTTGAAGGGATTGCAAATTATTTAAGCACGCTGCGCACGGGTACTCCCATTACTGCTCCGTTTTGTCTCATTCGGTCATTTTCAGTCATCTTTGCATGCATTTTTTGCGTGTTAAATATCATTTTATCAAAAATCAGGATATACGTTTTCTTTCTTTCTATTTCCTAAAAGATTTATCCTATATCTCACAAAACAACGGATCTACAAATTATAAAAGAAAAACCCAAATATTTTACTTTTTCCAATTTTTTTTAGAAAGTTATTTTTCTTTTTACACTATTAACATTAGTTCATTACTTTACACTCAAGAAAGAAAAGTTGAGAAAAACACGTTTTTTTGCATTTAAATGTTAATTAACTATATAATAAACAAGGTACTTTATACTATTTACAATTACATGGAGTAGGTGGTATCCTACTATTATTTTGTCAAAATATATCTCTATTTACTACACTATTAATATAAATGTATAAAAAAATCTTTCTTTACAGCACTCATATACAGCGTGTTGTTATATTCGTGCGACAACGCTTTACCACAAAAGGTCTTTTAAATTGGTAAATTTTGATATAAGAACTTGAGCTTAGTTGCTGAGATACAGGGTGTTGAAAGTTTAAAATAAAATAAAAATTTGCAATAAATTAAAGATGCCTTTAAAATTTTTTTTCAAATTTGGTGATTAATATATTACTCAAGAAAGGCATATTTTGAAATAAACTAACTTTCCAAAAAAATTTCCCGTGGCGCTATAAGATTTAGTGACAACTTTTACCCTCTTATTTTTTACGATACTGGAACAAATAATTTTTTAAATTTTTTTAAATTCTCTATTAATTTTTATTTTAAACTTTTAACACCCTATATCTCAGCAACTAAACTGGAGTAGAGCGTTATCGGTCAAACTAAGAAACACCATGTATAGTTTTTAAAGCGTTAATTATAAATCTAACAACAATAAAATATGAAATAAAATAAGTGAAACCTAAGAAACGAATCGACTTAAGAAACAAACTGAAACATGTCTTGTACGTCCCATGTAGAAATTACAGCTGCTATGTGAGAGCAACAGCCAACAACCTTTGCTCCAGCCTTGCACGTACAGTAATATCCCAAGATGGAATCAACCACCATTCTGCTTGTGTTACTTTAAAACCGACCCGCAAACTGGACTCCAAAAATTTTTCGGCATTTTAGGTTTAGTTTGATTTTAAATACTTTATCCTTTTTGTGAGCTTTAATATAATACTCAGCCATTTTGTGTTGGTACGTCCTAAGAGTAATTTTTGAATCTCTGATAGGAAAAAGAAGAAAGTCCGTACATTCTACAACCAGCAACCATTGCTGAAATCACTCCTTCTCCCTTCAGAAACTCCATAAATTTGTTCCTTTTGGTCAAGGATTTGACTCTTGCTGTACTAGGCCAGCTCTAATTTTCATTTGGTTTAATACTCCAGCGAAATTTAAAATTTCGCAAACAATCTTGTAGATTGTAGCAGTATTTCTAGCATAATGACCAAGTATTGTGTGCATGAAAAACTTCATTGCATCTGCATCACTTTCGGGTGCCTTAAAGGGACCAATGACGTCCAGAATATGTCCTGATGACAAACAAATTTACATTACTTTGTATAAGTTACGCATCTTTTGTCCAGAAAAGGTTTGCTTCTGGTGCTTCTGGATTTTGGCTTCTCCCGATAGTTATAGGTTTCATCCATCGCACAAGGCAAATCATTCTCGTCATTGTTCAGTATGATTTGAAACGATTTTCTGTTGTAAAGGTTTAGTGGTTTTTTGCGGGTGATGTGTTAAATGCCAAGAGTTTTAGAAATGAAATGTTCGGCAACTGATGCAACAGACTGAGATACCCCACTTTAAGTTGTATCAAAATAGTAAGCAAAGTAGGATTGTTGCTCGGTTTTTCATTAACATCAGATTAACATAGCAAGTGCATTTCAGGCAGTCCGATTTTGCTGTTATTTTGTACGTTACACAAACTTTGCGCAGTCATGGCATCCCATTAATAACATTAATTAGCGGATGCATGTTGACCAATTCTAAGGAAAATTTGACGGTTTAGTTTACATATCATCTTGGTAAATCTTATTACATAAAAAAATGTGAAGACTCTAACTCAGAAGTGAACTGCCCGAACGTTGCAAACCCAAGAGATTGTCTCATTCTCACTGACTAATAATAATAAAAATCATTTGTTTTACATTCCAACACTGAACCCTCTATTTCTATTAGAGTATTTTCTAATAATATGTTAAAAATTTTAGAAGAGCCCAAAGGATGCTGGAGTTTCGACTGATCATGACTGTTCTTTTGCAATGCAATGTGTTATTACATAATACATGGTTATGTTATTGATTATAAACTTCGGAAAGATGTTCATCCTATATGGACGAAATACGACACAAAAGTACGATGAAACGTAGATGGCTGTATCGTTGATTTCCGACAAGATTTCGCAGTTTCCTTGTTCTTTATTTATGTCAGTTCCAGTATACCTGTCTTAATGCGCGTTCCTTGAATAAGAATACGAAAGTAGTTTGAAATTTAAAGTTATTGCATTGTTACAAGATACTGCATTGATTATAAAATTAGTTACTATACTTTTTGTAAAAATGAGTAAATATAAATACAGCAGTTGCATAAATAATAAAAAATCGGCGTAGACGCCGTAGACATACGTTTTTTTAAATTTTCTACAAAAATGTAAAACGTACAAGGGAATAGCGAAAAATTGTGGAAAATTGGTATTGCGGTTGTGGATATTGACACTAGAAAATAATTTGATATGTGAACCTTCCGAAATTATTATAAACAGTAAACGTAAATTATTAAGCAAAATGTGTGTCTTACGACATCTCGTGTAAAACGTTGACACGTATGAATAGTATAAACTAAGAAAAATGCCAACAGTTAATTGTAACGACACATGTGCGTTTAAAGTGCATAGCGCTATCTAAGCGACAGCTTTAATGCTTGAAACACGTGTCGATAAAGCCAAGTAAAACTTGTACAGAAGCATAACACGCAACGAAAGAACACCTGATGCCGCATTTCGCTCTTATTATGAGCTCATCAGAGGTGTATACTTAAGTGCGGTATGCTTCTGTACAAGTTTTATTTTGGCTTTATCGACACACGTGTGTTTCAAGCATTAAAGCTGTCGGTTAGATAGCGCTATGCATTTTAAACGCACAAATGTCGTTACAATTAACTGTTGGCATTTTTCTTAGTTTATACTATTCATACGTGTCAATGTTTACACGAGATGTCGTAAGACACACATTTTGCTTGTTCATTGCTCCACGAGAGTTTAAAAGACCAACCGCCGTCTTGTACAGTTGTATACCGCACTTAAGTATGCACCTCTGATTAGCTCATAATAAGAGCGAAATGCGGCATCAGGTGTTCTTTCGTTGCGTGTTATGCTTCTGTACAAGTTTTTACTTGGCTTTATCGACACACGTGCGTTTCAAGCATTAAAGCTGTTGCTTAGATAGCGCTATGCGTTAAACGCACACATGTCGTTACAATTAACTGTTGGCATTTTTCTTAGTTTATACTAATCATACGTGTCAATGCTATTACACGAGATGTCGTAAGACACACATTTTGCTTATGTTCATTGCTCCCCGAGAGTTTAAAAGACCAACCGCAGTCTTGTACAGTTGTACTGTACTGATCATTTGAAGCAAGCCTAGGTATCCATACCAATTAGTTCCATATTCTTTTATCTATTTCTCTGAAAAACTATTGATGTCAATGACTGTTCAAATCTGAAAAGTGATTTAAACAGGCTAAGTGACTATTGTAAACATAATGAAATTTATTTAAACATAGCTACATGCAAAATGATATCTTTTACCCATAATATAAACAAAATTTCTCATATTTATGAAATCATAAATGAAGAACTGGAAGTCGTTGAAAGCTATTCGTGTTGGGGGGCGTTTGACTCTAAAATGCCTTTCAACATCAACATTACAACGTTCTTGATAAGTTATATAATTTTAGGATTTATAATGCAAATCTGTCAAAATTTTAATTCTATACAATCTTTCAAATGTTTATATTTTTCCTCCTACTTATCCTTTTAAATTTTTCTGCCCAAGTTTAGAATCCTTAGTATGATACTTGTATCAGTAAGCTACAGAATATTAAAAAAATCAGCGCTGTATATGAGTAGAATGTGTAAATTAAATTTCAATAGTAATGCTTCAATCTATAATCATTTTAAGCTACATACATTAGTAGAAATTTTTAAACAATACGAGGGTGGTCTGAAAAGTTTCCGACCTAACATAGCTACAAGAATTTTTATCTTAAAATTAATTTTAGTTTTTCTACATAGTCTCTTTGTGACTCTATACAATTCTCCCAACAATGCTTCCATCTCTTTAATCCTTTCAAATAGTACTCGGCGTTCTTCTCTGCAAAATAATTGTTCACGAAGGTGATTCCTTCTAATTTGTCAAAAATCTTTGTCCTCCGAGCGCAGTCTTTAGATGAGGGAACAAAAAGAAGTCGTTTGGAGCTAGATCTGGTGAATAAGGTGAATGATCAAGCAGTTCAAACCTAATTCATGGATTTTTGCTATGGCAACTGTTGAGGTGTAACAGAATTTTCTTTTTCTGCAAATGTGGTCGTTTATCCGCAATTTCTGCCTTCAGCTTATCAAGTAATGATGCGTATTATGCTCCTGTAATGGTTTTCCCTTTTTGAAGATAATCGATTAGGATAACTCCTTGACTATCCCAAAAAACAGTTGCCATCACTTTCCCCCTTGCAGTCTACTGTTTTGACTGTATTTTTGTTTCAGGCGTATAGTGGTGTATCCAAGTTTCATCTACAGTAATTAATCGGCGCCAAAACTAGAATTTATTGCGCTTAAACTGCGCCAACAGAGCATTGTAAATGTTCATTCGAACACGTTTTTGGTCTAATGTTAGCAAACGCGGCACCCAACGCACGGACATGCCTACATCTTGATTTAATATGTGACAAACATGTTCTTTAGACATTTTCATAGCCTCTGTTTTCTCTCTCACTTTAATGCGGCGGTCGTCTAACACAATTTGGTGAACTTTAGCGATGTTATCGTTAGTAGCTACAGTTCGAGGACGTCTCGAACGTTCATCATCTCCTAAACTCTTACGCCCACGTTTCAATTCAGGTGCCCAATATTTTACAATGGTAAATGGCACTTAAGTATACACCTCTGATGAGCTCATAATAAGAGCGAAATGCGGCATCAGGTGTTCTTTCGTTGCGTGTTATGCTTCTGTACAAGTTTTACTTGGCTTTATCGACACACGTGTGTTTCAAGCATTAAAGCTGTCGCTTAGATAGCGCTATGCACTTTTAAACGCCCACATGTCGTTACAATTAACTGTTGGCATTTTTCTTAGTAATTTATTAAGTATAAACACAGTGTCTGTAAAATTCGAGAAAGAAGGTACGCAAATTACTATTATTTTTTATTTACCCGTTAGGGTTTTTTAATTCCAAATTTATAAGATAAACATTATGTTTAGCATTTATTTGAAGGTCAATAAATTGTAGCGTACGTATATAGCGGTCAAAAGGTTTTGTAAGAAAATTCAAAAGTCTTTTAACAACTTTTGTGTTATTAAACGTTCAAAGTTATTATTACAAGGTACCTAAAAATTTTGTGTGTAATTAATTTGAAAAGAATATTTAAAATTAAATATAATTGACTCAGCATTTTTTTTATCAGTGAATTTATGTTATTTTTGCTTGCGCATCTAAAAATTTACAACCGAGGATCTCCTTTTGATTAAAAAAACTCAGCAGATTAATCTTTTCTAAGTGGGTCCAAAGTGAATAATTTATTTATGTTTATAATAACCACAATTACATAGAGATACATAAAAATAACGTTTTTATCATAACTTGTATTGTTGCAAATAAATTTAAGTTGTCTTGAAATTTGAATTAGTTGAATGCACATTTTTTATTTTTATTGTGCACGTGCATATTACTTATTTGGCGATAAGAACGGCTAGTTTGCTTCTTGAATCATTCTTGAATGTACACAGCAATAACTTGCATTTATGCACGCAGTTACAGCGGTGGCATCAGTCTACAAATTAACAGTTTTGTGAACGAGGGTGAAAGGGGTATCTGTTGCTTGTGGGAGATGTAGCTATGAAAAAACTCTAGGGCTTGCGTATCTTTTCGAAGTTTATAATCAATGGTTATATGAAAATACATAAACACGTAGGTGTTGTTTGTGAATATTTTATTCAATTGCTACCAATTTGACACGTTCGTGTTAATTAAAACTGGCTCTATCTATTTTCTTCACTAAATTTTATACATTTTGGTAAAAATTTATCAATTAATTTCAATTGCGAAAGTTTCAATTAATCAAAAAACATCAACGGAATATAATTTATTTCAATTATATTAACTATTTAACTAACGTTAATTAAACTAAGATTCGGTATTTTAAGTGAAAAAATTAATTTCGTAAGTTTTACATCAAGCAGTAGAAATCAGAAATGAGCATATAAAGAATTTTACACTAGTAAATAAGTGCAAGATTTTCTCATGAATTTTTAACGTTTACGTTGAATTTTATCAAACTGCTTTTATTTATGCGTGTAAACACCGCAAATGACAATGGAGTTCAGAATGATTTATGATGACGTTTAAATTAAAAGAGTTTTCCAAAACTCTGCCGAACGAAATTTGCAACTTGATTTCCTATGTGTATATAATATAAACATTGAATTTTAATATCTACACAAAAAAGTTTGATATTGATTTTTACTAATTAAAAGTGGTTCAACCTATAAAGTTTTCCTAACATGCCGTGACTAAAGAAAACTTCATAAATAATTTATATTCGTAATATCGATCAACAACAAACTTACCTACATCTATTACAATTTAAGTATGACTATAACTTTACATTTAAATTGACAAATAGATGATCCATCATGCAAAAAGGGAACTTCCTAATAAACCAGTGAAATATGTACCCTAAACGCATAAAAGACGTCTTATTTGAAATATGAATTTAAAATAGAGGTCGTAGCTGGCAATATGGAATAGTTGTAAATAAAAGGCAGTTTAAGTGAACGGACTAGGGTCACAAAGGACATAAAAATGTTGCACGGACCATAGAGGCTTGGAATTCACGTAAAATATATCGAAGTAATTTTATTTTCGTCATGAGAATAACAAAATTTATTTTTACAGGTTTGCAAAGCATTTTTTGGACAATTTGTTTTGAATATTTTTGGAAATGATTATCATTTTGGGATTTGAACTGTAAGCGCAACATATTAAAAATAACATTCATAACTAAAGTCTGCACGCGAATAATCCCATATTTGAATAATAAATAATTGTAAATTGGGGAATTGTTTTCATTTGGATTTAGTTCACTGTAAATGTAACTCCTGACTCCACATCTTCTCCTGTGATATTTAGAAACTTAATGTAATTAGCTGTAAAGCGAAATTAAAAATTTATGTCTTTGGTTTTGTTTTAATTAAGTCGAGTAAAGATATTTCAAATCGGTTGTTGTGTTTAATCTTTTCTGGAAGTAATTTATTTAAAACTACGGTGTGAGGTATTAAAACTTTCTTTTGGCAAGTGTTTTGTACTAAATTATTTACTACACTTCAATTATTAAATTGAATGTTAATGTTCGAGCAAAACTCTTTATTCTTTAATAGATGACAATCTTGGACAAATTGAAACATGAGATTTAAATTTATTACTTAAGTTTATCACAAATACCTTTTATTGCTTGGAATCTTAAACAGCGAATCGTGAAATTTTAACTTTTAGGCGGGCATGTTTTTAAAACTTCATTCTGTAAATTTTAAATGTCTCCATTAACACCTTTATTTGTGAAAGATTTCGAGTTTAAACAAAAAAATTACATCGATTATTGATTTTACTTCTTTAAGCTTTGCGTTACAATCAAGTTGAAATTATTATTTATAATTTTATTGGAATGTATTTTCAGCTTTAAATATATATGTAGGGCAATAGATATAATTGCGGTATAATTCTCTTTTCGTTAACGAATAGATTGATTCTTCCAATGATTGTTTTTATAGACCAATGGTTTTTTTCTCTCTATAAGAATCTTTCAAACAACAGGTTTTAATAAAATCTTTTAAGCCGACGTTTCGTCTCAACTTGTGAGAACTTTATCAAAAGCCAAATTTATGAAAACTCTAATTAGAAAAAAAATATCAGGTTATTATTATTATTAAGCCTTATGTTTTGAGTGTAATGTTATCTAAATAAAATTAAACTCTCTACATTTTTCAAAACGTGCGGGGTTTAAGTACAACCTCACGTTATACGGTAAGTTACCACCATTTTAGAATGTGATGTAGTGTGTCTTTGGAGACTTGGCTAAAATCATTAGTACATAGTGCTGAAATTTTCAGTACTGAATATGTAATTTGTCAGATTTGGATCGTTATCTTAATTTCATCTAAAAAATCGTATGGGGAGGAGTATAATCTGTTATTAAACTAAAAATGGTTAGCAATTAAGGTTCTAGAGAGCTGAGGATTTGTGGTAGATATCAGTATTAAGTTATCTAAGTTAACAAAAAGTTAAATATTTCTGTTGCGTGTATTTTGCCTTCTACCGATAGATGGCGTTGTCACTAGTTTCACAAGTAACAGTTAGTAATTAATTAAACTAAATTAACTTCACTTGCACCCAAATCAAATAGAATGATCCATTTATTAACTACTTATCTTCTAGTGACGCTGTATCCACTATGTTTGTTTGATGCAATTTCAATTTCAGACGTCTTGCAATGTAATTGCAATTGCTAGTTGTGAGTGGTAGAAGTTTTTTGATTTGATACTCACTGAAAGTTAGTAATTATATAAAATCTGTACACCTACATCTTTACCTTGATAGTAGAAGCGTTGATTGAAATATTGGTAAAGATAGTCAACCTTATTGGGATTATGCGACCCCGAAATTTGTTCTAAACATCAGAGGTCGGTAGTATCGCTTTGTGCTAAGAAAATACGTCAATTGTATTGTAGAATTTACAGAACAGTATTGCCGATAAATGTGAAATAGAAAACTGTAATTTTGCTGATAGTTTATGTTAAGGCACGACATTGTTGCCAATGCATCATGCCGTTGATTGAAATATTGGTGCATTGAGTCAATGTTGACAAACAAACAAAAACATGCGTTCTACAATATACAAGAATTTATTGATTTTTGTCGACGTACTAATTAAATGTGTGTCCTTTGTTATATATTTTTTTTTCTATTGTCTGTTAATTGTTCAATGTAATAATATTTATTTGTATCTTTCTTACGTAAGGTTATAACAATGGTTATACCATCATGACAAACACATATATGTACAAAGATTGTATACATACACATGTGAATAAAGTTTATTATTATGAAAAACCTGCAGATTTAAAAAGTATTAATTTCGTAAAGAAATCGTTGAAAAACGTTCTCCCAAAAAAACAATTTCTTTAAATACTTTTGAAAATTCCATACTCATATATTTATTACATTAACATCGTTTATCCGTTGAAAATGTTTTAAAATCTATTAGGCTTACGCAAGTAAATTTCTAAATTTTGGTCATTGAAATTAAAATTTTTTAACATAGAAACGCTATCCCTTTTTTGTTGGAACGAATGTTGAATTTTCTTATATTACAATCTAACGTACTCAACTGTTTGCATCTAAACAATATTATAACAAGCTTACTCATTTACTAAAGGTGTTGCTAAAAGTAGCAATTGTAGAATTTCTGACTAAGCCGATAAGGAATGTGACTCATAAACGATAATCCGAAGACTCCTCGTAATACATTTGTTAAAATAAGCAACCATACGAACCTAAAAGTGGAGGCTAATAAACATATATTAAGATAGCTATAATTACAGTGATGTCACAAAACCACACCGTAAAGAATATTATGATAAATAGGTAAAATGTTTGGATATGTTATGTATAGCATTGTATTAGGCATTATTATTTAAAATTGTTTGTAAATTATTACTATTATCTTTAGATCAGTTGGAATTGAATTTTTGAAACAATGTTTATAATTAATGAGCTATTTTTACTTTTAATTAAACTATTTTAATTCGAAACCATGATATTTTGATACAGTTTCAAAGAGTAAAATCCTAACTTTTTATCTCTACTAACAGATAACAAAGTGTCACTGTAAATTATTTTTTTTCCTGGGAAAAAAGTGAGTACTATTTTTAACACCAAATTTCAATAATTTTCTAATTTATTGTAATATGATTTTTCAATATTAAATCGTCATTTATTTCTGTCACAGAAAAGAATAGTGTATTATACACGTATTATCCGCACCGCGTCGGGAGACAACACACCTCAAGCTAAAATCTAGTGGTTTTGGCTTTTTAGAAGTAATAGGAATAGGTTTTATTACCAAGTGAATTTAAATTTAAACAGATGTCCAGGTGGACCCCAGGGTCCACGGGAGCCCGATAGGGGTCTACGCTTGCGTGGAAAAAATGGGGTCCACAACTCGTTAACGGGGGTCTATAAAATGTATTAGGTGACCCGACTTGACTTCTCCTATGAATAAGGGAGACAATAATATATATAGGCAGACAATATTATAAGAAGCTTGACTTCTCC
Organism: Abscondita cerata; assembly: GCA_030710515.1. Lineage (NCBI taxonomy): Eukaryota > Metazoa > Arthropoda > Insecta > Coleoptera > Lampyridae > Abscondita > Abscondita cerata. Next base: position 2,812 of record JALBCR010004776.1, on the reverse strand, counting down.
TATGAATATAGGAAGACAATATTATAAGAAGCTCAGCAATTGTTTTTGTAAGAACTTGCATATTCCATATTCAGAAAGAGCGTGTCAAGACTCGCCGATGCCGCGCCGCCCGCCCGCCTAGTTAAAGTCGTGTCTGAACTTGCATGAACTTGTTGGATTTTTCTTTAATATAAATACGAATGCGAATGATAAACATTACTCAGTTGTTTCCGGAATTTCAAAAAGAAAGTGTACCTATATAAGTGTTCACCAGTGACGGAAGTAGTTTTCAGACTTTGAAAATTAAAGTGAATTGATATTATTGTTTGCCAGTGTTGGAAAAGTAAGTACCTACCTATCTATTTGTTAGCAACTTGTATCTTAAAAGCCACTTCTATTATGTTTGTTAAATCATTTTAAGATTACTTAACAAACATTTTTTTCATATTTACAGGTAAGTAATTGATACGAAACATGGCTGAATCTAAGAAGAAGTGTCGACAGTACAGTGTTGAATATTTGAAATTTGGTTTTCTTCCATCAAATACAGACAAGCGATTGCCCATGTGTCTTTTATGCAACAAAGTCTTGAGCAATGACTCTATGAAACCATCGAAGCTGGAAGATCATCTAAGAAGGTGTCATCCTGACAAAATAGGTAAGGATTTGAAATATTTCCAAACATTGAAGGAAAAGTATGAAAAGAGACCCACCGTGCATAGTATGTTCGCTTCAACGTCTGAAAGCAACGACGATGGCTTGCGGGCATCTTACAATATCTCATTACTTATAGCAAAATCTGGGAAACCGCATACCATTGGAGAGGAGTTAATTTTGCCTGCTGTTGAAGAGGTCTTAAAACTGTCCTGCACAAATCTTCATTTGACATACTTAAAAGAATTCCTTTGAGTAACAACACTGTACAAAGACGTATTGATGAAATGAGCTCTGATGTTGAAAGTTTCTTGTGTAATTATCTGCAAACAACTCATTTTTCTATTCAACTGGACGAGTCAACTTTACCTGGCAATGAAGCATTATTATTGGCATATGTTCGATTTATCAAAGGCGAACAAATGTTTGAAGAGTTACTATTCGCGAAAACTTTGAAGACTGACACTAAAGGTGAATCAATTTTTAATGTTCTGAATGATTTTTACGGAAAAATCAATTGCATTCACAAACATTATTTCGGTGGCAACAGATGGAGCTCCTGCCATGGTCGGGCGATATCGTGGGTTTATAAGTCATCTTAAAAGGATTATACCAGAGGTAATTGCAATTCACTGTGTCATCCACCGACAACATCTAGTAGCGAAAAATTGAGTGATAGATTGCACCAAGCGCTTCAATTTGTGATTAATGCAGTTAACAAAATAAGAAGCAATGCATTAAATACGCGCTTATTTGCACAGTTGTGCGAAGAAAATGATGAGGACTTCCAACGATTGCTGCTACATACCGAAGTACGCTGGTTGTCGAAAGGTGCATGTCTATCAAGATTCTATTTGCTTTTCGACTCTGTTTTAGAGTTTCTGAACACTAAAGATCCTGTTTTAAAAGAAAACCTCATGAATTTCAAAGCAGACATTGCGTATTTGACAGATTTGTTCAAAAATTCAATGACCTCAACCTACAGTTACAAGGGGACAGCCTCAATTTGATAAAAACAAAGAGTGAAATTTCAGCTTTTCTTGGTAAACTGAAACTTATGAAGCAAAATATTGGTCGACGTGAATTTTCCCAGTTTCCAAATTTATCGCAGGTAGAATGCCTCGACGAAGATATTCAGACGTATGTTCAACATTTGATTGCCCTGTATGATGATTTTAAAATCAGATTTGAAGACATTCTGTCGATGGATATACCACCATGGATAATAAATCCATATGATGAAACTGAAGTGGAAAATGTGGTACTGCAAGAAGAGCTACTGAGCTTAGCACTAATGAGGAGCTCAAAGTAGCATTCAAAAGAGGGTATCAATCATTTTGGCTGCAGGCACAAATACCTGAAAAATATCCAGGACTGTGGGGAATTGTGCAAAAATTTCATAGCGTTTCCTTCGTCATATCTTGTCGAACGCAGTTTTAGTGCCGTAACAAACTTGTTGACAAAAACGGAGCAGATTAAATATTACAGAGCGAGGAGATTTACGGTTATACTTAACTAAACTCAAGCCAAATATTGATAATTTGCTGTCAATTCACCAAGTACATCCCTCCCATTAAAATTATAACTTTTATCTCAGATTACAATGGTAATCTGAGATAGTTAACATCAAGTAATAATGATTATTATTTTAAACAGTCAGCAATATAATCAAAGTTTTGATTATATTGCGACTGTTTTTAAAATAATAATCATTATTAGTTTTGATGTTAAATTTTGATTCTACTAAGACTGTTATAACAACATAATTAAAAGTGTAGTAATTTTTGTGTTTGAATAAATAGCTACAAAACAAGAAAATATTTATTTTTACTTTTACCACTCCGAAGTGGGAGATTATTGGTTTCTTGTACTGTGAGTCAATCTTAGAATACAAAAAGTAAAGTAGGAATCCAACTGTTGGATGAAGACGCTTTTAGACTGGCTTTGAAACTTAGCTTGAATGACAATACTCACAGCATAATCAAAGCAATATAAATTCTCACCTTTTTTCGAAAACTTTCAACTCATAGTTGATTGAAAATAGCCACAACACAGATTTACATAGACATATACTTTTTCGGGTTTTGGAAGTAAGTTAGTAAATGTAATAGCTGCAGGGGGTCCACCAGATCCAGCAAAATGTTTAAAGTGGTCTATGAGAAAAAAAAGTATGGGAACC
>JALBCR010004775.1:0-123705 GCA_030710515.1 Abscondita cerata | reverse complement strand
CAGTATTACTTCGTTCAGTTACATGTGCTCGCCTTACTCTTACCTAAAATTACAAAACAAAGTGTTAATGATTCATATTAAAAAATTCATCTGTTAAGCTTGCTAAAATGTTAGAACTTCCAATGATTAATCATATACTGTAAAAATGAAGTAGAAATTAATTGGTATTACAGTGGTATTTGAATAAATTTGCTGTATACAAGAGTGGATTCTCAAATTTTGGTATTGTTTACCGGAAATAATTTTAAAATTGGAAGGTTTATAGTAGTGCCAAAACAGATTAAGTACAGAAGTTCTACATTGTGCAGCACTAATAAACATATAAGATCATATAAAAAAGTTGTACGTAATGTAATTTACAATGACTTTCCTTTCACAACCTTATAATAATTAATGTGTTTGAAAGTATTGTTACAACAATTAGTGTTACTGCTATATCTCAGTAATTACGTATCGGTTCGAAAAATAGTTTAAATAGGGTGGTATAATTAGATTTCAAACAACTTTTTATTTGAAGAAAAAATGTCATAAATTAATTATTTTTGTAAATATTATGCTACGGTTAATTGAAGAAAGATAAATGTTGCCGGCAGCCGAGTAGGGCGTGGGTGAAAAAAGAGGATCCACCGCTTCTTCAGAACTGTCTTGAATTAAACCGAGGGCGCCATAGTCCTAATGCGTGGATACAAACCTGCTTCCGAACTAAAGAAACAGACGCAACAATCAACCGTAACAAATTAAAGGAGCAATAAATACAATAAAGAGAGACACAAGTAACCTACAAAACGTTATATTTAATAACACACCATAAAAAAAGGAACAGGGCACAATTTAAATATATCCCTTTACAATTTAAGATAATTCTACAAGCGTATTCGTTCGTATTCCTATATATATTCGTACACAAAAGAAGGAAGCAATATATAATTAATAGCAAGTTATTAATTTATAGTTACGCCACTGGCGTTATAATCTAACAAGATGGCGACGTGACCCCACCCGTACAATACGAAGGTGTATTTAGTGTTCGCAGTTGCAATATTTAGCAAAAAAAGTATCGGAGAGTTAGGTGTTTCCCCAAAAAAGAGCGCTCTTCCGTGGTAGTACACTTCTACTCTAAAGATCCCCCAGCAATGGTGGGTGAATGAAGCAAGTTCGCGCCTTTACGGTACACATTCGTGTATAGATTGGGCCAATATATGCGCCACAACAAGTTAATTAATTATATTGTAGTGAATTAACAGAAAAAATTATAAATACGTGAACAAATACGTTTCGAGTTCCAAATATTTAACTGCACTTAAGAGTGCCAAGACAAGTTGTACTTATTTAGGTGTTACGCTTGAGGCGTTTTCGGTAGCAGTGTGACGTCGGAGATGGTTTGTTTTCAGCGTAGTAGTATAACTAGAAAGATCTGACCTTATGTTGTAGATAGAGGTTTACGATGTTGACACACAGGAGGAGATACAGATATGCGGTGTCGATGCCAGCTGCGGCGACTAATTTCGGTAGGATGTCCCGTACTTCAGCAATTTTAGCGAACCCCAAGTATGCGACACACGCAGCGCCAAGACAAAAAGGTAGAAAGAGATCACGATGAATTTAATCAGCCAGGTAATTGGTTTTGTTTAGGTCAAAAGAACCTTTACAGCCGAGTAATTTTAATCCCGGAGTACTCTAATCCGGAGTAACTCGCCTTATCTGAAAATTATGCACGGTGTAACGTTGAGGAAGCCACGAAGAATATTTGTCGTACCTGAATGCAATCGAGCGACCATTAGAAGAAATTAGTACACGCATCCGTCCTAAGATAAACTTCAGAAAATCGAGTAATCAATCCTTTCCCAGCTAAAAATACACTGCTATATTGAAAGTTTGCAGGGTCCTATATACCACTAGAAAATTTGACGGAATTACGATTAAGCACTCAGATGAAGGCAAATTTGAATTTCACGTAGCACGACGTGATGGTAGTTGTTACAAGGCGGAAATTGAAGATCACCGAAAATGTATTGGCCAATTAGGACAGCGCGGAAGTTGAATTCTGGGAATTAAATCCCCAAAATTTTCGTTAAGGAGCAAACACGCGAAATGTCGCGTTTACACCTCGACTCCGTGCATTGGGTGTTGCCTAACTCACAGTGACCGTTACAATTCCCCACACAAAACTTCAAGCCCGCGCAGAAGGATAAACATAATCCGCTGCACCATACATAATCCAGAAAATTAACATCCGTAGGTGTTCAGCAAAAAAAGGAATCTCCAACATGAGCGACATATAACCAAAGATACCCACCCCACACATATAAAAACCTAATGAAACCCAACCCTAAGAGATAGACGGTTTGTTGAACTAAGAGTAGCTGATCTGATGAAATCTGTTCAAAACTCGCATGAAGCGTTTGGTGTATCCAGCAACAAAGTCAAGCACGACCAAGAAAAGAAAAGGATAACACCAAGAGATTGAACCCACAAAAACTCGCAATTAGCGATTTCCGAGAAGCAAGGAAAAGCGTGGGTCATCCAACAGTATCTCAACCAACCTTACTAAACCCAGTCAACAGAAAATATTATTATAGTAAAGTTTGAAGTTTGGACAAGCGTCCAGGACAGAGCCCTAAAACCAAAGTACAAAACCCCTAAACCCAAATTAAAACAATACCACCCTGAATTACCCCAAAATTAAGGTACCCTAGGAAAGGTTTTAAGGTAAGATAGGAATAAGGATAAGGCTGGAAACCCAAATACGGAAGAGGTTAGGATAAACCCTAGGAGCTTGATGCAGATCAGAGCATTTCCTAGCAGGAGTGCAAGTCGAATGGGTGGCACCAGGCATCCTCCCACAAGACCCTCACGAAGGATGGAACTCGCATCATGGGGCCCAGTGAAAGTCCACCCCTCGCCATTCACGACCCTTAGTACTGAGCCTTCCCAAAATAAAGTCCTCCCACCCAGGAAAGGATTTAGTCTTGGGCCGATACTCCCGACACCTCAAGACTGGGGCTGGATATGCAGTTAAGGTGCGACTCTGAAAACCGAGGATAAAACCCCCAACCCTATAGCATAATGGGAAGAATAAAGGAAAGATCCCAAAATTTTGCCCAAAAATTTCCAAAAGTAAAAGACTGGTGCTAAGTCAACAGTTTGAGGTTCCTGCAGTGGCGGCGGCCAGTGATCCGTTGGGAGGTTAAGGGCGAACGGTTTACCCCTGCCCCAGATCTTGCTCACCCTGTACGGCCCCTAAGTGTTAGGGTGCCTGGTAACGAAACAAGGGTACCAGAAACAGGAGCTCCGACTCCCCTCACGCCAACACCCACTGAAACCCCCAGCCAAAGCGGTACTCTTACGCAAGAAAGAAAGAAGGACAGATGATAGCAAAGCCAAGGAAAAGGCGTGATCACTATCCCTCCTCGGGGGGACATAAAGCAACAAAACCACGTTCACACAAGACAAGACGCATTCAGGTGTCTGAATTCGGCTTTGAAAAGGATTACAAAACTGGCGAAGACATACACCAACGTGCCATATAGGGAGGGCGGTGCCGCCCAATCCGTCCAAGGGATCGAGAAATCACGGTACTCCCACAACTACGTGAACTCAGTGAAACTAAGTCTCGAAGCTCGAAGTCCAATTCAAGGTCAAATTTTGGTATTATTTACCTGAGAAGGTCCAATCCCTACGTGCCCAACCAACCTGCCCATATCACATGGAATTTTAACGAATGTGAACCATTATGGTTCCAGCAAAAAAAATTAAATATAACTATAAGCTAACTCAACGGAACTGAGTTCAAGATATCATTAAGCTCGCCAAAGCGGTTTGGTATCTCCCAGAAAAAGAAAAGAAAACCCAACAATCTTGATGCAATGTCAACAAGAGCAGGGAGCACGCTCAACTTGAACTTAAGTCAACAGGCATCCTAAAAAAATAAAGCTTCTCAAACCAAAAACAGAAGAACCTGTATCTACGTATATACAGTTCTCGCAGAAAGAAAATAAAGATATACGGAGAGCACCAAATAAATCAGAGATTTCGATGTAAATCGATCATAATGTCGTGTAGCTAATAGAGCCAGAAACCATCGATAATCTCATTAATAACCAACCTACAGTAAGGCAGAAATAAAAGAAATTTATTCAGCAACAATATAAGAGCAAATACGAACTTCTCCTTACTAGAAGAAGATAGTCCGAGCAAATTCGTTAGAAACCCGTGGAAAAAATAATACAGATATGATAAAATCAGCAAAAGTAAATAGTCAAGTAAAATAAGTCGTGTCAAGTAGAAATCAGTCATGAACCGTGTCTTCTAGCTGGCAGTACAAGCAAGTTTACGACGCTTTTTCGTCTAGGATAAAGTAAAGTAATCTAAACAATTAGGCTCCAGCACAGCAAGTTCAGCATTAGCCTCTTCCGAATTCGAGAGAGGTGCTGGCTTAAGGTCTTTCACGTGCCACGTACCTAGTGACTTTCCTAAAGAATCAGCTAGTTCATACGTCCAGGGAGACACGACAGTTTTCACCGTGAACGGGCCTAAGAATTTAGGTGCGAGTTTCGCATTGAAATGCTTCGAAGCGTCGGATAGTTGGAAGTTACGACGCCACACCAGATCACCCACGTTATACTTGACATGTCGGCGGCGTAAGTTATACCTATTTCGTGTAGTTTCATAGGCTTTCCGAAGGCGTTGAAGTATATATTCCTGGATAGCCGCGTAACGTCGAGTAGACACATTATGATCAGGTTCTGAGTCAGTTGGTTCAAGACGTGATTTATTGAAGAGATTGCCAGAGATGACATGTTCACGACCAAATAGAGCAAAGTACGGGTACATCCAGTCACTTCGTGTTTCGCCGAACGAACTGCACATCAATGTGAGGAGCTTCACATCCCATTTCCGCTGGTTGTCCAACATAAGACGCTATCATGGTCTTAAGAACGCGATTTATCCGTTCAGCCGGATTTGCTTGCGGATGGTATTTGGCAGTATATAGGATGGTGCAATGATAGTTCTCACACATTTGAGTGAATTCACGACTGCGGAACTGTACTCCGTTGTCAGAAAGAAGGTACTGCGGCACTCAAATAGTAAAAACACCTGTTCTTCCGGATTTTAGTAACCGCAGCAGCAGTAGCAACACGCATAGCAAGAAAAGGGGCAAATTTAGAGAAACAATCGGCAACCACAAACACGTAACAATTGCCTTTAGAAGAACGAGGAAGCGGCCCAACAATATCGCAACATAAAGTTTGCCACGGTCCCGTAGGACGAGCACGAGGGCAAACATTCCAGGAGGAGCTGCTTGAGATACCTTATTGGAGAGCAAGTAGAGACAACGGCGGATATAGCGAGCCACGTCTGCACGTAATCGAGGCCAGTAATAATGTTGCAGAATTCTTGCGGTTGTCTTAGTTACTCCACCATGGCCAACAACTGGAGGATCATGGTTCTCCTGAATGATGCGTCTCCTTTGTTCAGCCGGAACGACTAACTTCCATTCATCATTCGGATCCACCATAGAAGTGGTAAAGAACTAGTCACTCTGCGATATAAGATGTTATTATCGACAGACCAATGAGGCAACTTGTGAGGTGTTGTGAGTACACGATTCAGTAAGTTATTATACCATTTATTTGTAGTAGGTAAGGTCAAGACCAAGAGAAGAACAGCTAAGGAATCAAGATGAGGAGAGGTGGTTTCAGCTTCATCACCAACAGCAGGAACAGCACGAGATAACGCATCTGGCACAACGTGGTCTTTGCCTTTCCTATGTCTGATGGTGAAGTCATACTCTTGGAGTTGTGAGGACCAGCGAGCAAGACGACCAGACGGACTCTGCAAACGGTTAAGCCATACCAGCGAGTGATGGTCAGTAATGATGGTGAAGTGAGAGCCCTCAATATACGGTCTGAACTTAAGAATGGCGAATAATAAGGCTGCCAATACATTCTTTTCCGTAGTACTATAGCGCCTCTCCGCTTTAGTTAAGGAGCGACTGATGTAACTGATAACCTTTTCCCCCTCAGGCGATTCCTGACTAAGGACAGCACCCACTCCAAAGTCCGAAGCGTCAGTTTGAACAACAAATGGCAGAGAAAAATTAGGACAAGTCCGGATAGGAGCAGAAACTAAGTGTTCTTTAAGAGAAACGAAAGCAATTGACATTCCGGTGTCCACACAAACAAAGCATTTTTCCAGTAAGAGCAGATAAAGGAGAAGTAAGAAGCGAAGTTCGGTATGAAGCGGCGATACCAGTTAGCCATGCCAATCACGCGTCGCACTTCGGTGACCGTGGTCGGTATCGGAATGGCCAAAGTATGGCAGTCACCTTTTCTGGGTCCACCAGCAACCCATTTTATTCACAAGCATGGCCCAAGTTATTTCAACTCCGAACGGCAGAAATGGCATTTTCCTGATTTAATGTCAAACCGGCAGCAAATAATCGTTTCAGAACTTTTTCCAGTACTCGAAGATGTTCGTCGAAAGTTGGTGTCGCGATAACAATATCGTCCAGGTAGGCGAAGCAAAACGGTTCCAGCTCTGCACCGATAATTTTGGTCGATCAGCCGCTGAAAGGTTGCAGGAGAATTATGCGAACCGAACGGCATTCTAGTAAGTGGAACAATCCACGATGAGGAACAGTAAAGGCAGTAAGCGGTTTGGATTCAGGAGTTAAAGGAATTTGCCAATAAGCAGAACGAATGTCCAAACTCGAGAGAAATCTAGCATCCCGTAAGCGATCCAAGATAGAAGTGATATACGGCAGAGGATAAGCGTTGCGTTCCGTGACCTGATTTAGCTTCCGATAGTCAATGCAAAACCGATAGGAGTTGTCTTTCTTCCTAACCAAGACCACAGGACTGGACCATGGACTGGTGGATGGCTCTACTACACCTAACTGTAGCATCTTGTCCAGTTCTTCATTGACAATCCGAGATAGTACTGGTGATAGAGGATAGTACCGTTGTTTAATTGGCTCAGCCTTGGTATGGATACTGTGTTGAACGAGCTGGGTACACCCTAGACCAGATGGCTGTAAAGAAAAGCTGGCAGAGATAACAGCCTCTAGCGAAGACTGTTGCGACCTTGATAAGTCGTCTTTGATGTTCAGCGCACTCGAATGAACCGCATGTCCAACCGCATCAGTACAAAGGACCAATGACCCTTGCTGAAATCTGGTACGAAGGCCATCGCCTTCCAAAGTCGATTCCCAATATCAACCCTTGAGAAATCTCAGGAACCACTAAGGTTTCTATTACCTTGGTTTTTCCTCTAAAGTATACGGAAGAGAAACAACACCCAAAATGGCACATTGTCCACCATTAGCCGCGTTACAAAAAGTCGAAGTAGATTTTTAAGGACACCTTAAGGGACTGAAGCAAATGCCACCGATACTTCCTAGTATCGTCCTAGAAGATCCTGTATCCAGTAAGGCTTTAAAGGTATGCCCAGCACTGATACGTTAAGAAAGGTCGTTCATCACCACGAACGCTAGCAAAAATAAAGTTAAGTAACAATTGTTGAGAGTGGTCTAGATCAGTAAAAGAAGAATCCGAGGTTGAGAGAGAAGTAGAACCTACGACTCGGTCCGAGGAGTTCTGACGTGCGTTTCCTGCGGCGAACATTGGGAGCACTTAGGCTTGGTAACACCTGCCTTTCCACAGCCAAAACAATGAAGGTTCTGTGGGTTTGGACAACGAGGAGAAACATGTCCCGTATTCCCGCAATTCCAGCAACGTACAGGTCCCCTGTAAGAGTTGAGAGGCCTAGAAGGAATAGTCGAAGAGACCGAAGAACAAGAAGAAGTATTCAAAAGAAGTTTCTGAAGCGACGTAAGCTAGGTTAGGTTCAGCAAAGAAGTCACGCGTCTAGTAGGTGGTGGTTTGAAAGATTGGGTTAAGAATTGACTATGCTCAATCTTTTTCCCAAGCGACAATAGATGCGAGATGGTTCAGAACATCATGAAGAGCCAAGGCCGTTTGGAAATATGGCGTTAGATTGCGCCTGATTATTCGGATCTGTTGTGGTTCCGATAATGGTTCACTCAACCGTGAGAAAAGGCTTTGCAGTAGCCAAGTATATCCCAAACCCCTCATGAGCACCCATGGTTCGTGCCTTAATTTCGTCCAGCAATCGATCGTTGTAATCCACCGGAAGAAACTCCGATTGTAGTAAACGCACCACATCCTTCCACGAAGACAGCGATTGTCGATGAGCCTGAAGAGAAGAAGAGCTTTTCAGTTAAGAGTTCTGGAGCACCATGAAACAATTGCGTCAGAGAAATTCCCTAGCCGTACTTAATTCCTCCAAGCGAGTAAGAAATTCAGAAAGAGATGTTTTACCATCCCCAGAAAAAGTTAAGTTTAGTTTCGCTGTAGCAACAGATTTAGAAAAGTAGGAAGCACTACAAGAGGCAACAGGTGTTGGTTCTGGTTCGACATCAGACTCCGATGATAGTTGGTCAGGTTCACCTTCGTCCTCAGTAACCGTTAATTTAGGACTAGAAGTAACAGCTTGACTGAACCCAAAAGTAGTATGCCGATGCTTCTTGATCATAGAATCAATAGTGTTATGAAGATCGGTAAGAAAGTAGAAGAGAATTCCTATTGGCAGCTTGTTCTGTCGAGGTGGCAACCATCAGCTTGCACCTGCGAATAGTATGAGTCCAAAGAGTAGAAAAACGAAGAAATTCCGAAGTTGTGCTGTCACCAGTGAAATTATCAACGAACGTACAAGCTCCCTAAAGAGACATTTACCGCAGTTACATCGGTTTCATACTCGATGCTGTATTTAATTTCGGATAAAGATTTTCCGCTTCCAGCTGAAGAGCACTACGGACCAGTTTCCGAAGACCCTCCACCGAAACGTCAGCACTAAGTCCCCTAGAAGCTAACTCGTATCGCAGTTCGTGTTGTTTAAGGCGATTGACCTCAATTTCCACACTTTCGGCATTTTAAATAAAATCTCCTAGCTTCCAATACAAAAAAGAATAAACTCGAACCCACAACAACAAGTAAGAAAGAAAACAGTATTAAAATACTAACCCTAGAATAATAAAACAATTTTAAGTAAATGTCCTATTACTGATCAAACTGATAGTAATAAGGAAAGCAAGCAATAGCACTAAGTACTAGAGAGAGAGAGAAAATAAAAATTTCCAAAGAGAATCGAACGACAAGTAAAGAAAAATACTCGAGCAACCTTGACTGATAATCCGATTTCACAAAAAGAAAGAAACGAGAAGAAAATCGAGCCCCGAAGTTGGGATGCCAATTTCTTGCTACGGTTAATTGAAGAAAAGTAAGTTTTGCCGGCAGCCGAAGAGTAGGGCGTGGGTGAAAAAGGATCCACCGCTTCTTCAGAACTGTCTTGATTAAACCGAGGGCGCCATAGTCCTAATGCGTGGATACAAACCTGCTTCCGAACTAAAGAAACAGACGCAACAATCAACCGTAACAAATTAAAGGAGCAATAAATACAATAAAGAGAGAGAGACACAAGTAACCTACAAAACGTTATATTTAATAACACACCATAAAAAAAGGAACAGAGCACAATTTAAATATATCCACTTACAATTTAAGTTAATTCTACGAAGCGTATTCGTTCGTACCCTATATATAGTCGTACACAAAAGAAGGAAAAAATATATAATTAATAGCAAGTTATTAATTTATGAGTTACGCCACTGGCGTTATATAATCTAGACAAGATGGCGACGTGACCACACCCGCACAATACGAAGGTGTATTTAGTGTTCGCAGTTGCAATATTTAGCAAAAAAAGTATCGGAGATTTAGGTGTTTCCCAAAAGAGCGCTCTTCCGTGGTAGTACACTTATACTCTAAAGATCCCAAGCAATGGTGGGTAAATGAAGCAAGTTCGCGCCTTTACGGTACACATTCGTTTACAGATTGGGCAATATATGCGCCACAACAAGTTAATTAATTATATTGTAGTGAATTAACAGAAAAAAGATATAAATACGTGAACAAATACGTTTCGAGTTCCAATTTAACTGCACTTAAGGTGCCAAGACAAGTTGTACTTATTTAGGTGTTACGCTTGAGACGTTTTCGGTAGCAGTGTGACGTCCCGAGATGGTTTGTTTTCAGCGTAGTAGTATAATTAGAAAGATCTGACCTTATGTTGTAGATAGAGGTTTACGATGTTGACACACAGGAGGAGATACAGATATGCGGTGTCGGTGCCAGCTGCGGCGACCCCTAATTTCGAGGATGTCCCGTACTTCAGCAATTTTAACAGCGAACCCCAAGTATGCGACACACGCAGCGCCAAGACAAAAAAGGTAGAAAGAGATCCCACGATGAATTTAATCAGCCAGGTAATTGGTTTTGTTTAGGTCAAAAGAACCTTTACAGCCGAGTAATTTTAATCCCGGGTACTCTAATCCCGGTAACTCGCCTTATCTGAAAATTATGCACGGTGTAACGTTGAGGAAGCCACGAAGAATATTTGTCGTACCTGAATGCAATCGAGCGACCATTAGAAGAAATTAGTACACGCATCCGTCCTAAGATAAACTTCAGAAAATCGAGTAATCAATCCTTTCCCCAGCTAAAAATACCTGCTATACATTGAAAGTTTGCAGGGTCCTATACATACCACTAGAAAATTTGACGGAATTACGATTAAGCACTCAGATGAAGGCAAATTTGAATTTCACGTAACACGACGTGATGGTAGTTGTCACCAGGCGGAAATTGAAGATCAGCCGAAAATGTATTGGCCAATTAGGACAACGCGGAAGTTGAATTCTGGGAATTAAATCCCAAAAATTTTCGTTAAGGAGCAAATACGGAGAAATGTCGCGTTTACACCTGACTCCGTGCATTGTGTGTTGCCTAACTCACAGTGACCGTTACATATTCCAAGTAATGAGCTAATTAATGTGGGTTAAAGAAAAAAATGAATTAGATCTTCGGTTTTACAAATAACATCTACAGTGTTAGAATCGGACTAGTGGCTTTTTTAAAATCGTTTAAAATATGGCTGGACGTATACTAACTAAAAAATGAAAAGATTTTTAAAAGTAAATGCAACTGTTACTTCCATTAATCAATTTTATTTTTAAATTATAATAATAAAAAAAATGCTAAATATTTATTTCTTTCAAAAATTGAAAGCAGATTTATTAAAAATAAGTTTTTATTTTATACTAAAATTTTTAAAATCATAAAAACCTAATATTTATGAGAATCCAGTTTTATAATTCTCAATTAAAAATTGTAAAGGGTATTTTAAAATGTTATTGACAGTTTACCAGCAAAATAGTTAAAAACCATCCTATGTAATATTATTTAGAAATTCTTTTCTTTAATCAAATATAAAATAATCTAAAACATCTTTTAATTTTTTGAAATTCGTTTTCCATTAATTTAGAAACATCTTGTATATTAAATTAAAATTGAATTGTATCAAACTTATAGTTTTAAAAATACCCTACAAGTTTTTTTATATTTTTTAAATATAATAATAATTATAAATTGAGAATAATAGGAGTCATTGTTAAAAACTTTCAACAAATTAAAATCGCTTGAATGATTTTTTGTAATTATCAAATTTGATTTAATAAACTATTTATAATTATACTACATACTAACAAATTTGAATACGCTTGTATTTGGTACGAACGTAATAATAAATATTAAGTACACAACTTAATTTTTTTTTGTTACTGTCCAAGTTAAGAAGTACGTTTTTGTGTAATATATTTTCCTACGAAAGAATGTTTTAGAATTACGGTATTTGCAACGCTAAAATGTTTCATAAGTTGTAAAGGGTATTCCCTAGAATTTTTGCTTGACTTTATTTATAAAACGGATTCAATTTGCTTTTGACTTAATATTTTTCAAAAAATTGATAATTCTAAAAAGTATTAAAGTTACTTACGGCTTTTGCATAAATCATGACATTAATATCTAATGTTGAAAAAATATCCAATAATTAAAATTTATAATACACTACGTCCTTCAGCAACAGCAGATTGCTGGTATATTATTTACTAGCAGTAAAAGCGATACTTTTATAATGATTTTGTAAGTTTGAAGATAACTACTGATTGGTCATAAAATTGGTATTAATCTGAATAAAACATGCTATTTTTTCTTCAGGCATTGTAGGTTATAACAAAACAAAAAAAATTGCTATAAATATGTTATAATTAGTTGTTTGATAAGGACGCATTCTTTTAATTGTTTTAACACTTAACTTTCGTCAGCTCAGAACGATATTAAGTAGTTTTAGTCTTCGCTGCCAATAGCATCCGCTGGTGTTAAAAAAATAGCGCCTAAAAGTCTAACTTTACTAACGAAATCTCAATAAACTAACAAATTAACAAAACTAGTAATAAGTCAATGGATTTAATTGCAGTACAATAAAAAATATTCGTCATTATATTTTGAATCAAGTCTAATTAATTTTTAACAAGTTTTAATCTATCTATAATGTAAGTAAAATATGTGTCTTGCGACATCTCGATTAAACATTGACACGTGTAATAGTATAAACTATTAAAAATGCCAGCAGTTAACTGTAACGACATATGTGTGTTAAAGTGCATAGCGCTATTTAAGATAGCTTTAATGTTTAAACACACGTTGTTGATAAAATCAAGCTTGTACGAAGCAAAAAAAATCAACGAAAAGACACCTGATGCAACATTTCAGCTTTAATGTGACCATTAGAGGTGTTTCATAGATTATTTTATATGTTATGTGGGACTATTATCCTATTACACACAATACAGGGTGTAACAAAATAAGTGTAAAACATTTCATTGAGTGATTCCCCATCGACAAGAAGATATGGTTTTTCATGTAAACTATTTATTGGAGCATCCTTTCTTAATATACAGACCATAAATGGAATACATAAAATTTGGTAAAATTTTCACAAACACTAAAAATGTAAAAAAATTAAAAATTAAGGTTATGAACTATCAAAAAGATTCTTAGCCAAAATTTATTTGTTTACCCCATGGTTGTAGGGGTGAAAAGCTTGCAACCTTAAAATTTATTTACTTTTATTATTTGTTTACCATTTAAAAATGTATTTACAATAGATTTTTCATTCTAAACAAAAAATGTCTGTTAATTTTTTGCCCAAAAAATTATAGTTATAAAAAATTATTTGAACAACATGAGAGATTTATTGGCATAAAACAAAATGCAAACTATTTTATCTAGTAGGCGCTATTAGTGATGATGACAATTAGGTGGTATCACGTATGTAAGTTTGTAAATTTTAAGTAATTAAGATTTGTGTATTATTTTTCTGTTTTTAAAATTGTTAGTTTAATAATTCATTTGTTATTAAAAAATGGCATTAACCAATGAAGAGATATTTAATATGCATTACGTTTGGTCTGTCCCGGGAGAATAGAGAAACTTGTAAAGATAAACTAAATGTATTTGAAAGGCAGCAACCTTCGCATAGAATATTTACCCTAATTCATGAGCAATTACAAAAAATATGGTTTATTCAACAAAGGCACTTAGAATTGTGGTACCATCGAAAGTTAGAGACACCAAGTTTTGAAGAATTAGTATATAATTTGGTTGAAAAACAAGCCTAGCAATACTAAAAAGATTTTTTCAAGTTAAAATTTGCTCATATGACTGGTATTTTAAATTTTAAAAGAACAACTCAGATACACTTTACCATAAACAGAGTGCGAGCACTGTTGCCACAATTTTAGAACCATTTTAAATTTTTCAATTGGATGCTGGAAAATGATTAAGAAGAAATCTTGACTTTCTGAGACAATGAATTCACAGATGAATGTGTTTTGTCAGGTTAAGATTAGTAATTTTCATAATAACCTATATTGGCTGATAACAGTAACGTTATTTTTCAAGCAAACCATCAGAATTAACGTTTCAAGTATATTTTTTAAATTAACGTATAGGTGAGTTGTTACTATTATTTAATTGGCTTTCAGTTCTACCTCTTTTAATTAAATCGTGGGAGCATACAAAATTTTTAAGAAGTGCTTCTAGTAACATAGAAGAACAATTTGTGCGTCCAGAAGAATTATATTTTTATGCATGGAGGACTCTGTCCATTTATAAAACAATTTTCAACATTTAACTCAACATATCCAAATCGTTGGATATGTCGAGAGAATTACAAATTGGTGCCAGTTTCTGACCAGGATCCATTACAGGTTTAGTTTATCCTATTCATATTCTAAATATATGTAAAGGACTTAAAAACGCGATATCGATGCATGCCGGGAATATTAAAAAACGAAAACGTGACAATGCGCCAACGTCTAGACGACATGTGTAACCATTGAAGGTGGACACGTTTTACTATGATTTCTGCCAAATTGTATCATTTGTTATTAATAAATTAGTTTTGTGTACATTAATCTTTGTTACTGTTTGATGGTGTACAAAAGACTTTTGATATGAATCACTTTGCTTAAATGTTTACTTAATTTGTTACCCTGTATACTTTTTTTGAACAAAAAATTATAAGTGGTTTTTGTTGGAAAGTTACTGTAGATGATTTATGAGAATTATTGTAAATGTTGTATCCATAGAGTTTTTTTGACAACCGGCAACCAGAAAAGTACTATGTAAAAACACCATGGTTTATTGTTAATAATTATTTTGTAAAAACAAAATTTTATCTTTTAGTGTTTGGGAATAGAATCGGTTTGTCTGAATTGGCAGCACAATAAATTTGCAAAGTTATTACATTTCCTGTCCATTAATTAAAGCGTAATAAAGTGCATCAAGTTTGAAGATGTCTAGTTATGTTGGCGATCTTTGACAGGGTAGAATTAATGCTATTGAAATGTTGCGGTGGCAAAATTGGCTTTGCAGTGTTAACGTAAAGCACTCACGGTAATTTATCTAACATAAGACAATAAAAAACAAAGAGCAAGAATCAGCTAGTTGAAAACGTACCATAGAGCATCAATTGTTTGAAGTGGAACAAAAAAGTGGCAGCATTGACAGATAGAATAATATAATTTCGTTTTTAAATGGTATCACTGATGGCAGTACAGGAGGAAAGAGGAGACTGTGGCCATGTTGAAGATATCCTACAAATCATTTTAATGTTTCATTAGAGCAAGTCAGAAAATTACCGAGGTTCCCATATTGTTCGTCAAACTTTGGTTAGCAGCAAGCCTTAATCTTTCATCCCATTCCACCGCATTTTAAATCTCTATCAAACGCGGTGACAGTGATAGAAGGCTATCCACTTGGCACCAACCTCCACAAACTTCGCACAGGTAATCCACAAAGGGGTCAAGTAGATTTCAAGGACAATTAGTTTTATCTGGTTCTTTAGGAGCAGTATAGATGTAAGCTTAGCTGCAGGATTGCTAACACATTATCAATTTTGATTACATGCAATGCAAATGTCTTTACCAAAATATTATTGTTTCGTGGTTGATGTAAGTTTATCATGTTATAAAGAAATCAAATTGAAGAGTATCTACTTAGATTGTAACCTTCTAATATTCAGTATATTAAGAATAATACAGTAATTCATTACGGTGATAAAATAAATTACTATACAGGGGTGGTTTCACTGGAAACGCCAAGATTGTTTATGGAAAACGAAAGTACAAAATTCTAAAAATTTTAGGAACATTGCAGATTGATGCGAGTCATTCCGGCAAAAAATATTTTTAAGTTGGCCAAGAACTTTGGTTTTGCCGGAAATATATCAAACTTGCTTATTTTTAAATGGAACAATCTATATATTACCACATTTAGATTCTGTGACAACCTCACCTCAATGTTTCTGCCTTATTTAATGTTTTTATGTCCAAAATTGGCCTTACTGATAAACTAATATAATTATCAACTATTTAAAAACATTTTTACTTGTTTGTACATTTTTTATTTTAAGCTGGGTGCGTTTAAAATTTTGTAACACGGATTGTACATTTGTACTTATTTCATTTTGTTCTAGTATATTTATTTAATTGTTTTTATTTACAGCAATCAGCTTTTGTCCACCTTATAGATACAGAAAATCTAAATCTATTCATTGCAAAAATTATTGTTTTATTAGCAAATATGTGTTAAATTTTAATCATTAAACATTAGCAATACATTATCGCATGGATAGGTACAGGTGTACCTATTTACTTATTTTGTTGTATGTACAAAATGTTGTCTAAGTATATATATACATATAAAACAACTTTTGTCGAAGGTGCTTGTAAAGCAGTTACATAGTCGATACTTCAATAATTACCGTCAACATAACAGATTTTAATCGCCTGCAGTAAAGTACGCACTGGTTTTACAATAGTAAACAAACACTGAGAATTTACCCGAAAACTGTTTCGTCCTTTTGGGAATTTTAGAGCAATTAAGAGAGAACTCCAGTGTAAGTTCACTGTTGTACAACCAACGCTGTTGACTATATGCCCTATTGGAGAATCATAATATTTAAACGATCTTTTTCGACATCTAATGTCGACTCGTGAAAAATACATTTAGTACGTTATAGCATCTACAAATAGCAAATGAAGCATTTTTGTAGTAGTTTCAACATGTTCGTCGCAAATTGGAAGACGACGGAATTACAAGATTTTTGTTTTCTTTGTTTCATACGTTTTAATCGGCAAACATAACAGGAACCAATTAGGATATTTTCTGTTTAGTTGTTCAGTTCGAATAGTGCTTGCAGTCTACATGCATTGATTTTAATGCATTTTGGTTGAAAAATACTTTTATAACATGTAGCAACTGAGACCTTTTTCTATCATGGACATCGCGAAATTTCTCCTATTTTTAATAAACACCCTGCAACTATATGAACAGCGTTTGACCAAAGTTAAATTAAAATAAATAATGTAATAGCTAGACATGCTACGTTAATAGCAATTTGTGTGTACAACTGCACGCTAGTAGTTCTATCTATATAAAAAGTGACAAATAATATTCAAGCTGTCGTTCGCCATTTCCAATTTTCAATTATCAATTATTACAGATCTGAAGAAGTTTTGCTATAGTAGGAATGTCGGGTTATTTTCGTAACTGAGGTTGTGTGCTTATGCTAATATTTCGTAGCAAAATGCCCTACTAACTCAATGTTTTTGCTACACTTTTGAAACACTTGTACGTAATTCTGTTGTTTCGGTACTTATCTGGTAGTTTTACATGCACTGATCAAAAAAATAAAAAATTTGATAAAAAGTAAATCGCATAAGACCAGCTATTCAAAATGCAACTCTATGTTATTTAAATGGGGTGCTATTTCTAATCCAAATTGTCGCTGTGGAAAGGAACTGGACACTGTTACACATATTGTAAAAGATTGTCAATTAACGAAGTTTAAAAGGAGGCTTCCAAACATTCATAATTTAACGGATGAAGCTATATTATGGCTTACAAATCTGAAGGACATCTGAAGTTCAGTAATATTTTGTATTCTTGTCCTGATTATCTGTTTTTCCATTATTTTGTTTTGCTATTTCTTTAACCTACTATTTTTTTCGTGCATTGTCGTGACTGAGCTTGGACCAGTCCATTATATGTCGTCATCCAATGGCTGTGCTATTATATTTTATGTTCTTATTTACCTTCTATAATGTTTACACACTTAATTAATATTATTACATGTGAATACTAGGGTGGGTAAGAGTTGGCATGTTTAGATTTTAGTGGTTTTCCTAAACCTGAAGCAAATGCTTTGCTAAAACGAACCAATACACTATTGCACACGGTTTCGTCACCATACTATACATGTTTATACTGATCTTCTGGGGCACCATACATAACACTTACATCACAATACAATATGTAAAATGTACCATACAAATAAATGAATGCAAAAATAAAGTTACGTTAACTTGATTAGAGGGCATTGTAAATAATATTAGCTCCATATCTTATGTAAGTGTGCCTGCAACTTATATGTTTACCTGCACCGGATTTACAAATGGGCGTAGAAGACGTTTGCAATTTGGTAATTTTATTGACTATTATGGTAATATGAAACCTTAAAAATGAGGTCGCTGACTGCAAAACAACAGTTGTTGCAAATATTGTGACTGTTTGTGTAATTAAAAATATATTTGAAACTATTTCACACTTCAAAGTGACATGTTCCAATAAGACAACAAATTGCTTACCTTTCAAACTTTATGAGTTTAGAAAATGTACTATATTACAATTTAAAGCAGATACGGTAAGCTTTTTATGTTCGACTATTTATCTTTATACAAGTCAAACTTTGTTCGGTATCTTCTATGTGGACATTCCGTGTTATTGTTGTGTTGCTTTGAAGGTTAATATAAATACATTATAGACAGTAGGTACCACCGTATTATATATAGAACTTGCTATTTTACGATACAAAATACATTATTGACGATACCGTGGTAGGTTATATTATAAATTTGTTGAACATACGACTTGAATGTTTTCAAATTTCCTTTTGAATGTTTTAGGATCTATTTACATGTTCGTGATAGGATGTAATAAAATAAACTTAGAAAATATATTAAAGTTTATAACAAAAATAGAAAAGATTTTTAATAAGGATCCCAAAAATAATTCTTACCAACTATATAGTATATTAAAACTAACACAAGGAGACTGAGGATAAGAATTTATCTTGTATTAAATCTATACATATAAAATGGCTACCATTAAAGTTCATTCATGTTCGAGTTTGCCATTGTTTATGGCCATGATGTTTATATAATCGGCGTTACTACAAAAATTACAAAGTGTTTGTGTAAGTATGTTAATTTATCTTACATCGTCTCTATAAATCTTACAACTCAGTAAAAGTTTTGATTTATGGGAACAATATCGTTAAAAGTTTTATTTTCAGTAACTGAGTTTAAATTGGTCTATGTTACGTATATATATATATATATATATACTTTTGATCACTCTAGAAAGACAATCTAAATAAACTTATAGTTTTAAAAAAGTACAAAAAAACTATATCCAATGTCATAAAAGGAGTATTTATAGAAATAATACCCTCTATTTGTATTTATATAAAATTCAAAATAGATTATTTCAAATGAAAGTTTTGCTAAAAGTTCAATTAAAAAATGATTCGACTTAGTAGTCGTCGCGAAGTTTTTTGTTCTCCGCCGGAGTTTTTAATTTTCACTTACAGGGTGAATGACACCACCCGTATTAGTCATTTTTATCAAAAACTGTTACTCGTAGAGAGTTGCCTTAAAAAAATATCACCAAAGCCGTAGTAAAGAATCGAATGGTGATATTATATATATATATACAGGCATGTCAACCTAGAGAGGTTATTTCCTCACCCCTAAGGGGTTTAGTTTAGTTTACATAACAAGTAAAAATACAATGTTACATATGGGACAAGAGAGAGGGTGGAGTTCTATTTTCTTCTGTTTTTTATATTTGTGTTATTTCACTTGTATCTTACTTTCCACTACACTAATTCTATTTCACTTCCTAACTCACATGTCATTACAGTTTGTTATGAGTTTTGCTGCTTTTATCACTTTTTTCCACTTGTCTCTATCCTTACACAGCGTTTTCCAATTTCTTATGTCCATTGCTTGCATGTCTTCTATTATATTCTCTCTCCAGTTTTTTCTTCCTCTATGTCATTTTTTCTGGTTCCCATTCACTTATACTTTCTTTATTGTTCTATCCTCTTCACATCTCATTATATGCCCAACCCATTTTAACCTCTGTGTTTTCACATACTTTACAATATCTTCTCCTTTCACTTCTTTTTTCTATTTCAAAATTCATTTTCCGTCTATATTGTCCATCCTTCATTTTTACGGGTCTTAAGATCCTTCTCATTATCCTTCTTTCAAAACGGAGTAATTCTTCTTCCTCTGATTTTGAAATAACCAGGTCAGCATGGCATAGGTTATTAATGATCGAATCAAAGTTTTATATACATTTGCTTGATTGAAGTGCTATCGTTTGTCATCATTAGTTCTAAGTAATTAAAAACACTACTTTCTTATATGTTTTGTTTCCCATCCAAAGGTTTGTTAATGTTTCTTGTTTTTTCCGAATTTTGAAGTAGTTTGTTTTTCCCTATTAATCTGTAGTCCAAAGTACTTTGCTTCCTCTTCTAGCTGTTTTGTGTTTTTAAAAATTTTTACTTCTGCCAATCAATACCACATCATCCGCGTACGCTACCACTGTGCTTCTTTGATTGCTGTTGTTTCTTGTAACTTTAGTTTTTTCTAATTACACATTCCAATACTATATTGAATAAGAGGGAGGCAATGTATCTCTCTGTTTCACCCCTTTATTTACCCGTATGCTTTTTGTTATCACTTTCTGTATCTGTATTATTGCTTCCGTTTCTTTCAGTTTCATATTAATTAATCTTATTAACTTGCCTGGTATTTCTAGACCTATAGTTACTGCCGCTATTTTTGTCTTATTTATGGAGTCAAATGCTTCCTTAAAATTGATGAATAGGAGGTGTAGTTCCATACCATGTGTTCTTACTTTTTCCACCGTTTGAATCGTTGTTGGTAGTCGCCGACTACCTTCTCTGTATATTCTTGTAACTTCTCTTTAAGTATTTGGGCAAACACTTTGTATGTTGTACTCAATAACGTTATTAATAACGCAATTTTTCTTTTCTCCTTTTTTTGGTATTGGTATTATAATTCCTATTTTCCACTCTCTCAGCATTGTTTCTTCATTCCATATCTTGCTTATCAATCTGTAAATTTGTGCGTGCAGCAATGGTCCGCCGTATTTTATTAGCTCAGTGGGGATAGTATCTTGACCTGCTGCTTTATTATTCTTCATCTTCTGCAGTGTTCTTATTACTTCATCCAAAGTAGGTGTATCCGCTTGTTCGTCTGTAACTTGTTCTTGTCCATGTTTAACGACTTCTTGTTCATTTATTGTTGCGTCGTTTAAAATTTTTTTGAAATGTTCTTCATACACCTTTTTGATACCCTCTTCATCATGTATGAGTTTACCTTTTTTATTTTTAAATCACCTTACCTTTGCTGCCGGCTTGTAGTTCATGTTCTTCAACTTTTGATAAAATTGTTTGGCAATGTTATTCACATTTTCTCTTTCTATATCATTCAATTTTTATTAAGCCATTAGTTCTTTTTTTTTGTTTGAGATAATTTATTGTTATATTTCTTTGATCTTTGTATTTTTCTTTGTGTTGTTCTCTATTTGTTTGTAACCATTCCAATCTGGCTTTGTTTTTTATTTCTGTCCTATTCTTGCAGTCTTCGTCATACCAACGGTCATTTTTGTATTGTACTTTTTTGGACCTATAGTCGCCTTTGCTGCCTGTATCATATTTTTTTTATTCTTTCCCATCTTACATTAATGTTTTCTCCTGCATGTTTTCTCTAATCCTGGATAATTTTTGATATACTCCTTTCTTATCTCTTCGATCTGTAATTTTTCTACTGCCAATTTTTTTGTTTATGTCCCTCATTGTATAACTTTATTTTTTTCTAGCATTGTCATAATTACTAGGCAATGATCAGTATCTGCATTAGCTCCGCGCTATGTACGTGCATCCTGTACCAGTTTGAGATGTTTTTTTGTTATCATAATGTGGTCAATTTGGTTTTTCGTATATCGGTTAGGGTGTTTCCATGTTACTTTTTGACGTATTGGTGTTCAAATCTTGTTGTGGTTACGAACAGATCTATATTTGCTGCAAAAAGTACACAATCTGTGTCCATTGTCATTTGTGTTCTTATGGATCGTATATTTACCACATGTTGCCTGCAGGTAACTCTCTTTGCCTATTTGAGCGTTGCCGTCCGTCATAATAATTGTAATTTCTTTATTCGGTATGTTTTCAACAATCCTTTGTAAGTCCTCATAGAATTTCTCTTTGTCTTCCACTTCGCTTGTTTCAGACGACGCATATGCTCCCACCAATGCCATGTTGTTATATTTTCAATTCTTCAATATGGCTTTTGTGATAATTTTTTTGAGGAAACTTTCTACGATTAACTCTTTGAGAAAAATGACTGATACGGGTGATATCATTCACCCTATATATTATTAACTGTTTTTTCTTTTCCACCAGGCAGCGTTAAGAAAAGTGGTACATAGCAACACATAAGCATTAACGTAATCTTAAGCAAATATCGTTGTTGACAGTGTTTACTTGATAACTACCTTACTGTAGAAACAACTTACCAATATTATACAATGTTTGAAAAGTAAAAAAAATTTAAATGTATCTATTACAATTAAAAATTAGATATTTTTGAAGTAATTTACCGACATTTAAAGAAAAACAGAATATTTTATTTGGAGGAAAAGTTACTTTTCTGACTTGTTCTCTATTATCAGGCTGAAAAATGGTCACTTCAAGAAATCCTCTGTATAAAATAATATACTATTTTTATAAAAATTATTAAACAACAATTATTAGAAAAACTACACAAATTTGAGAAGATCCACAGAATAATCAAAAGTTTATGGGTTCACATTTTCATCATGTATTAGTGTCGAAATTATACTTGACATCATCATCCAGATATAATATAGCAGCTTGCAATCTTGGCATTATGCAATTTAATTTAATTGGTACATAATTTTGTTAATTTATAGAAAATGTGACTATACCGGGCGACCCAATAAGATTGTTCCTCGGCCATATCTCGGGAACCGTTCGTCGTATGACTTTGGTGTAAAAAAATATTAGGTAAATTGGCCATGAAGAATCGCCAAAAAATATTTTTTAGTTTTAAAAATGACCACCAGAGGGCGTAACTGCCATCTTACATTTTTAAATTGCATTTTCTATAAATTTCGCAAAATAAATAATTTTTTTTTACATTTGTAAAGAGAACCAGTTTATCTATCATTTTCTTAAAACAAAAGTTCAGTTATTTCAAAACAAAGATGACGGGGGTGTTCAATTGTTTTTGCAATAACCTGCTTTAACTTCTTAACGGTTTGACCGATTTAAATAAATTTGGTATCGTTGAAAAGAGCATTCCTTAAGCAATAAGAATCAACCAAAATATAGTTAATTTAGTTTGAATCCTTCTCCGCCAGGGTGGTATTTTGATACCATTACCTAAATAAAAAAAAAGAACCGTTTTTAATAAAACCCATAACAGGAAAAAAAGGATCTAATAGCGACCCAGGTGTTCAAAAATAGCCTCCGTTATTTTGAAGGCACATTTGAAGACGCTGATGTGTTGAAAGAACAGCATTCTCAATTTCAGTTCTTGGGATGTTCAAGATGGCATTCCTGTATTCTTGCAATCATATCCTCGCGGGAAGTTGACCTTGTTGATAAGACTATATCCTTAATTCTTCCCCAGAGATAAAAATCAAGGCAGGTTAAATCGGGAGACCTTAAAATATTTCATAAGTTTTAATATGTACGCAATTATAAACAGAATCATTCCAAAATGCAACATCTAAAGATTCTTATGTTAAATACTGAAGCAATTTTGCGGCGAATAACATTACAAAAACTTGTCTTGGAGGCCAAGAGAACAGGCTTTCTCTTCCGATCCAACGGTCAAGGAAGGTGGCATCTAAATACTGGAGAACAGAAAGGGCATAATGGGCGGGACATCATGCTGGAAAAACATTTTGGCAGACGTCCAGCGGAATATCATCCATTAAAATTGGAAGAACATTTTCTAAGAAATGTAGGTATGTTTGATCATTTAATGCTCTGTCCAAAATAAACGGACCAACAACCCGCCCTCCAATTATCCCACACCAAACATTTACACTATATCTCCCTTGATGCTGGACTTCTCCAAACCAGCGCGGATTATTTCGGGCCCAAAAGTGCGCATTATGTAAGTTCAATTGCCCATTACTACCGAAAGTGGCTTCGTCAGTCCACAACACATTTGACAAAAATTGAGGATTTTCTGCTACCATGTTTAATAGCCAGTGGCAAAATCTATCCTTCGGTCGAAATCCGGAGGTGAAGGCCTTGGTGTAAGTTGATATGGTAAGGGTGTAGCCTAAAATAGCAAAAAATGTAAAAAAAAACATGGGGATTTATAATTTGAGTGTAAAATAGATTAAACTTTATATAAAGAGGTATACCTCTTACATACCTCTAGGTTTGAATAATGCGATGAACCGTACTTTGAGGAATACCCAAGTCTCTGGAAATTTTTTTAGTATTAATTTGGGGATTGATTTCTATAGATGCTAGGATATTAATAACGATGAAAGGTAAATATTTCCTCCTATAAATTATCACTAATTGGATTGTTCTTCGTTGAGGAGGGGCACCAAAAAACCATTAAGACGTTTTTTCAGGCAACGTTTCATGCAGCCAAATGTCCACTTTTTTAGGCCTTTAAACCATGCAGACCATTTATTTTTTTTAAAGGCCTGAAGAAGTGCACATTCGGCTGCACGAAACGTTGCCTGAAAAAACGTTTTAATGGTTTTTTGGTGCCCTTCCTCAACGAAGAACAATCCAATTAGTGATATTAATAACATTTTGTTCGTTATTTTGCCTATTTCTCCGATTCATGACAGGTCTACGGATGCTACCCGTTGTTAACAGGCGCTGGGCTAAACGCACAAACACGCGGCGATAGTATCGCGGTTGATTCGGATAACGCAAATAGAAGGTGCGAGCAGCAATAATCCCATTTTGAAAACATTCAAAATAGATCGCCAGCATATTAAATGCTTCTTGGTTAGAAATCGGCATTTTAAAAAGGATTACAAATTCAAAAAACTGCACTTTCTGAATGTAAACACAACAAAATAATTTACAAAATTACGACTGTCATTTTATAATGCATCGTGTTCCATTTGTTTAGTTTTCCAAAGCTTAAAGTGTAGGGTGCTTTTACTTTACTTTAAAACCAAGCCAAGACTTACCTTGTTTTTCATTATTTCGATTAAAAGTTATACCTTATACTTTTTAATTTTCAAATATATTATATTTTTTTGGCAAAGATGAACTGAACTACCTACCTATCTTTCTTTTTCCAAGACCACACACCATATTGCAAAAAAAACAGCTTAAAACTTTACGCAAAGTACTAGATTTGGGGCATCAAATTTTACAAAGAATCTTTGTAAATGGTTCCAAAATATATGGTCTAACATATTCGAATTCGGATATAGTATACCTATTTAGGTTTTTAGGCTTACTTTTTAAATTAAAGGTTAGAATTACGAGAGTAATATTAAAGTGACAATAAGTTCAAAATGCGTTTAGTCCCTTTGGAGCAACATGAATGTTCTGATGATATATATTTTTTTAAATAATACTTAAATAAATCCTATTTAGACTCACAATTGTCTCTTTAACATCTTATTCATTTTGTGATAAATTTTTAATAGTTTTAGAAAATTTACCGCGTGGTCCTCGATCTTCAAACATCCATTATTCTCATTTTCCCAATATTTGAGGTTAGGAACGAGAATTTGAAAAATGGTGTTCACTGGCCTATTTGGATGTTATTTGGCTATCATAAAGAAAAAGTCATATTATTCCATTTGATTTTTTTTAATTTGGGTCATGGTGTCAAAACTAGCCCCCTGGCGGAGAAGGATTCAACTAAATTAACTATATTTTAGTTGATTCTTATTGCTTAAGGAATGCTTTTTTCAACGATATCAAATTTGTTAAAATCGGTCAAACCGTTAAGAAGTTAAAGCAGGTTATTGCAAAAAAAATTGAACACTCCCCGCCATCTTTGTTTTTGAAATAACTAAACTTTTGTTTTTACAAAAATGATAGATAAAGTGGTTCTCTTTACAAATGTGAAAAAAATGTTTTGTTTATTATGCGAAATTTATAGAAAATGCAATTTAAAATTTAAGATGGCAGTTACGCCCTCTGGTGGTCATTTTTAAAATTTGAAAATATTTTTCTGCAATTTTTCAAGGCCGATTTACTTAATATTTTTTTACACCAAAGTCATACGACGAACGGTTCCCGAGATATGGCTGAGGAACAGTCTTTTGGTCACCCGTACATAAATCTATGATTCATTAGTGACTTAAAAACTTTAGAACCATCAAATTAAACTTAGATTTTGTTAAAGGAATAACATAGAACGTTTAAACAAAGTTTGGAATACAACTGCAGAATTCTAGAGCGATGTGAAAAAACCAAGTAGAATTGGAATTGAAAACGAACAAGATTTCCATCCAATAGCCATAATTGGTCATAATCCAAATTATTGTCGTTTTAAAAGAAAAGTCAACCAAATTGCTTAAGATCAGGAACAAAATCATTTAGCCTATCAACAAGAGAACGTGCAATGAAAAATTAAGCAAAAATGTTGACTATGATGAGTCAACAAATATAAGTAAATTAAATTCTCCAAACAACATTTCGTTTGACAAAAACAACAAAAACTTCCAGTTTCAGAAATTGGTTCAATAGACATATTTCTTACGAAGATATAACTACAACTATTAATGATGTATTGTATGTCAAAGATTTAAAACAAATTAATAAAGTAGGTTTTAATGTAATCATAATAATAATAATTGTATAAATATTTATAAATGATAAAATTTCTCCTAGTTGGTGTTTAAGTAACATTTTTTCTCATTTGTATGAGACCTTGGAGAAAGGGCGGAAGGATAAGAGTTATCAAAACACCATGCTTTTAGAGCTTTTGAACATGACCGTACTAAAAAAACAGTCGAAATGTCAGGTAATAAATCACATGGGGTTTTGAGAACTCATCTCCTTCCGTCCTTTCTCCACATAGAAGGTCTTACACAAATAGAAAAAGAATAAATATTGTGATGTGTCAATTCCAAGTCTTTTGGAAGTTGGAAAACCCATCATTTGTCACTGTAAAGCGTTTCTTTACTATCTGACCTAAAACTGGTTAAACATAAAAATTATAGATGAAACTAGAAAGTTTTAAGTGCATAGTTTTAGTGTTGCCAACATTACTTTTTCTGGCAATAATATCAAGAATTTACAATAATAACTTAGTATTTTAAGAAGATGCTTATACAAACCGTGCAGGAAGAAAAACGGAAAGTTTAATGTCAAAATTAAAACTTACAGCGTTGAATCATTATTATGCTTTTATAAAAATTAATTTACCAATGAGACTATTTAAATTATTTAAACAAATTATACACATTAATTTCAAATTTTATCCCGCTCTTATATCTCAGGTCTTAGGTTCGTTTTTAATTAAAATTATTAATTTAGTATAGCAACATATTTATGTATCCTTTGCATACAAATACAAAACACAAAATCAAAATGTAATAAAAAATTATTTTATTTTACTTGCAAGTTTTAAAGGAAAAATCTACGTAAAACCAACTTTTACGCTGTTGACATTATTCTTTCCATTAAACCATGTTGGTGACCTCGGTCGACACGAACGCATCCACGTTGATTTTCTCGCTGGTAACAGCATATCTTTCGTACTATACATTTTCTTAATTGTTCCATTCATCAAAGTTAATCACTTTAAATGTGATTTATTCGTTATTTAATTCTTTGTAACAATAGCAACAACAAAAGCAGCAACGACGCTGGCATGCAACGACAAGGCAATTTGGATTTATCTTCAGACGTTCATTTGAAAATACATAACGTTTTTAATTATTAACTGTCGATTTAAATTGACCAACTCGAATTAACTTTAATACGTTCACACTTCGACATTCTATCTCTGTGTGTCCCAATTTTCAATGTTCACTTTCCCTCGCCCACTTTTTTCAACTTTTTGAATGCATTTCTACTTAAATGACACTTGTACACAATTTTATCTTTTCAAGGTAAACCAAATATACAACCTCATGTTTACTCAAATTCGCGGGAACACATTTATAAACAGTTCTTTCTGGATAATGCGAATTTAACAATTTTTAATACCTACAGATGCAAACTTAATTCTACTTACTACTAAAATTGAATTAAATGAAAGGCTTTATTTTTAAATCTGAAAACAATTCTATTTCTTAAATGAAATGTACATTAGTTTTAGAAAATTGTATCCAAATTTAATTAGTGTGATTTGAATAAATACTTACTGTCAATTTTATGTTAATAAATTTTAGTTCTAAATTTTTTTATTTAAAATAAAAACTTTTCCTGAGCAATATGTTCTATGCCTTTCTCGTTGGTAAATTCAGAATCAATCGCAAAATGTTGGTCACTTATATTTATAGGCTTTTCAAATATCACTTTGATATTTTCGCGTAATTTTTAGGGTAACAATTATAGACATAAACGCATCGGAAATGGTGAAAACAAAACTGATTAAATTATTTGTATGGATGCATAAATGTCTGTAAAAGGGATTTTTGGTTTTCAAGAACAAAACACAAAGTTCAGAACCCACTAACACACATTGAGTTTTCCCAAAGCACTTCCACACAGTGGCTGATGTCCACTTCATACCAACACCATTGTTTGCCAAAGAACTACTGTGGCTTCTACGATACAGGTTGTGCTGGTAAGATCTTTATTGTATTATCATCTATTAAACTCACTGTATGTTAAACATTTATTGATAATTATTCAGATCACATCATATTACATATGTCAACATTATCTTGATTACTAATAATACGTTAGATGCAAAACTATTAATACATAAGTTAAACAGAACAAAAAACAATATTGTTATAAAAGGGCTCGTGAAGAAAAAAACTAGTGAGGAAAAATCAAATTAAAAGAAACAGTACATTTAACGAGGAAGGAAAGGGAACGCAACAATAGATAAAAAAAGCTAGAAAATTGAAAAAGAGTGAAAGTAGGATATTGAAAATATGAGTCAATTGGAGTAGAAAACAGATGGGTAGAGGATGAAAAAGTGATAAAAAAACGTCAAAAACTAGAGAAAAGAGGGAAAGGGGGATTTGCAAAAGAAAGACGTGAGAAGAAGAGATAGTAAAAACGTGGAACAGGCAACGAAAGTCTGGAACATTGCGCGTATAAAAAGTAAAGGGACACTTCTGGAAATACGTGAAGAGGTTTGGTATGGTTTGGAAATATGGTTAGAGGAAAAGGACTATGGTATATTGCTAGAGTGTTACACATGGAGGGAACAGTTCGCAAAAAGAACGGAAAACAAAGGAAGATCAAAAGGCGGTGATGAACGTGTAGTAAAAGGAGGTAATAGAACGGGAGGCAAAATCAGAAAGTTTATTGAAAAGTGTTGTCTAGACAGAAGAGGGGATAAGTTTACAATAATGACATTCTACGGGAAGAAATGGGAGAAACGAATAGCCAGATCATGGCAATGGTAGGAGAGGTAGAAAAAAAGTACCCAATAATAGGAGAAAAGTAGTGGACTATATTAAACAGGAAACATAGAGGAGAGTAGAGAAGAATTTTCATATATGAGTGAGAAAATAGTCTACGTAATAATTAACGACAGGTGCTTATGGACGTAGATAAGTTTAAAATAGGGGAAGAATCGCACGGGTGGTGGTCACTTTATTTTATAAAAATTTTTACTTTATTTTTAAAACTATGTAATTTGTTTGTAATTAGAGAAATAAAAATCATTACCATATTTTGTTAATACTAGTAACATATTGTCGTTGACAACAAAAACATGTAATATTAAAATTTTTCAAGTTAAATAAATTATTCGACGTTAATAAAATATTTCAAAGTTTCAAAGTTGGTGAGAAGTGATTTACGATATTTTTCTTTGGTATTTCATAGGTAGATAGAGATTACCTGTCATTTGCTTGGTCATAACATAAATTGTAAGTCTGAATAATAAAATAACTTACCTAAAATTTCTACCTTAAATTCATAACGAGAAGAAAATGGCAATAACTTAAAAATAAAATAAAATTTATTATATTACAATTTATCGGGTCCCTTAGAAAAATTAAAATATTCGGAAACCATTTACTACTTCATTTAACCATATAAAACGTGTCCCAAATATTCTATTCAGAAATTTTATTTCTATTATCTAACGTTTCAAATATCTATATACTTCAACTAATGAACTTTTGATCCCACGTTTACACATTCTTGAACATTCTCTTAAAGTACATTTTTCTTATGAATTAGAATGTAAAACGTACAAGTTTTTTTAACCGAGAAGTAGTAATAAAATCATATCTTGGGATAAATCGTCGCAAATAGTGCATTGCATCCCTTAATGGGATCAAATAAATCAATCTTAGTGGCGCACTTAATTTTTAGATATTGAAATACATACCGATCACAAATCTGAAACGTATGTTGTACATTTACTATGCATCAAAAATGTTTTTTTTATTTTACAATTATAAAAGACTTAATAATAACGGAAAATTAAATTAATTCTTACTTTGAATATGAGAAGTGCAAAACATGTTCGTAATTCATGTTAGGACTCAAGGTTTCTCGTCGAGTAATTAGGCGCGACACATTGACCTAAAAAGTAATCTTAACTAATTTATCTTAAGAATATGTGTGAGATTTTGAAGTAGCAATTAATTTAAAGTTTTGTTTTTAACTATTAATTATAACATTTTTTTGTACAAGCTCTTGATAAGTGTTTGCTCATTTGTCAAAAAAAACATGTTTTTTATTTTGTTATATAAGTTTAAATATATTTATTTACGAAATCTATTTTATAGATTTGTTTATAACTGAAGGTTAGTGCTAGTATCTCTCTACATATTCAAATGGGTAAGCTTTGTGTTTACTTATAATTTCGTAACATGAAAATGAAAACAAATAAAAGTTTATGTATCACATCAAATTGTAATTGAGTATAATTTGTTAATATTAATTATTCATATCAAATAAATTGAAGTCTACAGTGTGTCTGATAAAAAGAATTGAACAGCATTGAAGTTTGGAAACAGTGGAAATTACAATGTTGGTTAAATTAAGTAAAAGTTGCATGCGTTCAACTATTTTTTAAAATCTACATAGTTTGGCACTAAGGTAGACGTTTCTTTTATTAACTCAGAAAAACGCAAACCTTTTTGACTTCTAATATCCTGAAGCACGTCTGCAATTTGATTCAATTCTGTTTCATTCAAATTAATGGCATTTACCTCCTCGAACAGTATAGTCCGGGAGTCAGGGTTATTAAAAATGAGAATATTGAAGTTTACGGCGCAAAGCTGGAACTTTTATTCGATTTTTATGATATCCCGTAACAAGTGTGTAAAGTCTCTAGAAACAACTCGGTCCGCTTCGTCTTTTTTTATTGCAAAATATATCAAAAAACGCGTTTCTGTGTAGTTTTCTTTAAATAACTCCTTCTGTGTTAGTCAAACGACAAAACTTAAAGAGGGAAAAATTGTTCAGAAGGAAATTTCCTATAAGAATAAGTTTTAAAAAAATTTGAAAAATTTTTTTAATTGCAAAATAGCAAAAAATACGCGACAAAAGGGCCATTTTTATAAGTTCCCGAAAACTGGGTTAAAAATTATCATATTTAAGCAGACATTCACTCAATGATACCTTTCAGTATACTGAACAAGTGTGCATAAGGCGAGCCTCCAATTTTTATATGGCTGCCTATTAACAAATTATTTATGCCAATCGGGCGCTTGGTTCTCACGTTTGAACGGGTGAACTTATTTTGATGCACTTTATCGGAAATGAAAGGTAACGATGAATTTAAAATAAACAAATTTTTTTTCTAAAATATGATCATTGTTTAAAACAATTTAAATTTCGCATATTAAATATCGGCATTGTTTATTAGCGTAGAGTAATGCAAATAGCACCATTGGTTTGCGCTTAAAAAATCATGAATTTAAAAAAAAATCGTTTGGATACGTGCTTTTGTTGCAGAGCGAGCTTGGCGGACGCTCTCGTTGTAAAACCGCTGTATTCGACATTTTTTTTCGCCGAACCTGACAGTCGAATTGCAGCGAAAAAAATTCCACCATTAAAGCACTCACTCAAGTACCTTCACACCAAATTTCAAATAAAAATATGAAATAGTTTAGCTGTAGTCATTAATTATGTAAAAGTCAATTGTCTCGACTTCTATTAGTCGTATCGAGACGTTTTTTTTTTATATTTATATTTTTTTAAGCGCAAACCAATGGTGCTATTTGCATTACTCTACGCCAATAAACAACGCCGATATTTAATATGCGAAATTTAAACTGTTTTAAATAATGGTCAAATTTTAGAAAAAAAAATTTTTTTTATTTTAAATTCATAAAGTTGACATCGTTACCTTTCATTTCCGATAAAGTGCATCAAAATAAGTTCACCTGTTCAAACGTGAGAACCAAGCGCCCGATTTGCATAAATAATTTGTTAATAGGCAGCCACATAAAAATTGGAGGCTCGCCTTATGCACAGTTGTTTAGCATACTGAAAGGTATCATTGAGTGAATGTCCGCTTAAATATGATAATTTTTAACCCAGTTTTCGGGAACCTATAAAAATGGCCCTTTTGTCGCTTATTTTTTGCAATTTTGCAACTAAAAAAATTTTCAAAATTTTTTTTAATGCTTATTCTTATAGGAAGTTTCCTTCAACAATTTTCCCTCTTCAAGTGTTGTCGTTTGACTAACACAGAAGGAGTTATTTAAAGAAAACTACACAGAAACGCGTTTTTTGATATATTTCGCAATAAAAAAAGGCGAAGCGGGCCGAGTTGATTCTAGAGACTTTATACACTTGTTACGGTATATCATAAGAATTGATTAAAAAAAGTTCCAGCTTTGCGTCGTGAACTTCAATATCTAATCCCTGACTCTCGGACTAGTGTTACAATTTGGAAGATAGTTAATCATAAACTAATTTGTTGACGAATAGATTTAGTAGATTATAAAAGCAAAACGCATATGTTAACGTCCGTATTCATCAGCGTGTCATGAACTAAACTTTAGACTTGTCATCGTAACGTAAGTAAATGCGCACTCTCTCGGGACTACCATCGATTAATCCCATAATTTCTATGCATCGTCGGTGTTTGGGTTGGAACAGCGATTTCGTGAGCATATCTGCTGGCATATCATCTGTAGGGATATAATTTAGGCCTTCTCGTATGCACTGTCTCATAAAGTGGTAGCGAATGTCTATGTGTTTACTCCTGTTGTGATACACAGAATTCTTCGCTGAACATATTGCTCCTTGATTGTCATTTTCAACGGTACACAAACGTCTTCCTCTTCTAATCCCAACTTTCCCAAAATTTGTGAAGGTATATACCTTCCCGGGTGACTTTGGCAAAACCCATATATTCTGCCTACCGATCTCTGCTTCTTCGCTCCCACGTGGTAGGATTTCCGCTCAGTTTGAAACAGATCCCGGTATAGGACCTTCTGTTTGTAGTGTCTCCGCCCCAAATCTGGTCAAATGCAACCCTTCTTTTGATGTATAATAGAGCCCGATGTCAGGTGTTTTTTTAGGTATCTCAACAACTTTTTTGGCCGCATTCCAGTGTGATCGATTGTAACAATGGTTGAACTGCACCAGATAAGTACAAGCAAATGCTATATTCGGTCTCGTAGCCACTGACAAATAATTAAGCTCTCCTACCAATTCCCGGTAAGGTAAGTCCTTCTCATCGTCGCTGACGTCTTCCTCTGGTTTACATAACTTCATGCCTGGGTCTAACGGAGTGGCTAGTTGTTTACAATCTATCATGCCAAATTATTTAAAAGCCCGTCCACGTATCTGTGTTGACGCAACGTAATGGACTGATCGTCACTATAGTCCTAATTTTTCGCCGATTGCAATAGCATGACCTTCGTTTGGTGACGAAATCAAAACGTCGTCTACATATGTCACGATGTACGAAGTGATCCCTTTATGGACTATTTTGTATACGCGTGGATTGGCATTTGTTGGAACTGCTTCTATCTTCGTAAGGATATTGTTTAGCTTCATATGCTAGCATCGGTCAGCCTGGTGAAGTCCGTATAATGACTTCTTCAGCAAACATACCACATCGCTTTGAATCTTTTCAACCAACATCTAGCCTCGTCAGCGATTACTTGGTCTTGATATATTTTAAAGAGTCTTCTCAGACCTTCCAGGAGATGCTTGGGGAATTCCATATACGTGTCTCCCCTTGTAATGTTCTATTCAGAAATGCCGAACTAATGTGGCACTACTTTAACTTCATGCCGCGCCTGGCTGATACTGCTACCACAGTTCTAATAGAACTCAGTCTGCCAACTGGTGCAAATGTTTTGTTAATGTGAATTCTAGGTTTTTGAAGGAACCCTTGAGCTACAAGACGTGCTTTCCGCCTTTTGACTGATCTAATTGGATTTAACTAGTTTCGCAGAACAATTCTGCTACCGATTACCTGTACTCATTTTGACCTTTTTACAACTTCCCATGTTTCGTTTTGATTATCGAGGATACCTCCTTAGCTATGGCTTCCAACCATTCTTTGGAATAGCTCCGATTCATTGCTTTATCCAAAGGTTTCTCAAATACGAAAGTTTTACAAAAGTGAAGTTGGTCTTCGGGCACGTTATTTTCGTCTGATGTGTCTGTAGTATATTCTTTCCTCGGTCTACCGGGCAGTCTAGTTCGAGCAATTCTTAAACTACCGCGCTTTCGTCTCAATGTGGGTTCTTGAACGGGCGTATTGTCGAGTTCCAGTAAGTTGTGGTTTGGTGTGATCTCTACCTCAGTTATCAGATCACTAACTTTGTTAAGACTGAATTCTTTGTAGTACCTTGTGATTTGTGTCGAGACAATGGGCCTTTTATCCGATTTCTTTGAGGTAACTCACTTTGGATAGGATTCCGTGCTATAACTGATACGCAGTTTTACCATTTAGACTGCTTGATGGACATCTGTATCGCAGATAATTCGCGGAGTTCTGGGATATGCAGAAGCGTTCATTTGGTCGTTAATTCAGGTTTCACATTTTAGATTGGAATCTATCTTCTTCAGTTCCATTCACAAGCTGCTTCCTGTACGCGTCGGTTAAATCTCCAACGTTGAAGTGACCCATTCTTCAATGCCAAACCTCAAAATGTAGCTTTGG
Source organism: Abscondita cerata (assembly GCA_030710515.1). Lineage (NCBI taxonomy): Eukaryota > Metazoa > Arthropoda > Insecta > Coleoptera > Lampyridae > Abscondita > Abscondita cerata. Next base: position 88,817 of record JALBCR010004775.1, on the reverse strand, counting down.
ATGTCGCGACGTTGTTCCAACGGACACACACTCTAAATTCTGCTCGGTTGCACAATTGTAAATACAAGTCGTTTTTACGTAGAGCTACGGGAAGTACATTTCCATTTTTATTTAGCACTTAGACTTTATCTTTCTAGAAGAAGACATCCTAACCATTTTGGGTTATTTTGGGAACCGACATTAGATTTGTTTGCAGTTCGCAGAACATTTCTCAGCTTGATAGAATTTACTTCGCTAGACACTTTGCATAATAATTCAGCCTTACCCCTTGCCTCAATGATTTTTGGGCTTTTATCAGCCATATGTATTTTTCCTCCACCGCTTTAAACGTCGTTGAGAATGTCAACATCTTTGCATAGGTGAGACGTTGCACCGCTATCCAAGCACCAAAACGCTGTTTGTGACGCCGGTGATCGGTGAGTTTCATTGCATTCGCAAAAAATGTTTTGGTAACTGTTTTGAACAATAAATGGAAATTCGTTCGCGGTTACGTAATGTCGAGATTGGAATTTAATGGTATCTTTCCCTGATTTCCCTCGATCAAGGACGGCGGAGTACGTATTCCAGAAATACTGAAAAGAAATAAGTTATCTGTTTATGTGTTATTGTTACTTGCGGGGTTATAACACAGCTCTGCAAATTTGGACTTTTTTTGTGAAAATAAGATGGCTCCAGGTGTTTCCAAAGGCTGGGTTCAAAAACTTTTTATCACGTCAGGTTTTTGAGAAAAAGGGGGTTGAAACTCCTAAAACCAGCGTTTTTGGTCATCTTTGAAAAATTGTAGAGCTAAACACTGACGTGCTAGAACCACCGCTATTGTCATAAATTGACAATTGATCTTTGTTATTTAAAATGAGCTTAAAGCCAAATTGATTGCTTGCACCCTTAAAGCAGGGTTTTCAAGTAAATCCGATTAACTTTTATAAACTTTGACTACCATATTGGATCCAAAATTATAAATTTTTAAAATTTGAATGAATATCTGTAATCAGCGACTCCAAAAAAACCCTGAGTAACAATTTTCAAGTAAATCTGATTAATTTTTAAAGACCTCCGTAATGTGTTTCTTTTTCTCTTGCACCCCTTGACATAAACTCACGCCCTGCTTTAAGGGTGCATGCAATCAATTTGGTTTTGGGCTTATAAGTATTCATAGAACTTTTGGCACTGGATTACCTTTGACCGAGTTACCTCTCTTGCAGCGTTTCTTTTCGTCTCGTTGCCCTTTTTCTCAACGCCTCCTTCTCTTCAACCAAACCTGGGTCACATAATAACCACGCTCTAATTTCTCCTTTTTTTCCTCGCCGCTGTTTTAAGTGCTTCTCCCTTCCAGAACCAAGCTTTAGTCGACCCTTTGATGTTCCTAACAGTTCCTTAGCTTTGATCAATGCAAAGCAAAAGTCTATGTTGATCCATTACGTCCTCTTCAAGGATTACCTTGCAATCCTTGATTTGCCTCTTGATGTTTCGAGAACATAGATGGTAGTTTATTTGGCTTTCTCTGCTACCTCTCGCTACTGTATGTGGTAAAATGGCGTTGTGGCTTCTTAAAAAATGTATTCACTATTATCAAGTCATGAGCCTTGGCTTGCCAAAGTATCTCGTCACCTTGATTATTTCCAATACCGTTCCAATACTGTTTCCTCCATGCCACCGTTTATCCTCTTGATTTTGAATGCCTACATGTTTGTTGAGATCGCCGCCAATGAAAATTTGTTCCTTCTTAGGGATCTTCTTTAACAAATCTTCAAACTCAATCCAAAATGCCCGTTTCTCTTCTGACGTGCAGCCAACCTATGGGGCATAAGCACTAACAATGTTCCAAATAGTTTTGTAGATTATAATCTTAATACTCATTAGTCGGTCGCTAACTTTGTTGATGCTTATGATGTTGCTTTGTAATGGGGTTGAAAGAATGATACCTACCCCAATTCTGTTGTTGACTAAACCGTGATAATGGATTTTAAACTCCTTCGTCCTCGTGTCAAGATATCTTGCCTTGTTTTTCTTGTTTCGCCATTTGGTTTCCTGTACGCAGAGTATGTCTATGCTTCTCCGTTTCATTACATCTTCAAGCTGGTAACTCTCCTGGTTCATACTGTCTACATTCCACGATCCAATTCTTAATCGTTTAGGTTTAGTTGGAAGCTTTATTTTGCCTGGCTCCGGAATGTTCCAGTCTCTAACACGGGGTAGTGTTTATTGTATCTGTAACCATAATTTCCATAAAGCTGTGAATCCATTATTTAAAACCTATCTGGATTAAAAGGTTGGTTGATTTCTGACACCAGCATGCTACACTCTTCCTGATTTGACTCTTTCTTTTGAACCTCACCGGTGGTCTCCAGACGTGAGAACCCCATAGCTGCATGCTGACTGTGGAGACAGTCTGTAGATGTTGATCGGTGTCACTGGCTCATCTTGTTGTTACATTGCCAGCATATGAGCCAGTTTGTGAAGTAAGCATTTCCTCGAACTTCATCTTTCAACAAGAGATGAAGCGCCCTATATTTGCTAGACTCAGGACCCTGGGAACGTCTAACTTTCCATACCAAGTTCAAATGAACTATTTAAATTATAAAATCTAAACCGGTCACTTTTAATAATAAACATATGCTGTATTAGAATGAATTTTATACATATAATCATAAATAAAATTACAAAATTCAAAGATATATCGAAATATTATCTGAAAGTTTTCTGAAAAACATTGTAGTAGCGCTGCTACCACAGGACACAAGAACACATGCCCTTCAAGACACCATTATTCTTAATTAATCTAAGAAAGCATTGCAAGTAATAAAAATTTGACGTTAAACTTTGTTGTCAATAAATATTATGTATCAATCTGTGGTGTATCAATAATATTTTTTTTAATTTGTCACGACTTGCCAATATTTCTTTGAATAGGGTACAAAAAAGAAGCAAATCCGCCTATAGATTTATTCCTAATGATTGCAAGAAAAATAAGAATTTATTTTAGAACTAAATTACGAGGAAAAGATAATGATAAAACAACGTTGAAAGTCTATGAACGTTAGCATTTTTAATTAGATACGTTTACTTGTACATAAATAATTTGTACTACCACTTTATTACTTATACGTCGGTACTTACTTTGTTGCTTTAACATATGAACCCAAAGAGAGCACAAACAGCCACTAAAAAACCCTGTATAATTTGTTCAACATTTACTGAAGAATGAGCTAGAAAATTATCTACAATATTAAAACCTTAATAGGTTTAACAAAACAGCTGATCAATTTAAAAATATCAAATGTATTCATTTTATTTATAAAAAGTTCTTTAGTTGAATAATAAATCCACAAAAGAGAAATCACTGTTTTCGAGCTTGTAAATTTTGCTACAATAGAAATAAAAAACTAGGGTGTATGTGACTTGGACCGAATAGTTCAAACCGCTCAATAATGATGTTTTTAAACGTAATCGGTTTATGAAATATATTTCTTCATTCACTTTTTATGTATTCTGAAGCTAATTAACTGAGTAATAATACGATCAAAGACCGATATTTCGAAGCATTTAATATTTTTGCAACCAATTTATAGCTCTATTTTTAAGTTTATATTAAACGAATACCTAAAAATTGTAAATTGAGTTTTTATTTTACAAACTTAAAAGCACCCACGGAAATTTTATATTAAAAACTGTTATACAAGCAAAATACTTATTTATGATACAAGTGTGTGAACTAAGACTCTTATACACGAGTTGCGGAGTTTAAAATACGAGCCGCTGGTGAGTGTTATACCTACAAGGATTATAATTAAAATAAATATTTTGGGCTACAAGTCCCGAATGTCGGTTTAACTCTACATGATGTGGTTTGCTATTTAAATTAAAATTCATAGTAAATAGAATTCTGTAATTTAGTATTGGGTAAATTCCAATCGTTTAATTTAATTTGTAGATTCCCACGGGAAGAAGAACTACTTTGAATTTTGAGAATATTTGTGAAAAGCATTGCAAATTTTGAACATCAATGAAGGGAATGAGCTTGTTGTTGTGGTAAGAAAGAACCGGTTGACTTACTAATGGATCATTAATTTTATTATAGCACCTAAAGAATCTTGAATAATATATTTTGCAACTATATTGCTATTCCAGTCTTTTGTCGGTTTAATCAGCTCCTCTTCGAATGACAACAAATTTTAACGGTAATAACGCATCATAGTTTTGTTGTGAAGGAAGTTTGTGATTTTGGAACTTTTGAATGTGTATGTATGATGCTCTTTTATAAGATTGTTTAGAAAACTTTGTCAAACACCTTGAAGCTTCAATGCACCCATCAGCAAATGAATTGTACATAATGGATAGTATTGTAAACAAATTTTGTTGGTGTAAACCAGTAATTTTTAATTTTGTATTTTTTGGATCCAAATTTAATCTAAAGTTTCATCAGTCAGTATGGCGAATCTATACACTCAAATTGTTTTCACGCACTAAATACCTGCCTTCGTGAACTTCTATCATTATATTTTAGTGAACAACACAGCCGCAATCTAGACATATTCACAAAATGTATATTAAAGCAGCAACACCGTGTTTACCTTGTAACGTTGCAGAAAACAGGTAGAGGTGTCAACTATTATAATTTTGTACCCAGACTAGTACCATTGAATAACTCAATGCTAGTACCAAATGTTTTTAAATATATAGCGCGCCATCTACCGGAGTTTCACATATCTATTCAGTTAGACCAACAAGGGCAATAAAATGCACACCCTATGATTATGAAACAAATTCGGATAATACCAACCACAAATAATAATTCTTTAGTGTCAAAAATGTATACAAAAGATTTATTTTAAACAATTTGTTGACCTACAAATTTTGTGACACACGTCCAAGAACTGTTTCGCAAGTATTCGCATATGATCTTTTAGTAGAGCCTAAAACTTTGGACAATTACCACATTTAAGCATATAAACGCCTTTACAAGCTAAAGGTTTAAATTTATCGGTAATGTTTTGATTGTATTTAAGGGAGATTTATAGGACATGAAAGATGCATTAGACTCGAACAATCTAGTAAATCTAACTTTGCTAAAGATATTTTGGATAGTGACCATTCTTGTTCATTAGATATACACCATAAACTCTTGCATCCTTACAACAAAAAACAATTATATTTTTAATTACAAATTTAAATTGCCATCATAGGAGGTAATAACAATTTACTTAACTCCCAATTAGACTTCCCTAAGTGGGAATTTATTAAGAAAATATTCTCTAACAATTAAAAAAAATTTTCAACAAACTTGAATGCTAAATAAGTTGCATAGATGTTAGGTTCAACATTAACATATTTTCTTATCAATGTACCATTTGAAATTATTTTCGGCAATTTTCGGTTTTGTATAGTTATATCATTATTTAATGTCAGACCACCACATTTTAATATTGTAACATAAAATCAATAATTTTAAATGTAATTAATTAATTAGATATTTTCTGTCATATTTTGTCTGTTTACTTAAGTGTTAATTTATTTGTGTTTGTTGTTAAACTGTGTTTTTTACATTTTAGACATACTTGATAATGGAAGACTAATGTCTTTCGAAACCGGTCGTATTAAAATTAAATATTATATACATTTTAAATATTGTATTGTGATGTAAGTGTTATGTATGATGATGCCCCAGAAGATCAGTATAAACCTGTACAGTGTGGTGACGAAACCGTGTGCAATTGTGGAATGGTTCGTCTTGGTAAAGCATTTTCTTCAAAACCTAAACATGCCAACCCTTACCCATCCTAGTATTCACATGTATGTGATTGTGTTTTGTGAAACTGTGTTGTACATTTTTTCCTAATTATCCGGGAGGGTCTTGATGACCAGGTTCGGAAACCGAAGTGGTGATTTTCTTGTTGACCTTATGCACTCAGAAACAAACCTGATAATACAAGTTTGTTCTATAGATTAATTTATTTATTTTCATATGTTTTTATGCGTTTTACAATTTTAATTAATTGACACTGAACTATGTGTTCATTGTTCGTAATTAGTTTAGTGACTCTTATTGTTTTAACTGCCAAAAACCCGATGAAGAAAAACATTATAATAAAGATTACCGAAACGTTGCAAACAGTCGAAAAACACAATAAGTTGTTTTTTGTTTTATTTTAACCAAACTTATAAAAAAGGACTACTTAAATACAACCAAAAATTTTAAATATTGGATTGTGATGTAAGTGTTATGTATGGTGTCCCAGAAGATTAGTATAAACCTGTATAGTGTGGTTAGTATGAAACAAGTATCATAGCAAGATTGCCAAGTTATTTGGTTACTATAACATAACCCCCCCAATCCTAAATTATCTGTCTTTTTGTGCACTTTTTTTCATTATCTTTAGTTAGTCGGTCTGTTTCACTTATTTATCAGCTCTTTTTATTTAGTTTATTTGTGTTTTTCGTGTTTGTTTATTTGTGTTTCTGATTTGATTTGACAATGTAAAAGGCCACTTGAAGAGCAGTCGAAAGAATTTATCCGATAATCTAAATTAAATTATTTCAGCTAGTTAGTGAAGCTTTACATTTGAGTGTATCTACTGTAAGTAAAATTCATGAAAATCTTTAAACGTTGCTTTATTTTGTAATAATTTATAGAATAGCACATTAGGTAGCCACTTTGTTGATAGTGCTTAAACAACGCGCTATTTATGAGGGAAGTCGTAGAACATTACGTAAAATACTTTCGCGAAGGGGGTTAATGGAAGTCTTTACGGCATTATGTTTGTAATAAAGAATATCAAATTAGGGAGTCTTTTATTTAGACGAAAAATTTATCGAAAGTGGGACAGTTTTTCGTTTGTGGCAAGATAATAATGTCAAAACTATTAAGAAAATAAAAGGCGATGGATAACGGTTACTTACAAATAAATTTCTTTTGTTAGGTTTAATTTCAAGTTTATATTTTAGATGCCGGAACAAAGAATGGTTTTATTTCTGGAGCATTACTAACTTACTTACTAACTTTTAATCCAACTCAAAAAGTCCAGACAACCATGGAAAGATGAACCAAACAAATTTTTTAAAATGGTCATCAATAATGAAGAAATTTTAAAATTTCTCATCTGATTATAATGGATCACGATACCATAGTTCAGTAGAAAAAACAATTCCGACATCGACATGGAAGAGAGCAAAGATTCAAGAATGGCTTAACTGTATTAATTATATTATTTTAGAAATAAGCCACCAAAAACTTATATAGCTGATTACTTTCCTGAAAGCTATGGTCACAAAGTTTTACGTTTACCTCCGTATCACTGGATTTTTAACCCTGTTAAACACATTTGGGGTATCGCAAAAAATTATTATAATAAGCATATAAAAAGAGATGCCAGTGGGATGGATAATGTAGTTCGTATGTTATTAGAACAAATAACTTCTATGATGTGGTCAAATTCAGTTAGACATTGTGACAAGATTATACAACAATAGTGGAAATTATGGTTTGACAAAGAAGATGTTCTACCACTAATCATAAATTTAAATGAAGACGATGAAAGTGTGGGTTTAGCAGTAGTGATTGAAACAATTTGAAATAAAGCACTCCTTGAATTAAAGAATTCCCCCCCCCCCCCATAACTGAGATAATACATACATTTGTAGAATGTGCTTTTTTATGGAACTGAATTGAGCAACTCCATCAGATCTAAGTTTTTGAGCTCATTTGAATAACGAATAATCTGCCTTTACCCCACTAACAAAATCCAATCTCAACAAACCTTCTGGGATTGACCTCGACTTAGTGCAATCGGGAAAAAGGCGGTTAAAATGCGTTAATAGAGAAAATCAAATGAATACTTTCTCTTCATAGCAAGGCAATAATACCAAAACTGTTAAGAAAATGAAAGGCGAAAGGAAACGGTTAGTTAACACTAAAATTCTCTTGCGCAATTAAATTTCAAGTTTCTATTTCAGATACACAGGTTTAAATAATTGTACTACTGCTGGAGCTTTATAAAATTAACATCAATCTTTTCGTTCTGCACAAGAAGTCTAGATTACCTTAGAGATAAACTAAACAAATTTTTAAAATTTATTACAGCATCAATTACTTAAAAATCTAGATAATTGCCTTCTGATTGTTGATGCAACGTTACCACAGTTTGGTAGAAAAAACTATCAATATGGGAGAAAGTAGAGAGACAAAAGTGGATTACAAATAATAAGATGAATTGTGATTTTGGTTTATTAAAACTACCCTATTGGTATATTTCTCTAAATAAAACGTTGAAGTACTGCACATATTTATAAAATTTAAACTGACAGATTATCAGCAACATGTGGTTATAATAATAATAATATAATAAATTAGATTATTTAATAGACGAATCTTCTTAAGAATTCTTACTCTTTGGATTATCTACCGTTATCTGAATATAGTATACTTACACGTAAAAGATCGAGCTGATTTTGCTCTATCGATTTAAAGTAAAGTTTTTAGCTTACGTCACCGTTTTTGTTTGCCCACCATGGCATATAGTAAGATGTGTCTTAAGTCGCTTCAGTCTTTAGAGAAAATCTGTTGTTGACATCCAGGACTATTTTTTAGAGATAAACTCAGATCTAAAAGCAAAATTTGAGTTATGGAATAAAAATGAAATATTTGGGTTTTTGAAAATTTTGAATAATAATCTTATTCATAACTTTTAAATTATAGACGATAAAAGTTATTTAACACGAACAACGGATTCTAATTCTGAAGAACGTTTCTACCAATTATAAATAAGATTTTTATTTAAAATATTCGAAAACCCAAAATTTTGATTTTTATTCCATAACTCAAAACCGGTTAGACGTACAAAATTTTGCTTTTAAATATCTGACTTTATGTCTAAAGGAGTCGTAAACACCAACATCAGATTTTTCCTGTTTTGTATGATAAAGGTTCTTTCCATTTAAAACCATGGAAAAAAACTCACCCTATACATGCAAACTGCGATTTCTCAATCTTAATCCTTTTACATTCTTATTCTTACAATCGGTATTTAAATATATTCTAGAAATTTTTTCCAATCGTTTCAGCAAGATAAATTTTTACGATGTAATTGCAAAGTTTGGTCTAAAAAACCAAAAACAATGTTTTGACTATATCTTCCACTTATACAAGTTTACTTTGGAAACGTAATACTAGATTTTTATGTGTCATGTAAAAATGTTGGAAGTATTGTTACTAACAATACAATTTATTTTCTCATAAAAAAGCGCTACATTAGGAATTGTATAAAGGGATATTAGAAAAACGTATGCACACTAATGATATGGTTTCAGGCGTTATACGATGGTACGTACGCAATTAAATAATAGAGGTTTGTTAAAGTAAAGTCCATATTTTCAAGATATACTCGATCTTAGATATGCCACATATAATCGATAAATCCTTAGTTTAAATAATAAATATATCATTTAATGGCATCAATTTCATAATAAATTTAAGTTTATATCTTCTCGTTATAAGGTATATTATAGATTGCTAATTTAGATGACATTGTTACCCAATGTCAGCTAAAATCGTGCTTGTCAATTTAACGCTAAACAGGCACTGCAATTTTAGCATAAACGAGAAATTACATTGTGCAATTTATGATTGACTTTTGTAAAATAATAACTTTCTGGGCGAACAGATACAAGCATCCAATTAGAGGACCATACACAGAATTAAAGAATTAAAGAAATAACTAAACTTAACTCAAGAATTCGAAGTACAAACAAAATAATTCTACTTGAAATTTGTCAAACCTTCTTTGATACTTATTCTAAAATGCTTGGAATCGTAGAATGAAGTGTCTCATACGAAGTATCATATGACCTAGATGTATGTAATACAGTAAACCATGAATCCATGAAAATATGTTAAAAGAAATTTAATTTTATCATTTTTAAATTTTATTGTCATGTTTTAATTATACAGTTGAGTTTCACCCATCACAACTCCACTGGTTTCTAATGGCATTTGCTGAATCAAATTTTATAAAATTACATTTTACAGAATCAGAGCCTTGTGGAACATCATATATCATTGTTATCTGAACCCTTTGCTAATATCATAAAAATTAGTCAAAATTTCATGATTGGACATGCTGGTAGTTATTGGTACAAGGTTATGTTTATAATCTATTTAAAGATATTGTTTAGTAAGAAAAGTAAGTGGTTAACATAAATTCTAATTATATTTTAATATTTTATTAATGCTTCTTAGAAACCATTTTGATCTGTGTTATGACATTGTTTTGATACTGTAATACATTACGCTATACACACATGCATTCCAAGTTGCGAATTTTGCTGATGTAAATATTCTTCTTAACATTTGATAAAAAACGCTGTACTCTTTTGGAATAGTTTTATTGTGTCATAAAAAGTACATTGAAAACCTAACAACAAATTTCATCTTTTTTTTGTTTACTATGTTTTTTGGATTAATATTACAACAAGTAATATTTACACCAAAATAAAGATAATTTTCTATAGTCTGTATGCTATTGGCGCGGAGTAATAAATCATAATTGCTTGAAATAATTCTTTATTTTCTTGTGAAAGCGGTATTCTACGGTTAAGTAAAAACCAATAAATTCTAACCAAAATACGATCGTTGTGCCGCTCTTGCAGCATATCGACCCATCTAGGGTCTGAGAACAATAGTTTAATCTCTGTAAACACGTTGCCATCAGCCCAGGTACTGACGAAACGAGAATCATAGCCGTAGATGTGGGTATTATACCAAGATACAAAAATAATGGTATATAATACGTAAGAAGTAAAATTTGTAATGTGATCTACTATACAAATAAAATAAATAACATATAACCACATAATAATTCATATCAAGGTAGATTTTACTATTATAATATATTTACTTACTAAAAATATGATTTTCCAAACGTATCAGGTACCTACGCCACTGCAATACGGGAGATTCGATAATTCTGATAGGTTTATTACTCCGCGCCAATAGTATACAGACTATAGTAAATCTATTTTACACAATTTTGTGACCGGTTTTCTATAAATTTCATGTCGAGTTTAACTTCTACTACTCGTACTCACCGCTCTTATCAGGGTGTCTGTATTACACGTTCCAGCGGCGAACTATTTCTTGGCAATGAAGAATCTACTAGAACCACTATGTCGTCCATCTTCAACGATTGCTTATACTCAAACCACTTATTTCTTTTGGTTAATGTTTGCAAATACTTTTTCACCCATCTCTGCCAGAACTTGTTTTCTAAATTCCGGCTTTGTAACCATCTTTTACTCAAATCCTGCGCATTTACCTTTAGTCCTAATGGTTTTATAGTATGTAGTGGCCCTAACAGAAAGTGATTCGGTGTTAAACTCTTCATGTCATCTGCATTCTGAGAAACATGGTTAATGTTCTGCTATTGATTGTATTATCAATCTCCGCTAACAAAGTCAATAAAACCTCTTCATGTGAAAACTTTTCTTTAAAACTATCTTTGTTTCACGGAACGAATTAATCGTTCCCATGCGGCTCCCATATGTGGACGGGAAGGTGGAATGAGCTTCCACTATATCTTACGACAAACGAATTGTTTTGTAATGACTCCTTGAGCTGCATTTTGAAACCGTTTCTTCAGTTCTTTCGAAGCACCTGTAAAATTAGTTCCATTATCACTATAAATAATTTCAGGCTGTCCCCTTCTGGATATGAATCGTCTAATAGCCATCAGTGTTGAGCCTGTCGTCAAGCTTTCCGTTAACTCCAAATATATTGCTCGAATTGATCAACATGTGAATAGCATATCATATCTCTTTTCATGTCGATGACCGACCGTGACGTATAATGGCTAAAAAAAATTAACCCCTGTATAACTGAACGCTTTTGCAAATCTGTTAACTCGTAGGCTGTGTAGCTGACCCATAATAGGGATGCTTAACAGTTTAGATTTGAATCTCTTACATTCGAAACACTTTTGGTTGATCTTATTGAGTACTCTTCTAGCGCCAACTATACAAAACTTCAATCTTAATTTAATAGTTTCTCTAGCTCTATGAAAATTCTTCTTATGATAATGTTCCATCTGCAACATAACATACTGGTGTTTGCATTTAAGATAATTGGATGCTTCGCCTCTTTGTTCAATTTTCTGACTTTTTCGTTCTTCGAACATCTACATCAAACCATTTTCCAAAGCTGCTGAAAGCTTATATAACGGACTTTCCTGAGAATACATGTCTTTTGTGTTAACAAATTTATTTATTTTTTGAAACAATCGTTTTGACATTTCTTATGCCACAGATTTTGAGCATGGTCTAACTCTTCAACATTAATCTGTTCCGATGATTTTGTTTCTACACGCTTTAATAAATTTCAGGACGTAGATTGTACTTCAAATCGGATACGCACATTGTGAGAATCTTTCGAGGTTTGGCAGATACAAAAGATTGACAACTCTCTTGTCGACATGTTGCTAGGCAAATCCTTTTTTTATTTGAAATAATGATTTGTCTTCAGCTCTTTCTTCATTGTTGTCTTCCATTGGCCAAATTTTTTTCTCTCCCGCAAAAATCTGCTCCATTAAACCATTTGTCTAACAAATTCTGGATTGATTTTTTAGTATCTCTTGTTGAATGATCAGCTACATTTAATTTGGAAGGTACCCATTTTTATCTAACTTCTCTAGAAAGTTTACGTCAAAAGGTTTAAAATTTCTTGACTCTGATTTGATCTACAAAAGAACTATTTTGGAATCTGTCCAAAAATATGTTTTCTTCATCTTTAATGTGTGATTGTGTCAGTTAATCTGCAGGTCATCAACGTGCCTTGAAGTTCTAATCTTGGTATACTGGTAGGACAAAGTGGTGCAACTTGTGTTTTGTTCATTACCAATAAAACCATAATACCAGTAGTACTATTTCTACCATCAGAATTTTTACAAGACGAAATTAATCTAAAATATTTCAGTGCAGTTATTGCTTTTTTGCTCGCATCAGAGAACAAATGAAGCTCAATTTCCATCTCGTTTACATTTGTACAATAACATCTTGGTACCTTCAGTGAAGTTATTTTTCTTAAATCATTAAGCCAACTGTACCATTTTTCGTAAATGTAATTAGGAAATTCTTCATCCAATGAGATTTCTTTTCTCCATAATTATTGAAGAATTATTTTTCCTCTAACCGTAATTATTCCTACCAATCTCAAAGTATCGAAAAGTGAGATCGTTATCTTTAACACTCATACTATCTAAGTAGTCATACATGTAGTGTCTTTGTACAATTGCTTTACAAACTTCTGGATATTCCTCTTAAAATTCTATAGTATTTTGATTCTTCACTAACTGCGTTGAATATGGTTACGATGCTGCTCTAAAAATTATTACTTGCATTGTGTAGGTGTCGTACCCGCTTGTTTTAGCCATAAAAATCGTTGTGCACCTTGATTTTCTTGACAAATTTTGATTTGATGAAACATTTTTTGAGTACTGCACAAAATGCTATTATAAATTGTCGAAATTTGCACAACAGACAAAGTAAGGAGTTATATAAATCAGGAATAAGGTATTGTTAAGAAAACCCTTTTACTTTACTTGCTGCATTAAATACGAAAACGTATTTTACCGGGTTTATTTGAATTAAACACTCCAAAATGCAGCAAATACCAAATTCTTTTTCTATTTTGTTCAGTTTTTCTTTAGTTGACAATTTTCTTGCATAATCTTTTTCTAAATATTCATTTATATTACTTCTGTATAATTTCTTAAATTCTTCGTTTTTCTCCCATTTTTTCACAATTTGTTTCATTCGCACTACTGCAGTTTCTTTACTGTTAACTACAGGAAAATTTACAGTTTTCCATAACAAACCAGTTTTCCATCTTCCATCATATTGTTTGGTCTTAACTTCTGCTATTTTTACTGCTTCTTCATCTTCTTTAGTTAAATTTGTCTTCATAAGTTTTTATCGAAAAATATTCTTTTACTTCTTCGTGAAAATTTTGTTCATTATCTTCACTTCTGTAGGCACACAAAACAAAATCTTTTTCAGTTCTTCTCCGGAACTGCCGATCATTTTAATGAATTACCCTACCTAACTTAGTCTTTGATAAAACAGGTGAATTCTTTGGATCTTCTATAACTGCACGACTTACGATGAGTTCCCAGTTATCTTAATCAATTAACAGTCAAGGCTTTTTATTTTGGAAACCATTAAAATCAATTTTCTGTAGGTGCTTCCATTTTATTTTCAAATATTTTAACTTTACCGGTAAATCCATAATTCTTCTGCAAGTTTATCTTCTATAATTGTTACCGTCGATGCTTCATCGAATAAAACGTATGTTTGAATACATCCATTAAAACCAGAAACTTTTACTGACAACATGCAAAATAACACTTTTATTTTTTCTTCTTTTTTTATACAGATGACTTCTCTCTCTTCATTATTTTTCAAAACTTCATTTTTCTTATGTAGAATCTTATGTTACCTTCTTTCACGTCCATCAACACCACATTTTTCTTTCAAAACTTCTTCCTGTGTCCTTTCTTAAGACAATTAAAACACACTTTTGCTTTTTTAATTATCTTCCACCTGCTGTCAATGTCATCGTGTTCTACTTTAAATCAATTTTTTACACTTTGAAAAGGGAATGCTTACTAAACAGGCTGCGGCTGCTTTCTACGGTAGTCATTTTCCAAATTTCTTTACATCTACCTTACCATTATTTTTCACCCTATTGAAACGTGAATGAATTTGGCAATTTGTTAATTAATATCTTTACCATTGCATGAAAATTTTATTAAAGTTTCAAATTTACTTTTCCCTAGACTTGGAGAGGTTTGAACTTTTTTTATCAGTGTATCAATTATATAGTCTGGTCTGCAATGTTTTCATGATCAAATCAACATTTTTTGAATGAAGTAACATATACCCAACAGCTTCCAAAGCTTCCGCTTTTAAGCTCTTTTGCAAGTTCGTAATTACTTATTCACTACTTATGTCACTCGTTGGTAATTACTTATAAAAAGAGGCCATTTGTTTGGTCTTCTGTCAAAAGACGTGAAGAACAAGTAACACCTACCGATAACCTGAATGATGTAATGGAATGAAAACTTATATTCTATATCTGTTTCAATACCTTACATTCTGATATGTGTATTTCCAGTGAGCCATCCGAACAAATTATCTGTGTATTACATGAACTACCTACGAACGAACTGCTGTGTGTTTTCAGCGGACCCTAAAATTTTACAAATTGTAATAAAATTAAATACAATAAAAATCTTCTTTCTTATGATTTTAGCAAAGAGAAGTGTAATATATGAGGATTTATTGAGTAACAACAAGTAACAACCACAACGTTTGTTGTTTACTGCAATTAGAGTATCACTCTCAGGATCTTAAAAAGTTTTTGAAATTTCTTGTTATGATTTATAATGATTAAAATTGTTTTTTTTTTTTTTAATTAATTTTTTTTTATTATTTTTTTTTTATTTTTTAAAAAATTAATATTTAAATTTTTTTTTTTTTTTTTTTTTTATTATTTAAATTTTAAAAATTTTTTAAAACTACATTAAAAACCCAACCTTTAAGAGCGCGCCGTCACACGAGTGGGAGAGCATAGTAAACTTAACGGCAACTAGATGGTTCTAATATCAACATTTGTCGCATGTTTACATAATTTACTGGTGGTTTATGATACAGACGTTCGCAACTACTCAATAGTAGATGACACTATAACTAAACTATTTATAAAACACAGAATAACTAGCATTACATTTGATTGTATTCTATCAAGATGTGACTTTCCTAAATTTTTACTAATAATATATCAAACGTACTTTACATACTTGATGATCACCTACATTCTTTAAAGATAACATGAATTAATTAAGATAATATCGATGTTTGATATTTTATTTCCGTTTATGTAGTTTCAATTAATAAATTTAATAACGATTAACGATACATTACGGCGTTTAGAATAACGTATCATTATATCATTTCACATTTAATGCGGTTTTTGACTATTAAAAAGTAAGAGATTGTATTTTCTTTATAAAATGAATTTACACAATGAAGTGCATTCAAGGGTCAAATTATATAGATTCATTGTTGGTATTCGCAATGCATATTTCGATAATTTATATCTACGTGTATTGTTTCTATGCAGCGATTAGAGATTAATAGATTGTTAATTAGAGTTGGGTATTGTAATTAAGAAAAAATTCTCTTTTGAAACTGGTTATAAACACATATATCAAAAATTACATGTATAATTATGGCAAAACTTGCCACTTTCATATTTTGTAAAGAAGGTATCTATTGTTTTGTGTATGATACCCACATTCTTACACATCTAGGAGTTTTATATAACATTTATCAATATAATTATATTAAAAAAGTTACAAAACAATCCTAATAGATACTAATATATTCATCCAACCACCACTACCACAGCCCACCACTTGCGGAAAGCAATTCATTGCAAATTCACTTTGTGTATACACTACCCTTGTATACTACGTAGCGCGTGTATGCTCATTTGCGTTCGTATTATTCTTTAGCCGTGCTGAATTTGTCGAGTGTTCTAAATCAGTCTTTATCAAGACTATTTATCCGCTTTTGTGTTCTGTTGTGTAAGTGATACAAAAGAATATTTTTGGTTTTGTTATTTTGAATAGTGTTGATTTGTAGGTAATCGTTTTATCCACCATTTACACAAAGTTATAATGCCAAGAAGTACGATAGTTCACCGAAAACGCAACAAAAGGCCAGAGCAAATAAGCTGCGCCTGAAGAGAACAGGAACATTTAATGAAGGGTTGGTGACAAATGTTGTTTACAAAAATTAAATGTTTTTCATCTCCAGTGAATATTCTCTTTCCATGATTTTACTGAAAAGAAAGTTTCGTTGGAAATAGATGGAAGGAAGGAGTAAGTTGATTTAAAGTTTTTGCTTGTACAATTTCTGCAATTAGCTGGGTTGGGCAAGCTGCGCTTATTCAATTTCTATTTTTATGTAACAAAAAGAAACACCAAAACTGCCCAAAAACTATATCCAAACACGTGGTCGATAGTTTTTGTGCAGTTTTTGGTGTTTCTTTTGTTACAGATAGACGCAGTTTTAGGTCCCAGTCCTTTGTTCTATTTTTGTGTTTCTTTCTATAATTTTTACTATGATAGTAGTGATTTGGAAGCAACCTCATCATTTACAACTGTTGGTAGTCTTGAGCCAGCTGACGAATCAAATAGCATTTATCGATGCGAGTATGGAAATCCCTTGTAAGTATCTCATATAAAGTTAAATAATGAATATTTTTATTTAATTATGAATAATTCTAGTTTCTCAAATCCTAACTTAAAGTTAAAAACTTATAAGGCATGTCCCAGAAAAGTTCAAGAGACGACCTATGGTATTATTTCGCCTAAAGAATATCAACAGTAAGAAAAGATCTTGAGTATGTGAAAGAGCATTATGAAAATTGTTTTATTTAACTTTTAGAATCATGCAACATCCACTCAGTGTCGAAACTTATACTGCACCCCAATCAGAGTGTCCAATTAGTGGAAATAGAGTTGTTGAGCTGGGATACGTTTTGCAAAAAGCATTAAATTTACAATATACGCATTTACAAAGTTGTACATTTGGTAAAATTATTATTAAGGATGAAATACGTACATCAAAGGCTTGACTAGTACAGTTATATTAAACTGTACTATGTGTGATGAAGTGTTCCAGCTAGAAACTGAAACTCCTCGTACTTCTGGTTCCTTAATAAATGTTGGAGCTGTTTGGGGAACCTGTGCTACAGGAAGCACTTACTCCCATTTATATGAACTTTTCAGTTGCATGGATATTCCTATGATGCCGGAAAAAAAATTTAATGACCTTGAGGTAGAGATGGGATATGTAAGTATATTCACTTTAGATTTGTGTGTCAACTATAAAATAAAATCTCATCAGGAATGGAAAGCTTCTTTATGGCGCTCTATGGCAGCAGCAGGTGTTGAGGAGAAAGAATATGCCATTTCCATGGGTCACCTATGTGAAGACGGTGTACCTTGGATAACTGTTTATGTCGATGGCTCATGGAGCAAACGCAGTTATGGCACTAACTACAATTCTTTGTCAGGGATGATTGGGATTATTGGTCGACGTACTGGAAAGTTGCTGTTTATGGCAGTAAGAAACAAGTTTTGTTGTGTGTGTGCTCGTGCAGAAAGTAAAGAATTGCAACCAAATGTACACACTTGCTTTAAAAACTGGAATGGATCTGCACCAGCAATGGAAGCAGATATGGCTGTGGAAGGATTTAGTCTTAGTGAATCAATGCATGGGGTAAGATATCGGCAATTTATCGCTGATGGCGATTCGAGTGTGTTTGCCAAGTTAAAGCAACAAGTACCTTATGGCTCACTAATTTCTAAAATTGAATGCACAAATCATGCGTTAAAGAATTATGGGAAACATTTACATCAAATTAAAAAAACACAAATATTAATTTAGCCGGTAGAAAGCTCCTGACTTTTAATCAAATAAAATTATTACAAAAAGAGCTAAGTGTTCCATATATCAACATTCCAGAAATGGGAAACACGTTGATTTATTAAAAAGGATTTAAGAAATGGTCTTCATCATGTCTATGGGGATCACTCAAGTTGCAGAGAAGGTATTTGTAATACTGTTGGGGATCAAACACAAAATAAGATACCAGAGCTAAAAACAGCATTTATTTACAATCATTTGTGTGGTAAGTTTTGAATATTGTCTAGAAAGTATTGGAAATTTTTAAAATATATATTTTTTCGTTTTAGGATGTCTTGAACTGCTTACAAGGAAGGCGAGTCTACTAATTCACAATGAAAACAATAACCGAGCAGAGAGGCTAATGAACATTGTTTCTCGATTCAATATGGGTAAGCGATTGAACCTGATTCAGAGAGGATCATACGAGAGGAGAGTGTACCTGGCTGGTCTTAGATATAATAAACAGACTGAATGGCATTATAGTCCCTACAAAAATATTACAAAATGCAGTCCCGGTCAACACTTTAAACATTTTATAAAGATCTCCCAAAAAAAATACAGTACAACTGCACGTAAGAGGCTATTTTCCGAAGACGAACCATCCGAGAAAATTAATAATAAGGCAATTAAAAACGTAAGTTGGTTGTAAAACCAAATACTGATTATGGAGCAAACGTAGAAGAGCCAGAAATGGACCCAGAATTAGTAAAGCAGGAATGTGAACTTCTACTGGAAAAATTGAAAGTAAGAAATATTTTGTTATAATATTTTATTGTAGATAAATAGACCAAATGCAGTTAATATTGAACAATCATACATCTGTCAAATGTATACTTTGGTTTTAATCGCATATTTTTAATCCGCATGTTATATATAAGATGGGAAGTTAAGCGACAGTTTCCAAATTTAATACTTTAACATCTTTTTTTTTCATAATATGTTTTTTTCTGATTGAACCAATATTGAACGATATCGCCGTGGTTACGATATGTCACAACACACTCATACTTCCCGAGGAAAATATGAAACGGTCATATTGTTCCTAGGGAAATATAAAACTATTGTAATAATAGCTATACAATGAAACAAAAAAATTAATTTTTATGAAACTTGGCAAGTTACTTATAATTGCGTAGATTTGACTAGTTTTTGGGTCTAATCTATGAAATCAAAAGAGTACATATCCTGCACAGATTTTCTTATTTTTAAATACATATAGTTACTTTTGCACATGTGAAGTTTAGTAAAAAATGCTGATTTTAGGTTACTAAGGAGGAACGAGATAATATCCAAAAAAAATCAGTCGGGCAATTTGGAAATCCAATTTATGAGTGCGAGAGAAAACTTCGATTGACAGCCTCACTATTTGGAAGAGTACTGAAAAGACGATCATACACACCATGTCACAACATAGTGAAAAGCTGTATTACAAATAATAAATTCTATTCAGCCGCAACCGAATACGGTATTTCTAAAGAACTAGTTGCAATAGAATTATTTGAGCAAAAACCCAGAAAACTGTAGAAAGGTCTGGTTTATGGGTCGATTTAGAATATGGTTTTCTTGGAGCGTCGCCTGATGGTAAAACAATTAAAAATAATTTTAAAAAATACTAATACGTTTGAAACTTCTTGTAGGGCTAATTGGTGACGATGCCATTTTAGAAGTCAAGAGTCTTTATTCGGCTTGTGACTATAACGGTACAATCGAAGAATTCATAAAATTGAAAAAAGTCAAATTTGTCTCGAACAAAAGATTCAAAATTAAGATTAAAAGAGAACACTCATATTATTATCAAGTAAGTTGGATTACAATGAATTTCCAAGACACGCTTAATTTTTTAGGTACAAGGGGCACTAAATATCACCCAAAGAAGAAAATGTTACTTTGTAGTATATTTTAATAACCATATGAATTTGTTCATTGAAGAGATTGAAGTAGATACTAAGTTTTGGAAAACTAGAATGTTGCCTGAATTGATAAATTTTTATAAAAATTGTATAGCTCCAGAATTAGTACAAAACAACATAGGGAAAGGAAGACGCTGCAAAGATCCACCTTACATCTTAACTGCGATAGAACGGCAAAAAGAAAAGCAAGAGGAGCGAATAAGGCCTGCTTAAGTTAAATTTGTATTTCGTTTTGTTATTATAGAGCAATCATTAAATTATGTCCATACGATACTACCTTCGGCGTTTCATAAAATAAATGTTTACACCGTTATTTAAGTTAGATGAAATTAAATGACAATACCAAATGTCTATCTTTGTGTTTAACTTTATTTAATGAAATATTTTATATTTTGTTATTTTATATTAACTGTAAATTAAGTTTTAAATAATTAACATAATAATGATATAATTAACAATAGTTATGCACTCAAGTTCAGTAGAGTATGTGAAGACAATTGAAGTAAATATAGACACATTGAAAATTGAAAGTACTTTTTATTTGACATTATTAAATGATTTCTCTATTAAAGTATAATGGTACAAGTGAATGAAAATGGATGGAAGAGCGCAAGCAAGAGCATAAGCTATCATATATGTACAACAAACAGTTTTGCTTGACTAATATGTTACACAATACCAGGCGTATACTATGTACAGTATCTATTCGAAGTTACAAAGTTTGTTGAGGATAAACAAAGGAGACAATATAAAATAAAAATTGTTAAATAATGTTTAAATAAAGATTTTACATTTGTAAGTAATATTTTATTTGTCGTTACAATAAGATACTTCTGTCAGATCAATAATGAAAAAGTTTTCATTTAGGCCGTTTAGGCTCAGGTTTCCCTAGTTTGTTTTTGAAAGTTTGACTTAAACAGGAGGATGCGTACTTTCAATAAATAAAAGGGGCATCAATAATACAAATACTTTAAAGCAACTATTTCTTTGAGATTATGTCATTTCAAGACTCAACGACAATAGAAAGGTGTTTTTTTTCGAATTTTGCATAATAGTTATAGAAAATGGTTTTTTCCCTTTACTTTTTTCTGTCACTTTGAGTCCGTGAGAGGTTATTGCTTTGCGTAGTGTGTTCATCATAGTCAGGTCGTCAAAAGTTGTTGGTTCCAAAAATTACGGTCGCCTTTTTAACAGTTTCCGCGTATAGTAAATGTAAAAATTAAAAAAAAATATACAAAAAGGGTTACTTTTGCGAGATTAGAAACCCAGTCAAAACGCGAACGCGATTCTCGGAATATATCTCAAACCGCCCTCTATGAGACAGACGCTAAAGTTTAATGTCGCTAACTTCAACGTCACACTCGTGTAACTATTTGTCAGTTCACATTTTTTCCATTTTCTCAGTTAATTTATCACAAATCAACGTGAAACTATAGAACTATATTTTTCAGAGCACTTACAAGGCAATAAAGAAATTTCAAATAAATCTGTTACCAAAAAATCGCAAGTTTAATGATTTTTAACTAAATAATTCTGGTATTAAATGATACAATTGACCGGTGAAACTTGTTCATTGCCTCAACTAAACATTTAATTGCGTATTTAAACTTAATTTACAACATACATATTATTAGTTACAAAGAAAATGGAAAAAGAACTTGTGCTTGCATTTATACCTATGGCGCCATCTTTGATCGACAATTACTTTCGGCCCCCTCTTAAGGATTGGATACTCTTCTTTGACTTGGAAGAACTATGGCAATCCAATTATAAGAAATGTCTACGATATTAGGTGTTTAAACGCAATTTAGATAATTTGTCGTAGAATTTTAAATATAGTCATAAATTTACATTCAAAGTTCTTAACCTGTCAGTTTGTATTGCCAACTTAAAAATTTAAAATATCGGAATAAATTTTTATTTTAAAAATATATTTTATTTATTTTGCAAAAGAGGCATAAGTTATTAAAAATATGGTATAATACTCGTTTATAAGGCATTTTGCCGCACCCGTGCGTGGGCCAAAATACTTATCACAATACACTATTTTATAGTCCAACTTATAATAAAAGTTGTGTAAAGTTTTAGTGGAAGTTTAGAACGAGAATCGTGGATGATTTTATTTTAATCAATAAAACTTTAGTAAATCTGTTAACCCTTGTATATTGAAACAGTTTGTTACTTCACCAAAATTAACCTTTATTTGTTCCGCGACGAATATAATCTCGGTTGGCTCAAATCTTGAAGAAGTTTGAAACACGAAAAATTGTGTCTCGGTCACTAAAGGAAGGTTGCTCACAAGATTTGCTGTCACAATCAAAACGTCAAATGATGCAAATTAATTTTAGGTAAAAAATGGACAAAACCTAGGACTAAATATGTAAAGCTAAAAATTGGCACAAACGACATACTTGATGTACTAAACAGCTTCAATGATTTCCATGATTTCCAAGCCTGGAACATTGAAGATCTCCAAAAAATTACTCCAACTTGTGTTACGAGCAAATGGTCAAGTCAATTTATCTTAATAAAGTATCAAATTAAAGAGGAATTAACAAAACATTATTTAATCTGTTTATAGCTTAATTTCGTAACATCTGGTTTGATCCCAAGATCAAAGTAAAATTCAATTAAAAAAATTATTATTCTTAGTGCAGTCATCACAAAAATACCCGAAACAAACGTCAAACCATTAAATGAGCTTCCAAATGTTACCAGCTCAAGTGGAACAATCCACTGATTTCAATGGCATTTGCTGAAGCAAATTTTATAAAATTAAATTTTACGGAATGAGAGCCTTGTGGAACATCTTTCATTGTTCTCTGGAACCTCGGGTAATATCATAAAACTTAATCAGAATTTTATGATTAGTTAATAGAAATGCTTTACAATTTACTTACTTGCAGAGTAGTCAAAAAGAAAGGTACAAGCTAAGAATCTAACACCTTCAACTTTATGGTTTATGAACTCTATGAGTAGGCAAATACAATAGGTTACTTAACTTTTTAAAACGTCAAAATTAAACGTATGAGCTTAAAAAGTCAAAAGTTCTAATTATCAAGAATGTTATGATTTACTTCGGTACCCAATGTTATTGGAAATAATTTTTTCTTGTCTTAAAGTTATTTGTAGTCAAAATGTCTAACTTAAAAGAAGATTAATAGGAATTCAAAATAAAAACTAAACTAGACATACTTAAGATTTATTATTTTTCAATGTTACGATAATTAAAAATGTACATACATACCAATTTATGCGCTTAAAATTACACAATTGTCTTTGTTGCTGAACTGATGAGTTTAATTGGGTACAAAATGGGTACTTACTGTAACATTAAAAATTCAAAAATTCAAGTGATTTGTCAAGTAATTGCTTCCGTAATCTAAACATTAAAGTATTTAAACACTCTATTATTTTCTTGTCGATCAAACTATCCGCCGAATTCTTTATCTTTTACACTTAACAAATACGTTATACAGGATGTCTCCACTCGGGTCAAAATATGTAAATTCCAGTTGACACCAAACTGAATATTTATATATAAGAAACCTATGGCGGTTTTAACTCGAGATGTTGGAGGCACCCTGTATAAAACGCTTTGCATTAGATCTGGCACATAAACGCTATAAATAGTTGTTCTTACTATTTTTAAATTTATTAACTTACATCTAACATCATCTTGCTCCAAAGCTACTGACGACGGCGTAAAAATTGACTCATAGAGTAGTTGATCTACACTATAACTTTTAAAAATCAAAAATACTTAAAGTTTCTCTTCTTTCTATGTGTCATCAGTCAATCAAAAATATTAAAAATAAAATTGTCGTATGTTGTAAAAGTTTTTTTCCCGCATAGGTAAAAACTAAAAACTCAAGGTAAGGCTGGTGTTTAACAAACAAATCCCTTCTTGACAATCAGTAACGCTAACAAACTTCAAACTACTACGATAATTTGCTAATATAAAAAGTAATAAAGTCCCAAATGATAAGATTTACAGCGTATAAAGAAAATATTTAAATTTCAAGAATGATAACAAATCTCTGACTAATAAATTATTGTTGGTAAGATTTTAGCTATTAGAAAAAAGTATACTTTCCCTATTTAAAAAAAAAGTTCATATAATCATTAAAAAGATGCGGCAATATTAAAGGGGTGTTTGCCCAAGTCATTTTATACAAAAAGTTTTTATAAACATAGGTCCGCAAACGCTTCGTTAACGATCTACAGCGTGTTGAACTTTAGTTAAAAAACAGTAAAAATTTTTAATTTTTTTATTTTTTGGTTGGTAAAATTGTTGGTTCGGTAAAATATTTGTTTTCGCTCTTGAATAAAACCCTTGATTTTTAAAACTTTTTTTTTGTAATAAATGGACATGCACTAAAATGTTTTGTTTACTCAAAACGGTACGCCGTACGATAAAGTCAAAAGAGCTTTTTTTTCACAATTCGAAAAAATAATTAAAACATATTTTTTATTTTTAGAGACATCAGCGGCTTCCTATTTTTAGCCTGTGACGTGCCAATACGCGCACCACTGGTGAAACATCGTGTTGTATTGCAAAGTATGCGTCTCCCACAGTTATTGACACGCCTAAAATTTCATTATGATATCTCAATCCGTTTTGGAAAAAATGTTTTTTACTGTTTTTTTTTTTAAATTAAACTTCAATACGCTGTAGATCGGTAACAAAGCGTTTGCGGACCTATGTTTATAGGAACCTTTTTATAAAATGACCTAGCTCCCCTTCCCTCTTTTTCTTGTATATTTTACAATGGTTTGAACGCCATAGAGTGTCATTTTCAAATAATTTGTTGTCAATGAGAAACTGTTTAATTATGTAAACTTTTTTAAGATTTAGTATGATGTTGTTGTTGTTAATAACATGTTAATAAGGAGTACTTGGTAAAATATATAGGAAAATTTTTTTTTACGATAGGAAAGGTGTACTTTTTTCTAAAACTAAAATCTTATTCTTATGTACCAACAATAATTTATTAGTTACAAATTTGTTATCAATCTTGAAATCATTATATGGACAGTAAGTTTTACCCGATTCCGCCTCTATCGCGTTATTCTAACATAATTTTTTTAGAATTTTAGACTGTAAGACATACGTAATTATACAATTTTTTTATAATAATGCCATAGGGCGTTGGTAAAATATATATAAAAAAATTTGTTACAATAAGGAAGGTGTACTTCTTTCTGAAAGCTAAAATCTCTACCTACTTTCTATTCCGCTAAATACAAAACAAATTTCCCAAATTTTGCTGTTTCTTATTCTGTTCGTAAAACAAAATTCATTTCCAAATAGTAAAATATTTAATTAAATAAATAAATCGAAACCCATCCTTAAAATCAAAATAACGAGAAATTTGTTCAATGTAAACTTTTGAAGTACTCATGCCTTACAAAATTTAATACATTAGAAAACGTAGATCTTTTTTAGTAGGTACATAGATGTTCCAAGAAATAAAAAGAAACAAAATTTACTAATTCAGTAAAAGTTACTTTTAACCGGTAGAACGTTCAATTTTATATAGTAAAACAAGAACAATGTACTAAGGATATTGATTTATAGAGTATTTGTTGAACTGTATTCTGTCATCGGGAACAAATCTCAACCTTTCTAATATAACTTTTTCAACTTTTTTGTTGTTGTTTGTGTTGTTCGGTGCTTCGTATTTTATTGAAAAGAATTTGCATATGTTCAATGTCTAAAGACTGAGTAAATGCGATTGTTTTTGTATCATAATTTTATTTTTTGTTCTTTCGATCAGTGTTGACTTTTAATTTTTGTAGACAAGTAAAATTAAATGATCACTAATTAATTACTTCGTTTTCTCTTAATATTCTGTTAAGTAATTATTTTCATCTAATAATAAAAGACTTTTTCATTAAAATAAAATATGCTGCTCCATAAAAAGAGTTACACATAATATACCTTTGATGCATATTGAGGTAACCTCAAAATTGACAACAAATTGACAGCTTTCAATGTCAATTAGGCAAAATCAATAGAGCGGAATAGCAAAATTAAATGTAAATACATTGAAAAAATGAATATAATTAATTTACATTCCATATAATTTGGTAAATAAGAGGTTGACATAAATTCTGCAATAAATTCTAAACTAAAATACTACGGAATTATCTAAAAAAACTTTTTTCAACTTATCATGTAATCTAGTGACAAATTCAAAGAGCGTGAATGTCGGAAAAGGCTTTAATTGGATACACAGATAAGAAGTTTCCTTTTAAAAGAAAAATAAATTCTACCTATTATACATACTGTAAGTAATATTACTTATTTTTAATGTATACTAAAAAGATTTAGTTATTATAATTAAAGACTGCTGCAGAACAGTTGCATAAAGAATTTTAATTACGTGAAAGATATTGCTAAGGATTTGCAATTTTCAAGTAAAAAGAATGTCGTTTTTGTTATTAAATTTTTAATCTTACTTATTGCAAAATACTGCTATTATTATATTTTTTTTGATAAGAAACGTTGAGGAAAAACGTTTTTTATGTTGCACATAAATACGTAATTTATATTCTTTTAACATTTTAATTAGATGTTGTTAATTTGGGTGTTAATCTTTCATATATTATTCATGTATCGGTGGGCTAAATAAGTCGCCGGCCATACCTCAGAAACTATTCGTTCTACCATCTGTGGAAAAAATACTTTCGATAAAAGTTTCCAAAAGAATTTGCTGGACAAAAAAAATAAACATTTTCTCCTAGAATGTTTACATTGAGATACAATGTTTTGCCTGATATTTTGTTATTGTCATTTTAAAGTCTATCTAATTTTCGTCTTCTATATACCGGGTGTCCCAAACTGATTTGACCACCCTATAACATGATAATGAATAAATATATTTGAATAAAACAAATACTATCCTTTATAACTGTTAATATATGTTAATATTGGCTGTTAAAATTACCCCTATTTTAACTACCCTTAAAGGAACAACCCCCTCCCTTAAAATTTTAAATAGCACTCTTTATATTTTTTATACTTTTGAAGCATGTTATGTCTACGACTATAAAAATTTTTTTCTACTTTGCGTTCATATTGTAGTTTTTATGATACGCAAACGCGTTTCATAAAATAAATACGGTTTCATAAAAATTACACTAAAACGGTGAAAATTTTCTTTTAGTTGGCAATAGTGGCTTAATGTCATTTAATTTTAATCGCATATTTAGAAATGTTTAGCATAACCTCAATGGAATAAAACTAAGTTGAAATTCCAATTTTTAAGCAACACTATAAACATTGTTTAATTATTTTCGTAGCAAAGTATATAGACGGTAAGTACTACCTTTATTTGTTATATCAGATTTGCTTTTGATAAAATTGGCGAAGTTAAATATATTATGTTACTGACATAAATAAACTCAAGAGCCTCACCCTATAACATTGTAATTTTGTTTTCTTTTACAGTACATAAAACTAGAGCACAACACTTTGAAGTGGATGTTACCTTCGGCACGAACAAAAGATTCTTTGTAACCCTACAAAGATTGTTACTTGTTACGGGCCACTTTGTTGTTCGGTTAACATTCAAAAGAAAACAAAGCTCTGGAAACATTTTAACGTTTGTAATAAAGATACCATAAGTTCGGTGGTTATTGGAATCTTGGGCTCAAAGAATGCCAACGTTTTTGGAAATAGTTGAACTCTTGTTGTCCTTACGGCATGAAACTCCATTGGCACGTTTACAAGAAACAAATTCTGTGTAATTATTATTTTATATATGTATTATTGAAAGCATGACTTTAATACAAATATGGGTGTTTTGATTGGTAAATTCAAGATTCCAAGTATGTACATTTAATTACATCTAAAATTATTCTTTTGTGAAAATTTGTGTAATGTAATTTAATATTATAATATTGTAAGTGAAGAATAAAAGAAGTATGTTCAAGATCAGTAAGTTTCCAAAAGTAAGGTGCGTCTAATAATTTGATTAGGGATTAGTAATGTGTTTTTAAAGACGACTAATTTGAATTCTGCGCCGACACAATGGTGGGGATACCGGGTATCGTTGTCAAAGTGCACATTCACATGGTTCTAAATTCTATTATGTTTATTATTCTGTAGGTCTTAATTTTTGTTCTGTCATAAAGGAAGATTTCAGATATAGTTTTTTATTTTAAAACAAGTAAACAACAAACTAGAACTCAATTATTATGACTATAAAAATTACAATTATTATAGGAGACGTTAACGGTCACTGACGAAGAATCTTTTGCATGAATTACAACACCCGGAACACTCTCATTGGCAGTAACAATGTTTTGAGTATTTGCATTAGTTGTGGTGATGTCAATAAGAGGATTCTGTGTCGAAGAACTTGGCAAATTAAAACTATTATCTGAAGTGGAACAAGAAGGTGGGTTTGCACAAGGCCTAAGCATTTCTGCCACTTCAATTTTCTTACTTAGGGTCGACTCGACATACCCTTCAGCCACAGCAGACGATTTCCATCCACCGTGACGTTTGAGGCTCAGCAAGTCTCCACCCTTATTGGACAACTGAGTGGCACTCGACCTCCTAAAACAGTGGCCCGTATAAAGTTGTGGATGGGGCAGTTTAAGAAAATGGCAATTTCTTTTGAGACTTTGCCCATTGTGTTAATTCCAATAGGGTTATTAATGCAACGTCCATTTCTATATGTCAAAAAAATCGCTTGTGTGTGGTGTTGGTGGGTCTTAGAGCAACATAAGCATTAATTAATGTAATCCATTTTTTTCAGTAATAACAAATTCTCTGGACAAGTTGTTTTTGTTGTTGGTATGGAGACTATAATGGTGTCGGACTGTAATTTAACGTCATCAGTGGACATGTTTGTGAGCTCATCACGCCTACAGGCCCCGCTGTATCCCATTATCAAGATGACCTAAAATTCATAAAATTCGTTTTATTTAGGGTCAGTTGCACCAAACTCGATTCATTTAAGGGAGTAATGATTGTTTTAAACCACAGTTAAATTTAACTGAGTTTGGTGCAATTGCTGCCTTTACTATTTATATCGGTAGTTATAGAAGTAGTTATTTATGTAGTTTTTAGAAATAGTTATTAGGAGTATAGTTATTTATGTAGTTTTTAGAAGTATAGTTATTTATGTAGTTTTTAGAAGTAGTTATTAAGAGTATAGTTATTTATGTAGTATGTAGTTATTCATTTAGTTATTATTTTTACTAATTTGAAATCGTCATAATTTATACACTTTCTAATAATACAATTATACTTACTTTCATTGCCAAATAAATTTTGTCTTCTGCTTCGTTAATAAATTTACTAATTTCGAATTCTTCTAAAATTTTGGATTTTTTCGGAGTGTATCCTTCTGAACACCGTTTTAGAAGAGCTTTTAATTTGTAATAATTCGAAATGTCATGATTTAAATGGATGTTTATACACGACTTTAATTGAGAATAAAGACTCCATAAGCTGGATGCTTTGTATTTTTGCCGTTTTAACTCAAAATATGCCAGCATGACGTTTTCAGAAATCGTCGAAATGTTATTCTCTTTGCGCCATTTCTCAAATTCCGTAAAATTTTTTCATAAGTTGAGCGCGACTTTACTGGAAGCAAATTTTCCATTGTGTTTTGTGCGATTTCTCGTATTTCAGGAGGAG
The DNA here is from genome assembly GCA_030710515.1 of Abscondita cerata. NCBI lineage: Eukaryota > Metazoa > Arthropoda > Insecta > Coleoptera > Lampyridae > Abscondita > Abscondita cerata. The sequence continues at coordinate 58,727 of JALBCR010004775.1, read as the reverse complement.
TACTTTCTAAATCATCTTCCATATTTAACAACTTCTTTACACGAATAAAATTTATAATTAACTCTACAGAAAAATTATACTGACGCTTCGAATATATTTATAACCATAGCCGCCTTTAATTGAAAAAGTGTTGCCAACAGTGACAACCTTAGTGATAAAATTTTTTTAAAGTTATTTATATTTTACAAAGCCCAAAAACGCAAAGTAGAAAAATACTATATGATATCTCGTTTAGCAGCATTTTGTCGCACTTACTTCTTTATGGCACTCCTCGCTGCGCTCGTCGTGCCCTAAACCCGTGCGTGCGCCAAAATGCTTCTTATGAAACTCGTATCATAATATACTATTACAAAATCATAATCGGTCACTAATATGTGTCATTTATTTTAGGTTAACATTGACAGTTGTCATGTATTTTAGGTTAAGAGTTCTCTCTACTCTTTTTGCTAAAATCGTTATATCGAATCGCTAACAACTATACCATTTTTATAGAAAGAATGTTAAAACAAGGTCACGGACACGTTTGAAAAACTAGTTTCAGGGTTTACCGTTCTGCAGTGCTGCTTTACAGGAAAAAATTACATGTTTTCGAAGCGACAAAATAACACCCTTATACAGGGTCACTGGTAATTGGACATTCCTTTGGTGATCTGATGAGAACAAGAGGTAAGGAGCTTAATTTAACCAATATGTATTATACAAAACTTAATGGATTTTTGAGATATTTCGATTTTTAATTTTTCTTAAAGTTGATGTTCATATGTTAAAATGTAATTTTTAAAAAATTTACTCTAACTTTGTGGAACTTTTTGATGGAATACTTGCCCAACACTATGGTCTTCCGTATGGAATAAAAAATATCCCTTAGCATTTCATCATGTGATAATTTCAGAGAAAAAACTTGTACGAAATAATTTTTCAAATTCAGATGTGATAATTCTTTGAGGTTTTTTCAAATAATTCTCAACGCTTCTTGCGTACAAATTGTGTTAAAACTTCCTTGTTGCAATAGCTATCGAACAAACTGCAGATCTTACAACAAACCCTTAAGAGTTCCAAAAAAAATAGTAAAAATAAAGCAGTCGACGGAATTTATTTAACTGCTGTCTACCATTAGACCTTATACATAAATTAAATTAACAGTAAGAACATTAGTGCTTAATTTTTATAAATCTTGTTCAAAATGGAAGTCCCTATTACGTATACACGCACGGCAGCGTCTTCTTATTTTTGTTTTTCCCACTCTGGTGGTCAATGAATTCCGTATGATGCAGCAAGTCGACTATCCTTTTGTCTAAGGTCAAGCTTTGTATTGACTGGGGTTGCGTATACTATATCTTTCATACGACCCCATACAAAGTAATCAAGAGGAGTTAAATCTGGACTTCGCGCTAGCCAAACTATTGGGCCTGCTCTTCGGTGTGCGACGGTTTGGAAAGCGACGATCATATTCCCGACAAGCTTCTGAAGCATTCCCATCGCAATATCCGTATACAAATAAGATGTCGGCGTATTCTGCATTGCTATAAGCGGCCATTTCCGTTAAACAACAATAACAACGAAAATCTGCAAAACCGAACTGAAAGAACTTAATACAACTAGTTACAACAAAGAATCTTCAAATATGAACTTAAGATTGTCAAAAAGTTATACGAGTGAAACGTCATATTCTACCTTCAGTTGTTTATCCGCCCACTTCACATGGAAAACGTATAAAGTCTAACAATGGTGGACAGCAGTTAAATAAATTCCGTCGACTGCTTCATTTTTACTATTTTTTTTTGAACTGTTAAGGGTTTGTTGTAAGATTGGCAGCTTGTTCGATAGCTACAGCAACAAGGAAGTTTTAATACAATTTGTACTCAAGAAGCGTTGAAAATTATTTGAAAAAAACCTCAAAGAATTATCATTTTTGTACAAGTGTTTCTTTGAAATTATCATATGATGGAAATGCTAAGAGATATTTTTATTCCATACGGAAGACCATATAGTGTTGGGCAAAGTATTCCATCAAAAAAGTTCTACAAAGTTGAAGTAAATTTTTTGAAAAATTACATTTTAACATATTAACATCAACTTTTTTAAGAAAAATTGAAAATCGAAATATCTCAAAATTCATTGAGTTTTGTATAATACATATTAGGTTAAATTTACTCCTTACCTCTTGTTTTATCAGATCTCCAAAGGAATGTATCCATTACCAGTGACCCTATATACAATTGAAATATTCTAAAATATTATTTTTCACATTCTATAATGTTTTTTCTAACTCATTACGGACGCTTTTTTTAAATTCAAGTTTAATTAATAAATTGGGAAGCTGGAAAAACAGTCTCATTTTCAAAACATAATTATAACAAAGCAAAATAGTTTAGAGAAAAAAAAGCTCCGACATAAGTTACGTAACAAATCTATGTTTATGATAGTGAAATCCAAAATTATTTTTATCAAAAACTATAGCCTTGAGAGTGTCGCTCGTGACATAGGAATTTTACATGGGAATTGAAAGGTAGAGAGGACTCTTAACAATGACAAGCACAAGAATGAATTTAACCTTTTATATACTGAATTGAAGTAGTTTTTATTTTTTTACGTGTCACGTGACAGTTGTAGTTCCGTTCTTGCACCTCTCATTCTATTATCACGACTACAAAAGAAAAAATGCTCGTTACTTGCCTATATTTAGTCTGAGATTTTTTCCGTCACTATGAAATAACAAAAAATTCTATGTTTCAATAAAAACCGCACTTCGATATCTTTATGCGTTTTCGACCTATTCTAAAAAAAACTAAATTATGCTATACTTGAAACAAATGGTGTTAGGATTTCTAATATTTTAAAAGATTGTCATCCAAATATAAAAAAAATTATTTAAATTTTTTTTAAGTGTATAGCAATTCAAGAAACATATCAATTTATATGGTATCATAATTTTGGTTCTTAAAAGAACAGATTTAGTAAAAAAACGTAACATTTGAAAAGACAACCTTTTGTTCTTCCAGTGTAAAAATCAATAGAATTAATATGGAAATTATGAAAGGTCTTGGAAACAAAAGATATGACGATTTATTTTAATTCCGTATGTCAAAAGATTTCCGCGTTTTTAGAAGAACTTAAAACTTTAAACTTTAAGAAAATGCTGATTTCAAAAGAAGAATAGGTCGATATGCTTGCAGTTTACTTTGAGGGTATGCAGTACGCAGTGGTTACTTTATGGATGTATGCTATTACGTACCCTCAAAAGCGTCAATTTAAAAAAAAATTATTGCTGGGTCGGCAAGACGTTTGCGGGCGACAGGAAGTATCTATCGACGTAGATACTCTCAACAGGGTAAAGGTTTGACTGAAGAAAACTTTACTAATGTTTTAGCTTATGCACACACCAGCATTTTGCGCGATTTGGGTGTTACTTGGACAACCGTGCAAAATATTCAAAAGAAATATAGGTAAGTAATTATGATTTGAAAGATTACTCATATCCAAAAATTTTTGTGAGAGAAAAGAAAGGAACATTTTTATGACCGCTTAAGATTTTGATTGGAGGTTGGATCATTCCATTGGATGTTAAACATGTTACAGAAAATCTTAGATTTATTTAAAAAGCAAATTTGCATAACATGCATTATTGATCGCGTTGGATGCAAGAAACCCAACATCAAAGAAGCTTTAGCTGTCAATGATTGGAGCGGTGTTTTAGGGAGCAAAATCATCGGTACCTTTATATTTAGTAAGACTCTTAATGATGAATCTACTCCAATTTTCTGACTCATAAACTTCTAAATCCCCCAATAAGTAGACTGGGAGAGGAAGTTGTAACAGGTCAAAAAAATTAAATATACTTATTTGTTTATTTGGTAGGTACATGTTGGTGTAAATCAGTTTATAACTTACATTGTCGGCACCTTTTATAAATTAAAACACCAAAAAACTGCAACAAAAAAAATTTTTCTCGGACACGTGTTTCAACAGCTTGTTTTTTGTTGCAGTTTTTTGGTGTTTTCCAGTTTGTTACTGGGTGTTCCTTTGACCTTAACGTATTTACAGTTTGTATAGTTTATTTACATTAATATTCTAATTTACGTTTTGTGAGGCGAACATCCTTGAACAAGTAATTTTTTTGTTGCTATTAAATTTTTTAATTTTTATTTTGTGTAAATGAGAATAAATAATCGTTGTTGCCTTTAATTTACATTGGTGTCTATTCATTTCTTTTTTTTTCTGCTGTTTGTGTAACGTTGTGGCAGTTGAGATTCAGCTGGTCGACTGCATAAAAGTATAATTTTTTTTATTGAACTCTACACCCACTCCATTGGCTAAGAATTGTCGGAGCACTAAGAGCTACGTCATCAACTACCAAAGAACGTAGCAAAGTCTCTTTCCATGGGCAGAAAGGGGAATATATACCAATAACCCTTAAAGTAGTGGTGCTCATAATCATAATTAGACTTAATTACATTATGTATGCATTTCTAGCTGCTGTTTTTACTAATTCAGTTTTTGGAGTCAAAATTATAATAAATAGAAAATCTTCTATAGAAAATATTATATTTCTTTGATTTTTTATTCGCTGAAGAAAAAGATTGAAATATTTTTTCTACGACCATTTTCTTCCCAAGGGAGGTAAAATGTTACCTCCCGTTTTTAAATGACAATTTATTTCTAGAAATTTAAGATTTATTTATGAAACTACAAAAATTACGTAGAAATATTAATGTTACAGTTGGTAATATTATTAAAACTAAAGCCATGTGGCAGAGAGAGTGAAGATTTACTAACAATCGATATACTAACGCTTCTTCCATCCGGATCTGGAGCAGACTCCTGTTGGGGATTGTCATCATGTGAAGATAACATGACATCAGACATAATCTGTTTAGCAACTTTAACTTTTTTTGCAAGGGACTCCTCGATATATTCTTCCGCCACGTACGTACTTTGCCATCCGCCGTGTCTTTTTAAGGTTAAAATATCTCCTCCTGCATCTATTAGCAAAGATGCTGAAGTACAACAAAAGCTGTGTCCTGTGAATGTCGCTGGTTCTCTTAATTGCAAGTTGGCTATCTTGCCAGGGATCCGAGCCATTGTGTTTTTTCCAATCACTTGATTGGTCTTATTCGATCGTAAAGCTTTATATTCTTTGTAGATCTCAATTACATTAACGCCTTCCACAATGTGATCTGCCACGACAAATGTTCATTACTTGTGGGTTTTTGAATCGGGAATTTTCACTATTAAAACATTTCTTTTGTCTTCAATGTCATCAACTGTCATTTTTATTAGCTCGTCGCAACGCAAAGCCCTCATCACTTCGAAAATTAAAGCCACCTGCAACAGCAACTAGCACTAACAAAAATCAGCTAATAAAAAAGAATTACTTACTTTTAACTGCTAAATACTCACTATGGGGCCTCTTTCATGAATTTCATAACATCTTCTCTGCTGAAGGTACTTGCTTTTTTTGGTCTATATCCAACCGCTTCTCGTTTTAAAAATGCAATTACTTTGGGATATTTAATCTGAATGTTTTCCTTGAGAGTTAGTGTAGCACGCAGCATCGAATATCAAGGAAAGCCAACGATTTCTCGTTTAGAGTTAATGGGAGGTCTCATTGAAGCTCGTTTGTTGCACATTGTCACAAAAGCCTTGAATCGTCCAGATCTAAAAGTGTTTTGTTGGACAGATTCGTCTACAGTGCTTGCATGGATCTATAGAGAGAATCAGTGGGCAACGTTTGTATGGCGACGAGTACAAGAAATTAGAAAATTGACTGATCCTACTTCGTGGCGGCATGTACCAGGGGAATTAAATCCAGCAGATCTTCCGTCAAGAGACTGTTCCGCAGGAGAGTTTGTGAAATCTAAATGGTGGGAAGGCCCACATTGGTTATCAAATCTAGAAGAAAACTGGCCTTCTACTTATGTTCAAGTAGACGAAGATATAGTGACAAGCGAGATAAAGAAAGGAGCGTTGAAACAGAAAGCAGTGCAAGTTTCATCAATGCTCGTCGTTAATGCAGTGAAGAATGATCAACAAGCTTGTGAAAATTTTATTAATACTGATATTTTGTATGAGAAAAGTCTACGAAGACTCGCATGGATGATGAGGTTAATAAATAATTGTCAAGAACATCCAGCAAGGCGAATTAAGTCCTACTTGAAGGTAGTACTCAATGCTGCAGAGTTAATGGTAGTGCGCATGGTTCAACGAGAGAATTTCCCAGACATTAAAGATGTCCACACGGATAATGGCACTAATTTCACTAGAGGCGACAATATTCTTCGCAATATTGACTGGAAGACGATAGAAATATGGGGTACAGTGGAAAGGATTCAGTGGCAATTTAATCCGCCTTCAGCAGTTTGGTGGCGTGGATGGTGGGAGCGAATGATACGTTCCATGCAGGATTTACTACGTAAAAGTCTTGAGAGAGCAGCTCTAAATTATGAAGAACTTACCACAGTACTTTGTGATTGCGAAGCTGTCATTAACAGTCATCCTTTAACTTACCTGGACGAAGATACTTACCAGCTCATACCATTATCGCCTTCTCTATTTCTTCACAAACTGAGAGATGATAAAATGCTTGATATAGATTTAGGGATTACAAATGAGAAGATTACTGTAAGATTACGCTACATACAAAGTTTAAGAGAGACGCTGAAGAAAAGGTTTAGAATTGAATATATTGTTAGCTAATACAACGTGCTTCTAATCAATCCAATACGAGCAACCTCAAGGTGGGAGATGTTGTTCTTGTAGGCAATGATCTTCAAAAACGTTTGGATTGGCCTTTAACCCAAATAATTCAACTTATACCTGGTGCTGACGGAGAAACTAGAGTTGCAAGATTAAAAACATTTAAAGGAGAACTAGTACGACCGGTGCAACGATTATTTCCTTTGGAAATACATTCAAGAGAAGAATTGTATAATGATCTAAAAGATTACTATCAAAAGAAGAAAAATCAGCGAAGGAAATAAATATTCTTTCTGCTGATGAAGACGATGAATCTGATGAAGACCAAAAACATGTTTTACCTGAGAAGATAGAAACACGTACGCGGAGTGGAAGACTTGTGAAGCCAGATTTCAATCGTGAAATTTATTACATTGTTTGTTGTGTTGAGTTGTTGGAATTGTCATCAACTCAAGGTGGGAGAATGTTAGAACGAATGAGTAATTTTGAATTTAAATGTGAGAACGATTGGAACGAAGAGTTGTGTGAAAGTTCAGAGTGCTTCCGTTGCTAGAACGTTTGTGAATGCTTTGACGTTTGTTTGATTGATTGATAGTTTATCTCGCTGACTGCTGTTGTAATTTTGACATTTTTTATTAAATCCATTTTTATTAAATTATCAGACTATTTTTTTACGCAACTAACACTGATTTAAACATTGATTATTGATAAAACGATGTTACGGTAATTATATTTTTTTATGACAATCAATAAATAACAAACGCTTTTATTAAATTAAATTGTAACAAATAGCTTTAAGTTTAAATACGTGTGTTCGCTAAACATATCATAGTGACTTGTGACTGTCGTTGATATCGCGTCGTAGTTGAATCGGAGTTTATGTTTCGAAGTTACATTTACATTTTCTATAAAAAGAATAATATTGAAAAATCTTTTACAAATCTATAAAGACCTAAATCACCCAAACAAATTTAATTGTAGTAGCGTGGTTGTAGGAACATTAAATATTAACTATCTTTAATTTTTTTAATACGACTAAAAATCGCACGTTTAATTATTTTGGTTTCATTTTTTTTTTTAATTTTTTGGTATTGTAGATAATAATTATGTAAATGTTTGAAAAAATATTTTAAAAAAATAAGTATTTTATTTCTTATTTTTTTTATGGTTTTTTTTAGGACTCCATTAAGTTAATATAAAAGGCTGGAGTTTTGAAAAAAAGAGTATACTTTTTTAGACTAAATTTGGGTGAAAGGATAAAGCAACTTAACATAGTTTTCAGTAAAACGTCACCACAATTTAAATAACAACCCAAAAGAATAACAAGTCATTAATTATTTAAAATAGAAAATCAGAAAAATGCTATAATAGAGAGAATGGAAGTGAAACTATTGGTTACAGATGGCGACGCAACGGTATAGAGAAAAAAAAGCAAATGATTAAAACGTAAATTTTTTTGTTATTCGAAATTCGTTCAATAAAACATGGGTATTTATTTTATCACAAATTAGCATGTTTGTGCATCATCCTCCTTAAAAGGTATCAACTATTTTTTTTTTAAATTGAAAAAATAACTTATTGTACTACCGCCACCCATACATTAAAGAAGCATCACAAATTAATAAAGTAGTGGTTTAAAGCTTAAATGCATGTGTTTGCTGAACGTATTAAAGTTGCTTTGTGACTGTCGTTGATATCACGTCGTAGTTAAATAGAGGTAGACGGTAGAATCATCTACCTAGATGCTGAGGAAATTTTTTAGTGCATTTTATTCATGTGCATAGAGTGAAGAATTGACATTTTCTATCAAAATTAAATCTATTACAAATCTATAAAAGCAAAAATCACTCGAACAAATTTAATTGCAGTAGCATGGTTGTATGATCACTGTAGCGGAATGGCATCGCCAATTTTAATGCATAATAAAAAAACTCGTTATTGCTACGCTCTAAATTTAATAAAGAAAAAGAGTCAATTTAAATAAAATAATTAAATATTCATTGACCCGTATTCATCGTTTCTTTTAAATCTTAAAATACCTACTTTTAGAAGTAGTTTTAAAATTAATTTTAAATTTATTACAATTTATCACTACTCAAAAATTCTTTAATAAATGCAAAGTAACTGCATTGAAAGACAAATGTATGATTAATGTGAAAAGTAATTTTTACTGAAACCAGTTTAAAATTTTAATTTAAAAACATCGGTGAATAAGGCTCACTGTCTTTAATTTGTCTAAATATAAAAATACAATAATAATATGCACGTTTAATTATTTTACTTATTGATTATTTATTTTGTTAATGCTGTAACTAGCAATGATGTAAGTTTTTTATTTCTAATATTTTTTTCTTTTCACGACTCCTTTAAGTAGATATGAAAGGCTGTGATTTTGAAATAAAACAATGTATGATTTTCAGGTAAAATTTATGATAAACTAATGTTTTTTACAAAATCAAATTTGAAAAATTTAACATAGGTTTCAGTAAAACGTCATCACGATGTAAACAACAACTCCAAAACGATAACAATCAAATAATTTCAGGAGTAACAAAAAATATTCTAAAATTATAAATGATTGATTCTATAGTTAAAGAACGCGGTGGCAGATAAATTTAGCATTCGAAGTTTGGTTGAATTTAATGAATTTTTCGTGAATTCAAAAATTCCCGAAAGTTGTCTATTACTTTGGAACTTTTTGAATTTACGAAAGCGAAATTCTGATACTAAATTTTAATAAGACGCACATCAAATTAGTCAGTAATTATTTAACACACAAAATTAGAAAAGTGCTGTAATGGAGGGAATGAAAGTGAATGAAAGGGACGGTGTAGAGAAAAAAACAAATTTTTGTGTAATTCAGATTCTTTCAGTAAAACATATGGGTATTTATTTCATTACAAATTAGCCAGTTAGTGCATGAGTTAGTGAAGAAGCGAGGTCATCACTGTTGCGAGACTATAAAACGAGGTTATGAACGAGTTGCATACAAAATTTTATGGTCAACTGTATCATTTTACTCAAACAAATATGAACTGCAGAAAAGATTTGTCATACTGACGTATATCTAACGTCTTTTCTAATGTTTATAAATTGACAGTTTTTATTCTTAAATTCCACATATTTATTCTGACATTTACGTTTGACATTGACAACCGTCCATAAAATAACAAAAAAGATAAGTTCATAAAGAAGTACTTTATTGTCTAAAACCTGTATCATAAACAGCACAAAGTCGGCGGTTGACCATAAAAACATTATGCCAAAGTAATTGATAAAAGACAAATTATGGTTTTTGTAAACTTGATAAACTTGGTTGTAAAAGAAAAAATAAGTAAGTACCTACTGAAAAATTGTAAAAATGCTCAAAATCCGTTACTGTTTTTAATGCACTTATGTCTTGATAACTGTATTTCACTACTTGGTGTTTTAACTATAAAAATAGTAAATAGGAGTTTTTTATTTTGGTGGAAAATTGTCATTTAGTTGCAATTCAAAGCTTGTTCCCTTCAAAATAAGGTATCCGGTAATTTTGACAATACAGGGTGTTTCATTTCACTTAAAAAAGTTATTGTTCTTTGAAGATGTCAGAATGTAACAGCAAATATGAAACACTTAGTATTACATTTTTTAATCTATGGACACATCTTCGTTTGCTATAGTCCATTCTCTTTATACAAACCAAAAATTAATCCGATATGAAGTTCCCGAAAAAAGTTACAGATATTTTCGTCAACGTTTGCATCTGTTAAAATTTTACTAAAATAATTAATACTCCTAGCTACAGGGAATGTTATACAAAGTCACCCTAAAATTTGACGTAAAATCCGAAAATATTTAAATATATAAGGTGTTCCATTTAAAATAACGAAGGTGATATCGACGTCCGGTACAACCGGAAGTGTCCGAAAAATAAAAAATATTTTAGTTGAATTTGCCCTATTGGTAATCCCCAAAATTTAAAATTTTTCTATGTGTACTTTTTCGTATACGGCTAATAGAGGTTCCCGATGATATTTTATTAATAAATTATTTTTCAGTTTCAGTGTCTCTTATTTATTGTCATAGTGTATATCTTCTTTATTTGCTGGTAAAATAAAAAAAATCTGGTAGGTAAAATCCAAAAAGTCACTATTTTGCTAATAATTTAAAAACTAATTTATTTTGTAGAAAACCTTGCAAAGGGAAGTCCCACAGAGTATTCTATTTTCTGCAAATTTAAATATAATTTTCTATCTACCTACATTATCAAAAAAATTAAAACAATTGTCAAGATTTTCTCTTCATTTCTTCCTCTATATCTTGAAATTGTGCACGCGTTTAGTTTTGTTGAGTCCTCACAAGCAAACAAAATTATCATTGTGGAGTTTGTCAAGTTTGTTTATAATATTAGTAATTGATGTATATTTTTAAAGAAACTTAAATAATTAAAATTATAAAAACAGCATAACCAGATATACTTGAGAAAAATTTTAAAAATATTTTTTTTTGTTAAGTTATTTCTTTGTTGAGTGCATAACACTATTGAAATACAAAGATGGAGGACATATTATATGAAGCTTCTAGGGGAGAAGAAGAAAAGAAAAGGCAGAGGAAAAAAACGTAGGACAGTAGAAGAAGATACTGAAATAAAGATAGAAGAAGTAGAAGCAGCAATAAGAAGACTGAAAAAAGTAAAACGCCGGGGGAAGACGGTATACAAGGAGAGGAAATAAAATATGGACGAAGGAAAGTGGCAAGCAGACTAACAAAGATGGAACGGGGAAGGTTTGCCAAGAAGATGGAAGACAGGAATAATATGTCCAATTTATGAAAAAGGAGACAAAGAGGATGAAAGAAACTATAGAGGTATAACGCTAGCAGATACAATGTACAAAGTGTACGCAATGCTGATAGAGAAAAAATTAAAGAAGGAATTGGAGGAAAACAGCACACTGCCAGATGGACAAGCGGGATTCAGAATGGGAAGAAGAACAATAGACAACATATACATTCTGAAACATGCTATAAATAAGGAATTGATAAGAAGGGGGGGGGGGAAGTAATACGCATTATTTATAGACTTAAAAGAAGCCTTTCCCAGTAAATAGGGAAAAATTATGGGCGCATCTCCGGAAGATACAGATACAGAAGAAGACCATACAAAGAATAGATGAAATCTACACAAAACAAGATGCAGAGTATTTGACAAAGGGGCAACAAGTAGAGACTTCTGGACAAAGAAGGGATTAAGTCCAGTATTATTCAACGCGTATATAAAAGACATGGAGGAGATATTAAAAAAACAACAACAAGGGGGGGTAGTACCTGGGAGCGTGAAGATATGGACTTTAGCGTATGCAGACGACGTGGTAATGATAGCAAGAGAAAAAACAGGAATGAAGGAAATGATGCGTCAGCTGGGAAAGTATCTAAACAAGAAGGAGCTGAAATTAAACACGGAAAAGACAAAGATGATGGTATTTAGCAAAAAAGGGGGAAAAAGAAGAAAAGACATATGTGAATGGGAAGGACAAGAAATAGAAACAGTAAGAGAATTTACCTACCTGGGATATAGACTACGAGATAACAACAATGAAGAAGCGCACGTAAGAGAAAGAACAGACAAAGCAGAAGAAAAATACTAGGACAAGTATGGAGCAGAGGAGAAAAACTTTCGGTTTACATATAGAAAAAAGAAAATTGATGTGGGATAAGCTCATCAAAAAGCGGTCTATTATATGGAGCAGAAATATGGGGATGGAAGGAGAGAAAAGAAGCGGAGTCAATCCAAGAAAAGTCACTGGAAATGGGTATTGCGACTGTATAAAGAAACACCAGGATATATAGTAATGGAAGAAGTAAAAGGGGAAAAAAATAGAGTAGAAGCAGGGAAGAAGAGCGTTAAAGTATGAAGAGAGCATGGAACAAAGAAAGCACTGCAAAAATACTGCGAAAACAATGTTGGAAGGAAGTAAAAGACGGGAAAGTAAGATAGGGGCAAGAAGATAGAAAAAGTACTACAAAAAAAAAACGGCTACGCGGAAGAGGAAGTGAAAGATTAAGAGGGATGGAGGGTGTTAGAGAAGGATATAGTACAGAGAGATAAAAACATACAAAAACAAGAAAGAGAGGGAGAAAATAAGAAACTCCAAAATACAACAAGAATTATAGAAAACAAGATATAGAGGTGGGAAACGAAACGAAGAGAGAGAGAATAGATATTGGATGGAAGACGAAAAGAAAGGTTTGTGTAGACTACGTGGAGAGGATTTTGAAAACGTGGAACGTTTGCTGAACAAGTGCGCAGAATTAAGAGAGGGAAGAAAAAAAAGGGAAGAGGTGTTGCAGAGAGACGGAAGAGGCTTGGAATGGATAAAGGAGATATGGGAAGAAGAAAAGAAAAGGGAAAATAATTACATGTAAATAATGTAAAAATATCCATAAAGTGTTTTGCAAAAAATGTAAAAAATGCAAATAAATTGTTTACATATATATAAGCAACTTTTTGCCGACAGGCAGTAAAGAAGGTACATAGTTTGATCCTTCAATAATTAAGCCACAACAGTTGGCAAGTATAAAAATTTTGAATCGCCTGTGCAAAATACGCAAAATGGTTGTACAATAGCAAACAAACACTGAGAATCACCCGGACAGCTGTTCATCCTTGGGACTCACGGAGAGAGAACTCGAGTGTAAGTTCACTATTGTACAAACGCGCTGTCGAGTTCCTTCTCACTCCTGATGGTGTCCCAAAAGGACTCAGTGTTTGTTTGCTATTGTACAACCACTTGCGTACTTTACCGCAGGCGATTTGAAATTTTTATACTTGCCAACTGTTATGTTGGCTATAATTATTGAAGGATCGACCTGTCGGCAAAAGTTGCTTATATTTACGTACGTGAACTTTTTCACGAGTCGACACTCAGATGTCAAAAAAATTATCGTTTAAATATATATATATATAATTTACACCCCCTACGAAATTCTGCTACTTCTGCCAAAATATACGAATACAAACGCGCGTTTGTATTTTGCAATTAATAGTGCAACGCAATAATGTAGTGAACAAAACCCTACAAATATGTAGCGGCGTTGTAAATAATTCTCTGTTATTTTCATAAAATTGGCATTTTAAAGGTTTACAAAATTATCGGTGCGTGTTGCACAAATCTTTCCAACGTATGGTATGTGAAATAAAACGTGCAATAATTGATAACTGGTTGGTATATAAATACGTATGCGTATATGCTTTCTATTTATTTATTTAAATCATAAACAGTTACAAATCGCATTTTAAGTTATGGTTTTGTATTTATTATTTTCTTATTAAAAATCGACAATCTAAAAGAACTAATTGTCTAACTTGTTTGCATCACTTTGAGTGTACTACATCAGCCTGTAATAATTAGGTAAAATCAATTAAGGTTACAATTACTAAAAAAAAACTACCATTTAATAACTATTACGTAATATAGGTTTTGTTATTGATATCAGCACGTTTATATAAAATATAATATTACCAGAGATACAATTTATCAAATTTGAAATAACAAAATTTGTCTATAAAACACAAATAGTAATAAAAATTATTGATACATAATACAAAACCACATTATGTTTAATAATGTTTAATTATAGATTTTAGTGCTAATGTATATAATCAGGGCATATTCTGCTTAAATACATTAACTTCAACTACGCTTTTCCTTTGTCAAGTTAAATCCAATTTAGTTCATCCACAAACAGCTGCAGATAGATACATATCCATAAAAGTAAAGATTCATGTTTAAATACATTATGCAAAAGCATGTGAAGAACGAAAACTTATAAGCAATCGCACGGAAAAGAAAATCCCAATTTTTATATTCGTTCAAAGTTTTAGATGAAGAGCTTGGAAAAATGGAGAGAAAAGTGTGGCACTTGTAAAATACTGTTATTGTTTAAAAAATGTATACAAAGAGCTTGTGAACTTTCGCTGATCACGAATATCTGATGCAGTCGTTGAAAAACACATAAATTTTTTCTATTTTGTTTTATTGTTGTTGAACAAAAATTTTAAAACAGAAACATTTTTAAATTTACGTTTTTCATTACTCGTATTTAATAGTTTTGTGCATACAACATGAAAAACTATTATTGCAGTGAGTAATAATTATGACGCTGTTGTACTTTTGTGCTTTACAATTTTTATATATTTCTGTGTAATATACTGCACTGAAAAGTTTTATTTTAAATAATAATTTAGAAACGAAAATTTATTAATAAAAAAATTTATAGTAAGTGTTACTTCAAATCAATCATTGATAACTTTGTATTTAGGTATAGGAATTCTTATGTGCTTTTAATTTTTGGAGTAAAATTTAAAATGCAATCATGTACAGGGTGTTGTTTTAAAAAAAAACACAACTTTGGTTTTGCTACTTAGTTTTGGAGCATCCTATACATTTAAAAATATTTTTAAAATGTAGTCCTTATTGTCAACTGTAATAGAAGTTAACGAATATATACAGTTTTTCCGTAAAACTCTGTGGCGTCGATCGTGAGTCACTCTGTATACCACCTTTTTTCACCTGTTAAACCATAAAACGTTTAATTCAATATTGACTCTATATACATAAAAGGGGACAAAAGACGTTTAATTTAATTGTAAATTTGATACTAGGGAAAAGTTTTATTGTTGTAATTTGCGGAATAATAAAACCTTTTTGTGCATGTACTATTAAGTACTTTGAAATGTTGTTAACTTAGAACACACAATGTTTTTGTCAATTCTAAGCTATATTGCTTTAGTTATAATTTTATTGTTAATTTAGTGGCTATAATGTAATTGCAAAAGGAATTAAATAATTAAAAGTAACGGTCACTTTTAACAATTACATTTTTCTATTTCATTCATACAACAGGTAATTACATATGTACTTCTCTATTTATTTTAAAAACTGTGCATTTTTAAATAAATCAAGTTTTATAAATTAAAAAGTTTACTTTCTCGGTTGGTTAATGTTTTCAAACTCAGTAAAAGTTTATTTCTGAAAATTAAAAAAAAAAAATGAAAATAGTCTAAGAAAGACAAATCTATAGTATGTCCCCGGATTGAGTTTACAATAGGTATGATTGACCAAAAATTTTCGATTTGGAATTTCATGTTTTGGGATTCCGCCCTGCTTGGTCTGAAACTTATTTTTAGTTTACTTTCCCGATTTTCTACCAGTCAAGTAGCCTTGACAGTCGAGCAAACTCTATTTTAGTTCTAGGTAAAAATACCTTTTTCGTTCACAGTACGCCAAGTGTTACTAAGAAAAGTTATAAATTAACGCAGTTACGGCGTTATGCAAATTTTCAGAATGATCGGCCTATTTTATTGATAAATTCTAGTGTTGGTAGTATTGCATTGCAACAACAACAATAGCATGAGGTGGCTTAATATTTACAAAAACAAAGCATCAATTACATGTCAAGTGTTTATTGTAGTATAACTGTGTCGTTATCTTTAATAAGTTAAAGTAATATCACAAAACTGATTTTCATTGCGAAGTAATGACAATATTTTACAACAAAATGCTAACGTTAGAACAGAAAAATATATCTAGTACAGTGTTATGGACGTGGAAAAAGTTACCGTTACGTGATTGAAAGATTTAATGAAAATTTTCCAGATATTTATGTATCACCATGGTCCTTTATTAAGAAATTTTTAAGAACTGGTTCAGTACTAAATGTAAAAGAAAGCTAAGAGAATACATCATAAAGACGATGTCGCTACTCAGCTAATTTTAGATTCGGTACAAAATGATCCAAAACTGTCTTTGAGGAAGCGGTCGCTTCGCTTCAGGCATTAGTAAATCACATACACAACAAACTTCTGGTTAAGACCGGAAGATTTATCCCTACAAACCCATTTTTTAATCATACTTTGGAACCAGGAGACGAAGCAAAACCTCCTAGATTTCTGTTTATGGATAGGAAGGCAAAAATAGCAAGTAATTGTTATTTTTATCAGAAAACATTTTGTTCCTCCGACGAGGCTACATTTATGCAAAATGGAATTGTTTCCCTCTCCAACATGTTCGATAATGAGTGACACTAATCCTTTTTAAAATTACAAATCACCGGCAACATTTTGTTAAAAGTCAATGTATGGTGTGCTATTTCATATTATGAAATAATAGGGTCATATTTTTTGATAATAATGTTAACCAGCATACATACTTAAATATGCTAGACAATTCTCTTTGATGGGCTTTATGTGAGTTGCCTCTCAATTATCGGTGATCAATGTATTTCAACACGATGGTTGTCCGGCGCATTATTCATAAGTATTTGCTGGAATTGGTTAAACCATAAATTTGGTCACCGTGGGGATGGGTAGAATGGTCCAGTTTTATGGCCCCCAAAGAGCCCAGATTTGACTATTGCCGATTTTTGTTTGTGGGGACGTTTAAACTCAAGTAGAGTAGTGCAGAAAATTTACCTAATGATGCCGAAGTATTAAAAATTTTATAACAGATGCTATATCGGCTTTACAAATTCAGGAAATCAGGAATAGCTTTTAAGGAACTTTGACGTAGGATTGAATTATGCTGCGACGAAGGTGGAGGGTTAATAGGTAACTTAATACTTGCTTTTGTTTTAATAATTTAACAAAAATTCTTTATATCTTTGTTTTTGTGTCATGGCCAATCATTCTGCTGGTATGATTGTAGTGTCAATTTCAAGAGTTGTTTCGGCTCAAACTGACCAACCGACAAAGTAAGCCGATCATTCTGAAAATTTGCATAACGCCATAACTGTTAATTCTGAACAACTTTTTCTTAGTAACACTTTGGCGTACTGTAAACGAAAAGGGTAGTTTACCTAGAACCAAAATAGTGTTTGCTCGACTGTCAAGGCTTGACTTGATCGAAAATCGAAAGTAACTAAAAATAAGTTTCGAGACCAAGCAGCTGTTGAATCCCAAACTATGAAAACTAATCAGAAACCTTGGTCAATCATACCCATTGTAAACTCAATCCGGGGACTTACCGTATATCTCTTATTTCAGATGAGATATCGAGATCTTCCGCTTCAGAAAAACTATAGAAAGCAAAAACGGATTAAAGTGCAAAATTTTGATGGAGTACATTCTAAATTTCTGAAGATTAGGGAAATTATTCTTTGAAGGGTTATTTTTATGACGCAATGCTATCATAATGTACCCATTCTTTGGCTAATAAGTCGTTAGCTTCGCTTTTGTATAATGTGCAAATTTACACTCAAGTTCACTAAAATTTAGTAAATGACCCAAAGGACGAAACGAACCGTTGAATGAAACTCGATGTTTTTCTTTGCAATTTTACACACGATTTGAGATTGTCTGTTTATGTTAATGCTTAGTTGAACAATAATAATCGAAGAATAAACTTCTGGCGACAAAGTTGCTTTCAGTACACATTGCATTCCTGACGTGTTTCGATAGCACGAGGTGCACTAGATTTTACCGCTTATCTAGTTAGTCGAAATTTCAAACAACAATAAACCTCTACCATAGATCTTTATGCTTTATGTCGTCTAATGGTCCGAACCAGTGTAAATTATAATACTTTGTAGTATTAATTTATCAAAAAATTGATCCCTAATGAACGAGAAATTATCTATTGAGCAAGCAAGTTCTTTGTTCCGTTAGAAGTTGTTGTAAGCCACCAAACTTAGACATACTACTACACAGGGGTCGATCTTCGGTTCCAATTATGAGAAGTGCTAAGTCTAAGTTACTGACAAGAAATTACAGTCGTAGCATTTGCCGGCAACTTAACTTGGATCGCTATAGATAGAATTCCAGAACAGGCCATGGAGAAGATGAAAAAAATTAGATTGGATGCATATTCCTCGATAAACGACTTATTAATTATATCAAGCAAGCCAGTAATGGCAAATACCTACAGATTGAAAAACAGCAAGAAGGTAATATAGCACACTCACGGTATCGGCAAAATTTATGAGGCACATGTATGATTTTCACCGGTAAAGTACGGAGAAGTTCAGTTATTCCCTCGGATATCCTGTCAACACTTAAGGTCAAAAGAAAACACACAAGTAAGAAATTGATGAATGGCAAAACCGGTGGGACAGACGAGATTTCTGGACTAAAACTCTAATCCCAAATATTTGGAACTGTTTGTGCCGGTCTTATGGTAAGATCGGCTTTCACTAGCTGACTGGGCATGGCAGGGTTGGAACTTTTCTGCTAATCTACACAGAGGAGACTACAAAGCAACGTTGAGCGAAACAATAATAGAACTAATGTTAAGCAGCCAAAAAGTTAACCTGTTGCGAAAATTATACTTGGCGGTTGGTAACAACAAATCAAGGTGCCGATAGAAAACAACGCAGTTGCTGGTGGAAATTTGGCGACCTTAAAAACTAGCATTAATTTTAATTTTATTTTTCCTTCGTACTGTATAATTAATTTAATTTAATTGAGAAAAATAGAATTTGTTGAAATCGAGTGGTAGCATTAAAACAGCATATCAAAGCTGATTTAGAGAGGAACTAAAACAGGAGTTACCTTTTTAGAAACTTAAATACTTCGTATGATTCAGTTTGCAAAAATCTTTGTCGCCAGGTTAGTGCCCCACATTAAAATATGTCAGATCAGCAGAAGTCATTGCAAGTAGCCTTTTTCTTCTTTTCTTCTTCATAATGTAAACATTTTTTTAAAAATGCGACTATGCTTCTTTTTTAAATTAATTTTTTTTTTTTTTTTTTTTTTTTTTTTTAATTTTTTTTTTTTTTTTTTAAAATTAAAATTTTATTTTTAATTAATTTTTTTTATTACTTTTTAATTTACAAAAAATATATATATTAAATTTCTTTCAAAGTATACATTACATTAGTTTGTCCTATGTATACTTATAAAAGAAACGAGTCAATGCATTGGCATAGCCTACCACTATAATAAGCTCAAAACAAAAACAATTGACGTTGACGTGTCAAATTGGGAAATTTTAGTATTATTTGGCATCACCTTAAGTAAAGTAAATTAATTTGTAAAATAACTAATTCTTGAAAAATGTATAGAACGCAAGTAAAAATTCAAATGGTTCTGTGGCATCAAGGCGGTAGTAGTTTAAGAAATGTGCGGGACTTATTTTTGATAAAATATCCGGGCAGACCAATCCCATGCTTAAAAACTATTCAGAACGTACTACAAAAATTTAAATCTAAAGGCTGCCTTGCTAAGTCTCACATAAAGAAAAAAAGATAAGAAATGTAGTAACTGATGAGATGGAGTTGAACATTTTATGCTTTGTTGAAGAAAACCCTACATCAAGTTTGCGGAAAGTTAGTAGGTATTTTGGTGTATCCAAGTCTTCAGTATTTAGAACTTTAAAAAAATTCAAGTACAAAGCATACAAATATTCAACCCATCATCAGTTATTCGATGTGGACAAAGAAAAGCGCGTAAACTTCAGCGAAATAATGTTCAATTTATTAGAACGAAATCAAGAAATTTTACTGAACATTATTTTTACAGACGAGGCGACATTTACATTAAACGGGGAAGTAAATTCACAAAATTTCCGGTGAGTTTTTACATTTGGTAAAAATTATGGTTTAATTTCTAAAGTTTAATATTAGGTATTGGTCCTGTACAAATCAGCAGATTTAAAATGTCACAAGAACCCAATATAACAATAAAGTTAATGTGTGGGCTGGAATTGTTAATAACAACTTTATTGGGCCATTTTTATTGATGGAAATTTAACGTCAGCAAAATTTTTAGAATTGCTAAGAGACAAAGTTTCAACGAATTTAAATTTAGATGAGCCCCTATTTTCAAATGGATGGTGGTCCAGCTCATTCAACAGTTGCAATTACGAATTTTTTAACTGCTGATTTCCAACAACGCTGGGTAGGGCGATTCGATCTCATATAATTGCCACCTCGCTCACCAGATTTGTCTCCTAATGACTTCTTTTTGTGGGGATACTTAAAGTCTAAAGTTTTTACGAATAATCCTATACAAGATTTAAATGAATTAAAGGAAAGGATTATGGCCAGATCGAATGAAATTGACCCGGCATTTCTCAGGAACGCAAGTTTTAGTTTTGGAAACAGAATTCGTTATTGTATGGAAGTAGAAAGCGGGCACTTTGAAAATTTGTTATAGTTAAAAGTTCGATAAAGTCATTTCCTTGTTTTTTTGTTTTATTTATTTAAGGTAGCTTCAAAAAATTGTGTAATTTGTTAATTTTATTTTAATTTAGTTTTGCTAATGACTATTGCAAGTGTTTGATACATTTAAAACAGTTTAACTTTTAGTTTTAAGGGATATTTATGACTCGAAGTTGTTGAAAGTACGACTTTATTTATTTATTACGTACAATTTTCGATTGTATGTATAAAATTTTAGCACAATTTTAATCTCGCTTAAAAAAATTATTTTAGTATCTGAATTGTTCTTATGTCTGATTTTGACCAAATCTGGTAGGCCGTGCCTATGCATTGACTTGTTTCTTTTAAAAGTATACATGTATACTTATAAAGAAATTAACTCTCCTTGCCCCCTCCCCTAAAAAAAAAAAAAACCAAACCCCGGCCCAATTGGAACCCCCCCCCCCTCCCGGGCGGCCGACTGGGGAACGACGTCCTCCCCCTCACCCCCCCCCCCCACACCCCGACCCTCCGTCAGGAGTGTTGGCGAATCCCCAAAGCAGCTAGGATCTCAGCCTCTGCCAGCTTACCAACGTAATAGATAACTGTGTTTCACTCCAATGACGTCGACTCATGGAAAACCTTACTTCTATTTCCCTACGCTCTCTTAAAACCCGACAAAAACTCTAGCCTAAGATCTGTCGGCAGCAGTCAAACGGAATATTATCAACGCATCTCCTCCTACATTAATCAAGCCAAACCACCGACCGAAATTTAACCTTAACAAGAAAGTCCAAGCTAAGGTGTGGATGAAGGGGGACATCAGAGGAGCTATCACCCTTCTGTCATCAAATGATTCGTTTGCCCCCTTCAACGAAGACACCGTGGAGGTCCCTAAAGAAGAAACATCCAAACCCTTCCCGAGGTTTAGCCATGCCCCACCATGGACAACTCCAATGGAATCTTTAGTTACGACCAGTGATCTAGTCTTTTGGAAGCCATTAAAAGCTTTAACAATGGTTCCGCTGGAGGTCTGGACAGTCTTCGACCTCAACACCTCAAGGACCTTACTGCCACAGGCCTTGGAAACACGGGGAGCCAAATTAGTCAGTTCGTTAACAAAGCTAGTCCAATCTTTTGCTATCCGGGGAGGTCAATTCCAGCTAATGCTCTATCCCCTGTTGGAGCATCCTCTGCGCCCCTGAGCAAGAAGGATGGAGGTATTTGCCCAATCGCCGTTGGATGTGTATACCGGGTCGTCTCAGCTGCCAAATTAGCCTGCCATTCAGTTAGAGGAAGTTGGTTCAATTCTCAGACCAAAACAGCTAGGATTTGGAACTAAAGCGGGTTGTGAAGCAGCCAGTTCACTCAACTCACGACATTCATCAACTCTAAAGCTAATTCGGACAAAGTTATTCTTAAAATAGACCAGAAGAACGCTTTTAATTCAATAGAACGAGACAACATGCTCCAACAAGTATTAACAATATGTCCCAAGCTGTTCCGTTTTCCAATTCATGCTACAGTTCAAAGTTCTAATTTGTTCTTTGGCAATAATATTATAATGTCGCGCAAGTCGGAGCCCAGCAGGGTGATCCAGAAGGTCCCCTTACTATACTGCCTCGCCATTAATAATCTTATCCAGAACTGTCATTAGAATTGAACGTGTGGTATCTCGACGATGGCGCACTCTAGGAGGATCTCCCGATATGGTACTAAAAGATCTCCAACACATTATCTCGTCGGGAAAACACTTGGGATTAGAAATTAATCCATCAAAATGCGAGAGTTGTTCTTTTGCTCCTGAAACCAAATGAAAAGGTTATCCAAGATTTCCAGTCGATTGCTCCCCGGCATAAGAATAACCTCAAGCCAACTTTACACTTCTGGGAGCCTCTTCGTTGAGTCCCTATCAGCACAATTGGAACTTTACTGAGGTGATATTGTCTTTCAAATCTCCGGTTGCCCTTCGTATGGGGAATTAGTTTTTTTGCCAACCCCACCTATGTAAAATGTGGGTGATAAAGTCAGTCAATTTAGGAATCCACTTGTCTCTCATGCCGTTTTAGTGCAGGTCGACATTCTCGCCACCAAGAAATCAACTCTATCGTAGCCAAAGCTTTAAGCTCAGTCCACATACCCTCTCTTCCTAGAGCCGGTAGGTCTTAGTCCTGGAAGATGGTAAGAGAGCGGATGGTGTGACCTTTAATTCCATGGTCCAACGGAAAATGCTTAGCATGGGATTCCACTTGCCCAGATACCCTTGCGCCCTCCAATATCCAGACCTCCAGCCAAATCAGTGGGAGCCACAGCAAATGCTGCCGCAGCGATCAAGATAAGGAAATACTCAGATATTGTGGAGAGAGGACTACTTTTCTTGCCCTTTGCTGTGGAGACTTTAGGTTCATTTGGAGATGCGGCCATTCAGTTTACTAATGATCTTGGTAGACGCTTAAAGGATGCGACTGGGGAACCTAAATCTAAATCCTACCTAATCCAACGCATAAGTCCTAGCTATCCAGAGGGGGAACGTAGCTAGTGTACTTGGAACTCTCCCTTACACCTCGTCCTTGGGCGAGATATTTTCTACTTTTAACATTTCATCATTTAAAAGTGTCATTTTAAAATTTTTTCTGTACCTAACCCAAGTGTAGTAGTGTTAAAAATAAATTTAGTAATAATTTTAGAAATAACTTTTTGTCAATCGATCAATGTAGATGCCAGATTTTAGTCAAAAAAGAATAATTTAGTCAAATTGTTAATCGCATAAGAACATGATACGACGACAATTGGTAAGCAATACATTTTGACGGGGTGTCCTTAAAAATTAAAAGGTATTGGATTACACTACGAGAAAGATAAGGAAGCAAACAACATAGAGACAAAGTTTCATTTTTATTTTAGCAACAAGTTCAAAAATTATTTATGTAATGAACGATTATGGTAATATAGAAGACGATAGAAATGAATATAAGGTAATAAGGGTTCAAACAAATAAATCGGCCTGCAAACTGGTGAAACTGATTGAATTGGTTTAGTTATTATTTTTACACTGTACACAAAAAGTATAGTAAAATAACGCGTGTTGGGACAAAATTTGCATTAAATGAGATATAAATATAACCTAAAATTGGTAGAAATAAATGTTTTCTTAAGATACCATAAATTCTAAACTAAACTTTGTATCAGCTGACTACTTTCTTAAAAAAATTACTAAATGTCAACGAAAATTCTAAGAACTACCTAGGTTAGTTTTTTATTTGAACACCCGTTAGTTTAGGTAAACGTTTATGAGGATATAAAAGCGGCCTTTTAAAAAGTCTGTAACACTTCATACAATTTTATTTTATTGGTTCTACAATTCTAGAAGTTGTTTACATTTTCCAATTAATTTTGGATTTATTGTTCTGAGTCATCTGTATATTAGTACACTAATACAGTGCCAACGCTAAAAAGTGTACCGCTTTCAAATTGTTTCCATACCGCCGCCAAAAAATGACGTCTAATTACTTACATACGGTGGCATATCTGTAAGGATATTTATCTGTGATAGCAGAAGGTAGTGCATCTAACTTTGAACACACTACTACATGACAGATGGTGTTGTAATTTTAATTTGAATATCGTTGAATGTCTAATTGGGTGTTACACTTTTTTTCCAAAAATTGATCAATTGTAGTTTAAGGGTATCAATGAACATTGCTACAATAAAAGAAATCTGAACTACCGTTTTTCAGATATTACTCTTAGAAATTAAAAAAAAACATTTTTTCGCTTAAAACAAATTTGTGACGTATAACGTCACGAGTCATAGAAGCAACCGTCACTGTCCTGCTGTTTGTGTGATTGAGATTATTACCACATAGCATTTTTGACTGAGTTAGGTGGGTTTTTATTTAATTTTAAATGTCACCACCCCAAAAAGTACTCTCCTTAAAAATAAGTAGTGTCTTGTACCAAGTTGTGTTAACATAGTACACGTACACCTCATAAAATAATTGTTAGTTTTCCACAAGATCATGAACGCAAACCTAGGTAGTTTTTAAGACAGTAAGAAAAGATATACGTAAGTCAAAATCTATGTCTTTCTGCTGTAATTATTTTAATGTTAAGTTTCTTTCATTAACAATTAATCTAATTCTGTGTTCAAATACATGTTCCTTTCTAGTTTGAACAAAATGTAGAAAATTACAAGAGATACAGAATACTAAGAAAAAACATTCCCCTAAAACCAGAGTTCCCTATGTCTTTGTTGTCAGAAAAGACTACCAGTAGTACATGTCACAGGATGTTACTTACAAAACGTCAGAGAAAAACTTATTGGAGAAGATTTTTCTGCAGCTGTAGTTGATAATCAGTTGTAAGAAGTTAACTCTATAAATACTAATTAAAATTAGAAAAAACAATGGCGTATTATAATTAATGTTATTGTTGTGTTTGATGATTTATATTATTTGATGTATATCATTTCAGTTATTCAACTATTAGACGTTTTTTATAATTACTTTCTAAATTTAAAATCGTAGGATTATCAAAATTGAAATGATTATCCATCTCAATACGCATAGTTTGGTTTTGTGTTTTTGCAATCGTACTTATGATTTTTATCCGATTACATGTTTTTTTTGTTTTGTTTTGCCAACATAGAATTTATTGCTGTCAAAACAGTCTATTTTATACACTACATTGTGTTTGTCAATTTAGTAAATAATTCACGTTATTTAATGTTTGTAATAAGTTCCCGACTACCAACTTCCCGACTACCAAAATAACAGTAAATTTTACCGACTACATGTTCATTCTGTTTGATTCAAACACTGACTCCCCTATCTTTTTAGTTTTAATTCACCACTTTTATATCATGGGTGTATTTATCCTTCAAAATAATTTTTGTATAGGTATTCAATTTTTTATACTTTTGCTTACCAATAAATTTTTTCACAACACTAGCATTGATAATATTGTATCCTGCCCCGTCTACTCGTCGCTTCTAACCAATATGCACTTTTATCACGTATACAGACTTTGGTTATCAATACGGATATGAGTTTATAAACAATCCTCCTATTCTACACCAAATTTTTTGTTACAACTAAATGAAACTATAGTTACATGAAATATTTTAATTATTTTTTAAACTAATTTTAGGTTTATTTCTAAAACGAGATTATACGAACAATGACGTCCGACCAGCGAGTCTTGCTGATGAAAAAAGGTTTTACGTTGAAATACGAATCCAGAGATTCTGCAAATACCTCTCGTGTTATTGACGTTATGAAAAACTTTTGGAAGAAATAAATACATCAAAAATGACAACAAAAAAGTCTCCAAGAGATTATTGGTAACGATTCTATAACTGTAGGTCAAAAACAGAAACTGATATTTCCTGTAAGTAATATAAGTAGCAATATCATTTACTACATAGCATATAGTGACTTATTTCAAGTACTTCACGATGAACATCATAGTATTGGTCACGTAGGACGAGATCAAATGATAAAGAGCTATTCACACAATTCAAGAATATAACCGGCCATGACATTGAACTATATCTGCAGCTGTGTGAGCCTTGTCATCAGAAGCAAAAAGGGGTAAAGAAAGGAGTCGTTGTTAAGCCTATACTTTTATCTGAATTTCATTTTCGTTGTCAAGTTATTTATTTATTTATTCGTATGGTACATTTAAATATTGTATTGTGATGTAAGTGTTATGTATGGTGCCCCAGAAGATCAATATAAACCTGTATAGTGTGGTGACGAAACCGTGTGCAATAGTGGATTGGTTCGTCTTGGCAAAGCATTTGCTTTAAGATTTAGGAAAACCACTAAAACCTAAACATGCCAACCCTTACCCACCCTAGTATTCATATGTAATAATATTAACCAAGTGTGTAAACATTATAGAAGGTAAATAAGAACATAAAATATAACAACACAGCCATTGAATAACAACACATAATAGACAGGTCCAAGCGCCAGTCACGACAATGACGGAACAAAAAGTAGGTTAAAGAAATAACAAAAAAATCTCATCTCTACAGTGTGTTTCCTGTAAAGTAAAATATCGACCCTATTTCTGAAACAAATATTAGACAAGAAATCTGATTACTCAACCCCTCAACACCAATTTGCTGAATATTTGTTGAGTGCCCTATATTAGTATGTGATTGTGTTTTGTGAAATTGTGTTGTACATTTTTTCCTAATTATCCGGGAGAGTCTTGATGACCAGGTCCGGAAACCAAAATGGTGATTCTCAGGAACAACATGTTTTTCTTGTTGACCATGGAGTACTCTAAGGTACTGATCACCTTCTATATTTTGTATTTGCATCAAAAAAGTTGATCTTATTGATTATCAATAACATCCAGATCGGAAATATAAATTTATAATGGTTTACCAAGATTATTTAGCGAAGTTTGAGTTACACTCAAATCAAAACGCGCGGAGGCAGTAGCATATAATTTACTTAATAGTGAACGTTGAAGTGACAGCCTGAAATTTGTACAGTTTATAAAAAGACATTCTATTTAGGAATTAAAACAACGCTATACAATGATCTCTTTGAATCTAAAATAAAAGTATAACGGTATGTTTAAACGATGCTGATAATTTGGAAAGTGAAGAAGACCTGATTCAGTCAGGTAAATTCAGCTCCTGAACAATCAGTTACCACTTCTCTGGCAGCAACAAAGGAAGATCAATTTCAGTCACAAAATGAACCTTTGACCGACCTTAAAAATTCCGAAGTGACTACGATACTTGAATGCTCAAAATATGTTTATTTTATGTTCTGAAGCCTTTGGCAAGCCGTCATATTCTCAACTTTAATGCTGAGTATGTTCCGAAAAAACACGGGTGCTAATTCGTGTAAAAAATGCAATAGAGCAAAAACTCTGTATCAGACGGCTGTAGTTGTGAAGTTTTTTGCCCCTTATGTGCCAAAACAGTTTTAGAAGTAGGTAATCGTCAAAGTTCTAAAGAAAATGTATTAAAGCAGACTCAAAAAAACGCTAAAAGAAAATTCCCTCCTGTACCAATATATACAACTGCAAGAATTCTTGTCCCAAAAGTGGTTAGAGCTATTGTTTTACAGAAAACTGAGGATGAACTCTATCAACTGGAATCAAATAAAGGTGTTATGAAATCATTGTATTCAAGGCAGCAGTTTACAGTTTGTAACCAGAGACTACTTAATGAAGATGATGTCCTTAATCAAGAGGTGACGCTCCGTTTTGTTGCAAATTTACAATCTCTATTTTTGTTAGGTTTCCTAAAGATCGAAGTAAATTCATTGCCAAGATCAACCAATTTACTATTGCACGCTTTACAGGTTTGCAACACCATTTATCTATTACAGTTACATCACAAATTCAATAAAATAAATTCTTCCATAAAAATAAGTAATTAAATACAATATGCATGCAAAACACATTTATTTTTTATAAACATGTATAATCAGTTGTTTACTAATTATATAAGGTGCATTGAAATTGCACTAGGTGCAGTTTTAGGTTGCGTGTTTACAAACATTAAATAACATTACATGCACTACCGGTTGTTTAAACATCAGTTATGAATGGTTACATTATTATTAATAATAATTGCATTAGGCCTGATTTTTTCACCTCCAGTTAACTTTATCAGTCTGTTAACTAATATGGAATACACAACAATGGTTCAATCAAATTTTTAGAAAGTCGTGTTTCTAAAATGATTAACTGACAGATAAAATTAACTGGAAGTGAAATATATTTGTGCAAATATATCTCAAATGTATACGAATTCTATTAATATATTTTTTTTATATCGAAAACTTTCAAATTCAATTTTATTCTAAACCTTTTAAATTTATAGAAGGAATTCTGAAAAAGTGGTTTTTTATCTTTTGACAGTTTTTTAGTTGATTTGAATAGAAAGTTCAAGAGTCACATTATCAGTAGATGATGTGACAAAACTAAGCTCAGATATTAAGGGAAGATTTTTACCCAGGTTGGGAATTGATTATGTAACTCGAATGTTACTGCTTGATTTAACTGATCGCGGAAATAAATTTAGAAGAAAATAACACCCTCAGGTAAAATAATGATTGATTTTTTTACAGTAAAGTTTTAACAGAAATTCGCTGTTTTATTTTTTATTGGGGGGCTATATAAATCTTTAGTAAAATTTATTACAGAATAAATATTCCTAATTAAATAAAAGGTAAATACTAATTACATCGCATCGCACCTATACTTTAGCACGCATTGGTTCAATAAATAAATTAGTTTAATGCTTCAGTTTTTACACCTTATGATTTAAAAATATTTTAGATTTCTAATGGTATTGCCTCGCAATTTTATGTAGCCAGAATCTTAATTGAAAACTATTTTCAAAAAATAAAATTTATGAAATTTAATATAAACACTTTTTGTAATCAAACTAAGTACTTCATTACCCTCACATTCATTAAGTAATTAATCAATCGGTTAGTGATTAGTATGTTATAAAACTAGTTATTAGACAAACACATTATAATATTCATTAAGATGAAACTTCAAACATATTTATTACAAAGCGCGATTATTTAGAAATGATCGATGGTATAGCAATATTGTTAGTAAGTTTAGAAACTTTAGTGTGTCAGTGTCGTCAAATATGAACTTTTCTTGATTACGTTCCAAGTGGAAACTGTGTATAAGATTGAACTTGAAAGTACTCTGCAGAATCCTGATTAAAACACTTTAAGGGGGATAGGTACTGAGTTTCTAGTTGATCATGAGCTTTTTAATAAGTATAAGCTTCCAAGTCATAAAGAGTATTAAAAGCGCAGTGTGTGTACAAGAAAAATTATTGTGAAAAACAGACGGATTCTCAAACATATTACGTTTGATTCGTAAAATAAATCATATAAAATTTTATAGAATTGTAGTATGTATTTTAATATTGCTGTGTAAAGCAAATAACTATCTCTTATCATTTTTATTGATTTTAATCTAAATTATATAAATACTATACAAACGGAGGTTTCATTTGAAAAATTATTATTTAATTACAGAAATTAGTTTAATAATTAAAAACTATCCCGAATCTGAACAAATTTTATCAGTTACATAACTTTTTTGTAATTGTAATTCTTTGACTTTCTGCTTATTACAAAAGCACAAGAAGTTCAAAACACTTTTCGTGAGAACCAAAGATAATAAATTAAAACTTTACAGAGCTGTTATTTTAAGCCACTTACGTCTGCGTGTACAAGGTGGGCCAACGCCGACGAAACAAAGTCAATTGCACCCACACCAATAAAATTAAAAAAAAATTCTTAGACTTGTCAATTTTATTTTTTTGAGGGACATCTTTTCAGTTTGTCTGCATTTTAGTATTACCTCTAGTTTTAACGGAAATGACGTCACATCAAACTTTTAAATGGCAACTCACAGTTTTTTTGTGCAAAATCGGATAGACAGGCAAAACTGCTTTTCAAAAAACCCCACATGTTGTTAGTTTTGGCCGTTCGGCTAGAACAACCGTACAAGTACCCTTAGAGGGCCCTCATATGATTTCGCAGATATTATCATTTAAAAAAAAAGATATTGCAGTAACAATTTAATAATGCAATTGAAATAGTTATTTATGTAACAAGGACAAAAAAAGTGCACTTTTTATGTACAAGCAAACAGGCGAGGTTATTAAAAGCACTTTTTTCCGAGGTTACATATTAATTTTTTTCCGTTGACCTTAAATTAATTAATTTTCTATTTATTACCGTTTACTGAAAATAAAATGTTTAGTAATTTTAAACAAAAATTTTACGTTTGTTCTGATTTTACTGTACCTAATGTTCACTTCACCGTTCAGTATTGTAACATTTGTGTCAAAATTTATTAAAGGAAATAAAAGCTTTCCGCGTTCGAATATTGTACCGATAAAGCATTTGTTTACAACAATCACATAATTTTTATAAGAGCACTTGATTATGATAGGTAATAGGTAAAACATGTACTTTTTTTATAATTTATTAAAATAATAAAAATTACATTTAGGTAGTGTTATTTTAGTATATTTAAAAATGTAGTTATAGTTGGAAGCCTACCCTCAAAATTAATGCATTTCTTTAATTGTTTATGATCAAAGATGTAATGAAGTTTCTCCTATTAAACACATTAAAGTCGATTCTTACTAATTGGACATATAATAGTTATAAGACTGAGTTTGTACCGTGGTCAGACTTATAATCATTTTATATTCAATAAAAATATTGCCTGACCGTAAGAAAGTATGCAAACGTAGTTTTTGATTCACTCGAAAATGTTTCAAAAAATGTAATAATCTTTTTTCAGCTTATTGAAAACTGTGAAATTCACCTTGTTTTTGTGTACGAATAAATCTTGAACCCAGTAATGTTGATGGCTTATATGATTCTTATTTTTGTTTTTCCTGCGACAGAATCAATATTCAAATGATTTTTCACAAGTAATTACTGTTCTTGTGTTTTCCATTAGCATTATTACTTATTTACATCAATCAAATACAGTAATAGAAAGGTACCCATAATTAACTCACTTCTACTGTAAGTTTTTGTATTTTATGATCGTGAAAATTTTGTATCGGAACTCCGATTCTGTATCAAAATGTTACCTAATAAAATTGTCTAAAGCAATCTCAAGTCGTATGAATTCTGTCTTACCTTATAAATGAATAACTTTAAAGAAGTTAAAGTGTTACATATTGAAAACAATGTATCGAGTATTGTGAGATTACAACCAGGCTCTTCTATATGCTTTGCACATTGTAGAAACTATAAACAATTTATTAATAATCATTTCAAAGCACTTAAAATCATTTACTTGTAATTTGAACAACAAATTGTTTTTGTTCAAAGTTGTGTGGGATTGAGAAATTGAGGTTATAAATGGAAGTAAACAAACAATATTCTGCAGTATCTAAAATGTTTCAGTATGTACCTAAAGTACTGTAATATCCTATGTAGTCACTAAATTCATCCTTTCTTAAAAATGGTTTTTCATACTGGTTACTACGACTTCATTTAATTTGACATAAAATAATAATTGACATTGACAGATGTTTGCGGACGAAAAGTGTTTGCGGACGAAAAGTATTACATTTAAAAAAGTGTTACTTTATGATTATTCAGAGAGTACGTAAAACTCAATTTTATAATGAGGTCGACGGGAAAAATTATAACAAATGCTTGAAATTAGCTCCTCCAACTTCCATGCAGTGGTACAAATTTTCTTTAAATCGTCTTACATTCTGCAATTTTCTTAAATTTTCTAAAGACGTCGATTCAGTTGAATAAACTCTACTTTTTAAATGCCCCCACAAGGTGACCATACAATACTACCTATCCGACTCTATTACTGGCATTGCAAAATGTGGTGGAGACCCGTCTTGCTGGAAAATGAACTCGTTTTCTACATATCTTGCATGATTTTTGATACAATACCTGTCTAACATTGGGTTGATTACATTCTCTAATATTTCCAAGTAAATTTCACTATTCAGATTTCCAGGTATAAAAATTATTTTAGTTCAAAAGAAAGTGCATTTAAAAGTTGAAAATAGACTACAATTTGTTATAACGACGAGTGTTGAAAAAATTGTTCAAATTTTTGAAATATAATAATTGTCTTTTGTTTTGTGAACTTGCTGGTAGATACAAGAAAAAAAAGTACACACACAGAGAGTTAATAAAATAAATAAGTAATTAAACACTCATGTAGCAAGAAATTAAACTTCTAGGAGAAGTTCAGATGCATACTGCAAGCCCTGATGGTACTTAAAAATACATCCACCTAACAACGCCTTTACATCGCTCTAATAACAAATTGCGTTGTTAATGTGAGTAGGTTGGCGCCAAGATATCCGCGCGTCAAAACGTGTTGGCGCCAAATCGTCCATGTTCTAAAACGTCCCGGAGCCAAAACGGCATGGCGCCAAAACGGCAGCACCAAAACGTCCTAGAGCGAACTTTTTGACGATACACAGCCGATTGCTATTAGTTGCGGAACTAAGAGTATAGTTTTTCTGCTGCTCTGTGCGGACATAAACGTAAGTTGCTATGCAACAAATAATTTGTAAATTAGACAGTAGGTGCGTGTTGATATTAAACAATACACCTAATAATAAATGTATAGCAAGTTTTCTTTCTTCTGCATACAAAGGAAATTTAAAGAGAAGAGACACGGTACTATAGTTACCGTACCACTTCGTTCGTCCAGTAACTACCAAACTCGTCATAAAAAGTATTGATTTTACTTCTAATGAATAAATATATGCTATAGTCAGTGACATTAGAAGTGTCAGACCGGGTTGCTTTAACCCCAACGTTGTTCTAAATATATGGAGATGGATGGAAGAGGAGCTATACAAACAACAGATGTGAGAAATAAAAAAAGGAAAATGGTGTTACAATTGCGATATTGTAATTTTTTGCAAATAAGGCATGAAACAGGTAAGAATTGCGAAGAAATATTTGGGAAAGAAACGCTACAGAAAACTATAAAAAAAAACAAGTTCAGAAAAAAAAAAATAGAGAGAAAGAAATAAAATGGTGAGGAGTGGAGAAAGATATAGAAAATGTAGATAAATTTAGGTATCTGAGATACACCATCAGATATGATAAAAAGATATAGATCAGATAAACGAAATTGCAACGCAAAGAAAACAGAATATTAGGGGCAAGTAAGATTTTAATTGGAGAAAGGGTATTGAACTCGTTCACAGTTCATATAAAAATTGATTCTCTATAGTTTGCGTCCCCCTACTTAAATTATTATGCCCTATAAGTGGTTTATAGGACGTTATTGTTTTTGGTCCGATGCACCACTTATGTGTCACTCCTGCATTCTAACCTTATTAAATTTAGTACTTCTTCAATTTTACACTCAACGCGTAGCTCTATGCTCTATAAAAGTAAAAAATGTCAAAAAAAAAACAAATACCTAACTCCACAAAAATTATATAACATTATGCAAATCAACTTGTCAGAGATTAGTTCTGCGTAAGATCTGGATTTCGATTTAGACGATGATAGTCTCCAAGATCCTAATTATTGTGATGAAAATGAGGCAGACAGTGAAACTTATGAAAGTGATTTCACGAACATAAATATAAATGAAGTTGATGATGAGGATGACAACAACCAGTCCACTTCAGGCAGGGGCAGAAGAATACGATTGGTTTTGATCCGACTGCTTGTACAGTTTAAAAAGTTCACTTTATTGGATCAGTGGGACTGCAATTAAAACTACTGTAGATGTATTTAGAATATTTTTATCAAAAAGAAATAATTGAACTAACGATAAAAGAGACTAATGCATATGCTCATAAAATAAGAGAGAAAAAAAGACTAATAATAACAGCGCTCATTTCCAGATGGTATGATACAGACGCATCTAAAATGGAGTTGTTTTGATTAAAGTTTAATACGTAAAGTTTCTCTCTTAGCTTAAAAATGTTTTTCTAGGGGTGATAAATAATACTATTGGGGCTTATAAATTTTTCAATTATTGAATGTTACTGGAAGACTGACTCTATATATATTACCACGACATATTTTATAAAATCCCTATAAAGTACAACCGATTTGCTTTATTGCTCAAGTGTAGGCACTTTTGTGATAACAGTGCACCATCTACATGTCGATTAGATAAAATGAAACCACTTTTCGAACTTATTACAAATAATTTGAAAACCATATTTTCTCCTGATGCCAAGCTGTATAAGGTCTCTACTCTAAAATGGACCATACATGAGATATCAAATATATGATGGGCAAGGGATGACCATCGATTTACTAAGAAGTACAGTAGCTAAATTGGTAAAACCATTATTAAATGTATAAAGAATCATTATTACCGACAATTACTATCCTTGCTTGAAACTCGCAAAATAATTGTATTGTGGTGTTTAGGTGTATTACTCTAAACACCGGTTTGGAATCAAAGAAAGGGTGCGTTCGTGATTAGAATTCAAAGCGTTTATTGTTGTACATAGCGTAATCGAGCTATACTAATTTAATGATGAATGGAAACGTTGTTGTCAGCATGTAGTAATTGGCGTACTACGTGCTATGCGATGTCACCTGATATCCCGGTGTTGTGTGTCGTGCGGAAGATGATGACCCGGAATGAGTTGCGCCAATGGACTCGAGATTCGGCCGGTCTTCACTTGATGATGGCGCGGTGACTTGTTGTTGTTTCGGCTGCCCTCATTATTCGGTTGAAACTGCACCGAATTGAGTACCGAACTGAACTGATGAGACGAACTGTTGAATCGTACTTCTTTGCCGAACTGCCGAACTGAATTGTGTTGTTGTACTTACCTCGTTTTATACATGCAAAGTAGGTTAGTGTGCTTAATAAGCAAGGCCGTTAAGAAAGCTAAGTTTGCACTTGCCTACTTGCAATTGTTTGTAATTGTTTCCGCGTTTACTACATACGTAATACGCGGATGTAGAATTGGTTAGAATAAGGTTGCGATGTCAACCCCACAGGGGTCTCTCCTTAGTGGATTGATCCACAATAAAGAGTGTCGATGATTCTTACGCAAAGATAGGCAAAAAAAATTGTTTTGCGGTTGTCTTCTTGTTGCGTTGTGGGGGGCTCTTGTTGGCGCCGTTGCGGATGCTTTGGTCCGTTGCGCTCTCGTTGGCGCTGTTGCGGATGCTGCGTTTGGCGCGATCTCGTTGGCGCTTGTTGTGGATGCTGCATTTGGTGCGCTCTTGTTGGCGCTTGTTGTGAATGCTGCATTTGGTGCGCTCTCGTTGGCGCTTGTTCTGGATGCTGCATTTGGCGCGCTCTCGTTGGCGCTGTTGTGGGTGCTGCGATTGAGGGGTTTGTCGTTGCTGCTTTTAGTTTTGTTGCTGTTGCTGCTCCAGAGGCGAATTTATGCGTTGTGTGCTGTATTCGACAGCTTGTGTTGCGCGAGCTCGTTGCTCTGCGCGTCCTGTGCTGGCGAGCATGCGGCTCCAGCGCGAATGTACGTCAAAGACTTGGGCTTGTTGGTTCCGTGACGTGTGTGTGAGTGCGGTTGATCGTTGACGGCTATGTCGTTGAGACGTAGTGCACGTCGTGATCTGTGTTCCTCTGAAACAGCGGTCGTTCGTTTGCGAGTGTTGCAGCGGTCGTGGCGTTAGGGGTTGTTGCAGCTGTTGTTGCGTTTGTAGTTGCTGCAGCGGTTGTTGCGTTTGTGGTTGTTGCAGCGGTCGTTGCGTTTCATCTTGGCGGATTTTCCTCGGGCGATGGCGTTGATGAAACGTTTTTGTTTGTGGTCCATCAGCACAAGGTGATATGCGTTACATCATTGAATGAGATGGAGGGCGGTGCAGATGATGTCCATGGCGGACGCAGCGATGGCAGGTGTTGTGTTGGCGGGTGTCGTCATGGCAGGCGTGATGTGGCGGACATGTTGTCGTTGACAGGAGTGTTGTCGGGCGGTAGTTGGGGCGGCAGCAAGCGTAGCGGACCCATTGGAGGTTGTTTCCCCGTTCATGTCGTATAAAAAAATTTTGCGATTATACCTGACGTTGTTGCCGTGTTGCTCACCACTATGGCTCGCTCACTCACCCAATGGAAACCTTACGCAAAAATAGGGTCGATTTAATGAAGGAGGTGGTCAATCAGAAATTGGCAAAACTTAAAATAACGGCAAGGCAAAATGAATATATAACAGTTTTGAAATGGATAGATCAGCGAGATGTTCTCATGCTTTCAACTTATCATGATAATAAAATGACGATTTGTGCCAAAAAAAGGATCGGCGATGACAAGGTAAAACCGGCTTTTGTAGTTGACTATAACAGAGGTAAACAAGGCGTTGATATTTCTGATCAATTCTCACACTTGTCTCAGAAAGTCAATGATGTGGTACAAAAAATTGGCTCTAGAAATCATCTTTGAAACTCTTATTGTTAATACCTTACTTATATATAATAACTTACGACCACGAAAGGAACAGTTGTTTTGGCAACAGTAGAGGCAATCTCTGGTAAATGGTCTTTTGAAAGTATTTGCCAAAAGAAAAGATTTTGATGACAAGCGTAAGACTAAAACAATTAACCAAAACTGACAAGAGGTTGTGATAATAAAATATACAAAAAACGATGCCATGGATGTTATACTACATTGCGAGAACGGTTTTACTCTTCGGAAGCAGCAATGAAAACCAAAAAAGTTACATACAATATGTTAACTTTGTAACCAAGCATTTTGTATCAGCTGTTTTGCAAAATATCATTAGTTATATATGTATTATAGTATAAACAATGTTTGAATAAAAAATGCTTAAATTATGTCTTATTTAGCTTCTATTTTTCCTACTCTGTCATGTTAATTTTCTTTACTATATCGTCCACTATCAAAAATGATACTTCTGCTTGCACGCCCTAGTTTATAACCTACATATGATTCATGGATGTGTAGGTACCAATTGTCATGTACTATATGTAGGTCATTGCACTGTAAACGTGTTAAAGAAAGACATAATTATGTTATGAGAAAGTGACTATTTTCATTTGAAACACTAGTGAAAACATGATAATGTGTGGGGCAGATATATGGGAGTAGATGGACTGGGTAGTGAAACTCCTGGATACCTACTAGAAGAGGAGCTAAAGTAAGTAAAATAAGAATTTAAACGGAAAAAGGAAATTGAGGCTTGAGGAAAGATTTGAAAGTAGGAAAGAGAACGAATTACTTTACAAATGTTGGAAAAAGGTATGGGTTATAACAGTTATATTAGTGTATACTATTCATACGTGTCAATGTTTACACGAGATGTTGCACGACACACATTTTTCTTATGTAGGTTATAATGTTTATTTAATTAATTTTCTGTAAGATGATAAGTTTCGCAAGTTGTGTAAGTGAACCAAATCAATTTGTTAAATAAATTTAATTTGATTTTACTACAAGTAGGATTCATTGAATTTACAACTTGTTTATTTCTGTTTATATTAACCTCTCCACAACCATCATAACAAGTAATTTTCGACAGTTCTTTCATAACATTCACCTTACCAACTTTATATATTGCTGCTTAACTGTAAGTTAGTTGATCTACAGCCTTAAAGTAGTTTTACTAAACTCAAAATTAAACTGGCACTATTACAAATGGGTCTAGATCACATTCAAAAACTTTAAATTTATGTAGGTAATAATAATTTGTTTTAGTGTGAGTAGTACAGGTTCGTTTTCGAAACTTACTATGACATTGCATGCAGCATGCAAAGTTAAGCGCCAATAGTTCAAATTAATAAAAATGTATTAGCACTTCAATTTGAAACGGTGTCGTGACTAAGTACCCTGATCTAAACAAATTACTACAATATTATAG
The DNA here is from genome assembly GCA_030710515.1 of Abscondita cerata. Classification (NCBI taxonomy): domain Eukaryota; kingdom Metazoa; phylum Arthropoda; class Insecta; order Coleoptera; family Lampyridae; genus Abscondita; species Abscondita cerata. The sequence goes on along the minus strand of JALBCR010004775.1, from coordinate 20,578 downwards.
TAAATTTATAATTTTTCTCATTTTAGAAAAAAATCCACTTAAAAAAACAATAACTTTTTGTAATTTTTTATTAGGCATGTGTATAACCAATTTGTAAATGAACTGAAACGTTTATTATCAAATTCAGTACTGCTTCTTGAATTTTAATTTTGTTTCATTTAGTTACGTTTGAACCCAAAATTACATAAAAATGTAGTAACTTCACTTAAATTGGTTAAATTCTAGAATAGTTCAGTTGTACAATTTAAACAACTTATAAAATAAAGTAACTTAAGCATGTAACTTTTTGTCAAACCTAAAAATAAAACAAAAGGTTATTTCTGCAAAAGATTGCAGAATTTTCTATTCGTAAACTAAGATTTGCTATTTACATAAAGAACGTCTCGGAAATATTTAATATTTACGTGAGCAGGTCACAAAATTCTGTTTACAAAATTCACAAAACACATTACATTCTACTACGATTTCTATTTGCATATAAGAATACATTATGTTTTAATACCTTTATTTATTTATGATAAGCATTGTAGCATCGGAAACATGTTATGTTTTTGCTACACATCAAACGAAAATTTGCTTTTTATTTAATGTTTAGAACGTATTAAAAAATAAAACAACAATATGAGCAAAAAAAATATTTTTAAATTAATAAATGCAGTCTTGTATCCTTTGACTTCGTAAAATAAAGTATATACCTTCGTTGACCTATATTCATATTAATTAACCGGAAAATTCTCTCGGTCATCCTTTGACCGCGAGGCACGCTATACAAACTAATCTACATCTTCCTTAAATGCGTTTTCTTGGCGCAGTTATTTAGAATTCAAATCAATACCATAACTACCAACGCCTATTTCTTTTAAAGGACGGGCACGAAACATTTCTAAAATATTTAAATTATCGAATATTTTACAACTTTTTAATTAGCGACAACACAAAATTTAAATTTAAAAAAAGAACGCATAAAGAATATAAATAACTTCAAAAAGTAATTAAACAATTAAAGTGTAATAAAGAGAAAAGGACATTTTTGTTCGCTAATTAACGTTGTTTTTATACGTATTAATTATGTCTTTATTTAAATAAGGTCTATAGTTACAATACAAAATTTCCATAATAAATTTTGAAGATTTTAATTACGTATCAGTTTAGAAGAAACGGGTAGTTTTTGCGACATAAAATTTTTTAGGTCACGTAATTAGAAGAAAATTTATTGCAAAAACAATACAGCAAAACAAATTCTTTTTAATAACCTTTTGACGAATACTTTGAAAAGATAAAATATTAACTAATAACATTAATTACAGTATTTTCCAAACGAAAGTGTTAGAAATTTTTATTAAATTTCACATTACAGAAATTGAATTGTATATCTTAGTGAGAAGTTGGCACGATATTCTTTAAATAATAAAAAATTAATAATAGTTTAGTGGCAGTTTTCATAGTTTTTGATAGATAATGAAAAGAATTCTGTGCAGTAAAAATTAGAAATGAAAAATTTTCACAAATCTAGCAAGGATTCCCTTATTTCTAATTGAATTCGATTCTAGAATATAACGAAATTAAATCAATTAATTAAATATTTAATTAATAAATGAATGCTACCAATGTTTAATGTATGTTCATATTGCAAACAATAAGTATTTTTAAAATGTTGAAATACATGCTTTTGTAACAATAATGAAAATAATCCTATCAGACAACTTACTCTCATCTACTATGAACCATATACTATAGTGCCCATACCCATACATGTTCACATACTTATATTTGAAGAAAAGAAAACAAATAACAACAATAAAATTATGAATCTATACAAATATGATGATTTTAATTTTATATTCTTTTGAAAAAAATTAATTTTGATTATAATACTAATTAAATGCATTTTTAAAATCAACATTTGCTGACAGATGTACAGCTTTCCTTCTTAGAATCCCTCAAAGATGGAGGTGTAGTAAATCAACTGATAACATCTAAAATTCAAAAATAAGTGACATAGCCGACGAACGATATATTCTAACACTATAATTTTGGTGCCAGAATAAACTTACTCTACGCAAAAGTTTTTTTAAATCAAGACTCGTTGTTAATTATTTATTTAATCAAGATATGGCGGAATATGAGTAACCCCGTATCTACTGTAGTTGATAGAGATGAAAAATGTTTCCTATTATAAAGTTTCCTATTATAAACCTTCTAATTTTCTTATGAGAATATTAAGAGTTTAGAGTTTTTTAAAGCTTTTGAGACTCTAGTCGACTCTAACGAAAATTTATCTCAAATTGAGACAAATTTATATTTGAAAAGTCCTGCCATCTAAATTTTAAGCAAAATTAAATTTACTAAAAGAAATGTTTCGATTGTTCTCGATTTTTTGAAAGACAGGTACGATAATCGAAAGCTGCTTATTTTTTAGCCCTTTTGACACTTTATTTGAAACAAGAGTCAAGAATCACTAAAGATGCACAATTGTGGGAATTTTGCAATAGTTTTCTTAAACAAACAAAGAGAGTATGTTGCACCAAGAGTACAAAGATGAAGTTTAGGCATACATCGTTAAAATTAAAGTAGACCCTATTACTGCTACAGATTTTGCTAAACAATTTCCAAGAAAAACTACTAACGTTGAACAAGACTAACAAATGCAATATTATCAATGACACTTTCAACTTTACAAAAGCTTCTACTACCAATTTTTAAAAAAGCTCACATTTATATACACCTTTGGTTTAAACCTTACATTTCTGTGCCTTGTGTAAGACGGCAACATTTCTTGAACTATTGTCCGTCTTTTCTGGCCTCATCGACCAAAAATCATACTCTTTCGGTTTTGTCTTGTGTATCTTCGTCATGACACCAAGTTTAAATGCACTTATACTATGTATTGCAAAAATTGTAATCATCGTCACAACAGTTTGCTTTGTTTCAAATTCACAAATTCAAATAATTCAATGTACGAACCTGCTCGGCCTGGTTATCTTCGTCAGAATAAGTTTTGGTAGCTTTTCTGCTCCTAATTCTGTTGCTTCTCATGTTCTATTAGGTACTCTAGCTGAGCGCCTAACCACTTTTTCTGTATGTAGTTTTTTAAAATCGTCTGAGATCTTATTATAATTATTCAAGTCACAAAAATTCTTTTATTTTTAAGGGTCTACTTGATTCACAGTTTAAAAGCAATTTTATAACTGAAAACCAAATTCTTCTTTTAAATCAATCAACTTGCTCAGAATACACTTCTCTACAATCGGACGTTTCAGTCTGGTATTGTCGGTTTAGTGATTCCTAAACTTACTGATTAGCTTTCTCGAGCTACGTTCAGTAAGGATCTTTTAAATATTTGACCGAATTTGCACCTCGCTGACTCCTCTTGCTATCAGCCAGCCGACATTGACATTTTGATTGGTTCAGCTTTGTACCATAAGCTAACTTTGCCTAAAAATCATTTTCACTTTCAAATTCTTTAGTTTGTGGAGTTTCGACAGCTTGTTAAAGTCAATAACCATAATACTTAACTTCATCAATCATTAACTAAATTTTGGAATTTGTATAATCCCAAGCCTATTGTAAAGTTATCTTTACTTTCACCTCAAGAGAGATTTTGTGAAAATCACTTTCTCAGAACTTCATCTTCAATTTAAGGTTACTACATTTAGGCGACTCTAAACACATCGCGGAATCACGTGTTTGCTACTTAGAAAACGTCTTCGCAGAGATTCCGATCTTCTAAGGAAATATCTTAAGATTTCAGACTTTAGATTTCAGATTTCTTTGATAATCCCAAACCCATTGTAAAGTTATCTTTACTTTCGCTTCAAGAGAAATTTTCTGAAAATTACTTTCTCAGCACTATTCGTTTTCAATCATCTTCAATTCGAGGTTACTACATTTAGGCGATTTTAAACACATCGCGGAATCACTCAAATATCTTAAGATTTCAGACGCTAAAAGCAATTCTTTTACTAAAACTTATTTATTATAAACATTTGATGGTCTTGCAAACATTTTGGAGATACCTACACAGTTTTTTTCTATCGCACAGTCTTCTTTGACTACCAGGTTCAAAAAACTTCTAGTACTTTTTCAGTAAATGACGCTGAGATTGTCGACCCTCAAGTTCAAGACATTCTGTTTAATGTCTTACTGCATTTTCATGCTCAGAGGTTGCTCTCTGCGGTAACATGATGTATTGCAATTTGTCAGTCTCAACATTTACTCTGAAAGGCAATTTCGAAAAATCCTCGTCATTTTTTATTTAAGCATAATTAACCACCAGACTGCTCATGTTAGTTACTTAGCCACAAGTTGTTTGAGAGGCACATAAGTCCTGAGTCTGTTGAAATTATTTCAAAGAACTTCTATATGGATCATTTAAATGAAAGAAAAAATGCCTTCTATTCTTTCTGTATTTGCATAACTCCGACGATTTTGATTTTTTTACCGATCCCATTGGTGAACATTCTGGTTCTAAAATTGGAAATCTCCATTGATTCTCTGAAAATGGTCTTTTATTTTGCAAAGTTGATTTTATCTATCATTTTCTAGGTCTTTGGTTCTTTGGGCTACTGTTCTCCTTTTATTATTCGAGGACGTCCAAGTGATCCAATTTTAAGGACTAACTACAACATTAAAACGTCATCAAGATTCCTCGTTATTCCTAATTCTACTTCGGAGATGGAGCTCCACGGCATGTGCGATAGTAGCTTATGATCGATGTTTCTATTGCTGATAATAACGTATAGAAGTCGAGTACATATGCCCTTACTCATACTTTCTTCGTTACGAACTAAAGCTTCCCTTGGAGACATTAGTAGTAAACTTCTCGTTTGCGTTTAGTTGCTATATTTTAAATTGCCATTAAGCTTAAGTCTATTTGTAATTAAATTTGTATGATGTTACAATTAAATTCCTATTCGTTATGTTTTTAAATTATTTTGCTACGCCACTGGTTTTAAGGTCAATTTTTAATTGGTGACATTCGAATTCACTTCGTGTTTAGGTAAGGCGCATCTACATTACTCCTATAATATTGCTTGTACCTTACGTAGCACCTTTCAATACAGTGTCTAATCCTCCCAGCTGATTTAGTGCCAAGCGGTTTGAACATTTTGACCTTAAACAATAACCCTGCTTTGTTTGTGATTTTGTCTCAGACTACATGAGAGTATCAAAAGTACCGTTTTACCAATTTAGAAGATGTGCCCATTTTGGTAAATTTAGTTACAAAAAGTTTTTTCTACGTCTTACAATTCATTCATAACTGCCAAAAAACAAACTAGTCTCTCACACAAGTCATTAAGAACTTTCAAGTTCTTAATACCTTCCTGTATGAGGCGACTTGTTTACGCGTTGGTGATAGACTAACCAATTCAAAATTTTTTTTTGTCAAGAAACATGCATTAATTCTTCCAAAGAATCAGATCTTTAAGGTCGACCCCACTTATTAATAGTTTACTTGAAACTCGGTTAAAACAATTTGGTCTAGACTACGCTGGACTTACCAAAGATATCAAAAGCATACATATGCCTAGTCCTGTACATGATCACTCTTTTCTTCAAACGCTTTCTTGCATTGTTTAAAACGATTTATAGAGGGCAGAGGGATACCAAGTTGCATATCAAACGATAGCGCCACTAACTTTCGTGACACTAAAACAAAGTTTACTCTTTGTACTCAATCTTACACAAAAAAGAGGGTGAAATCAACGCATTGTTAATTTTTCTCGACGAAATCAATCTCTCTTGGGCACTTTTTAGTGTTTTAGACCGAATTGGAAGCACTGCCTGACCACGATAATATGTCCATATTTCTCTTTTAACAAGTCTAGCAGTTGGTTCACTATTTATGGTTATGCTGCTGGAAACGTGAAGTTTGTTCTTGTTTTTTAAAGCCGTAAAATTGGAGCAAGAATCTTTTGACATCCTTAACATTCTGCTTTTTCCAGGGCGATGACCCTCTCCTTTTTAGTTGCGCTCGGTGTAGTGACAGATAAACACCTCGGTGCAGGTGTTATGCCTCCGTGTAGTTTCAATAAAACGCTAGAATATGACAAATATGCCTCACTACTTGCTTTAATTATTTCATAAATGTAATCTTTTTTGTATTATAAGCAAAATGATTATTTAAAAAATTTAATTGAACGATTTTTAAACTGAGACAAAAAAAATTTGTTTGTAGTCTAAAACCGTCTGTTAATAATAAATTGATCCCAATTTTTGTAATACATTGTAAATATCTGACCAACGTCAAATTAGATAAAGTAAAACAAAAACAATCACTGTTATGGGCGATGTGCAATCGATTTTGCAAACGTCGTATCCACACAAGATCGCCAACAAATACGCCTATCAAATATGCACTAAACTATACTTTGTTCACGCAACGAGTCAGATTGTATAAAGTTGTCATTTTTCGCCGGTTTATAATCAAGGATCGGCAGAATATAGGAAACGCCGTACCTACTGCCATTTTTCTCAAAATAAAAGAGTGTTCGGTATTCGCAGCCTACTACTTCGTACTTATAAAAACAATTAAATAAAATAGAGTTACATAAAAAAATTAATCAAGCATAAATAATCTACACCGTAATGCAATAAGTTTTTAAAAAGTATGTATAATCCATTATTTTGGGAAGTTTTTATTTATTTAACAAAACAAATGAATTCAAGGATAAAAATTTCACAAAGACCGTGTGTTAATAATCAGGAGTTCCAACCCATTGTATTTGATTCAATCGTTCAATGTCGCATGATATACCGTATGTTTTACAAAAAAAGTTGACATGTTTAGGGGTTTTAGTAATTTTCTTAAACTATGAAGCAAATGCTCTGTCAAGACAAACCAATCTACAATTGCACACAGTTTCCGACACCACACTATACAGGTTTATACTAATCTTCTAGCGCACCATACATAACACTTACATCACAATACAATAATGAAAAATAATGTACCATACAAATAAATAAATAAACTAGACGTTTTTCTATGTAAAATTCCAAAATTAATGTATACAATTTGAGCACAATATAGCAAACACATTTTATTAGATAGATAAATCAGAACAAATTTATGTGGTAATGCAAGTATTTAAAACATACTTTTAATTAAAAAACAGTAAAATTTTATAATGATTTACGTCAAAAAATCCAGGTTCGATCCCCGATTGTCGTAATTTTTTTTATTAATAAAATTATTATCATTGTTATTATTAATACATTTTTTTAATGTTTTTTCAAAATCGTTAAATTCACTCTAAAATTGTATTGTAATGATGATAATAAAATTAATAAAAAAAATACTGCAATAGAAATCTAGCCGCTTAATAAATGAAAAATTCATTGGTTAATAAATAAAATTTCACAAAAAATAACTTCTTGTGTACTAATTTTTGAGTAAAATACGCTTTGAATGTTTAATATTATCACATCAATTTGTTTTATCTATCAAACATAATATATTGTTATATAGACTGATGAAGTTTTTATTAAAAAAGCTAAACGTTTAAAATTATTAATAAATAATCATCAAAAAATTTGGCTGAAATATTTCTGAAAAGTAAAGCCTATGTCAACTTTTCTGTGGGACACACGGTATAAAAACAAAACGCACTGGTATTTAGTTTCTTTTTAATTTTTTTTAATGTATTATGTATACGTACTTACAAACATTTGACAGACATTCAATACTTTAGATACATAGAACTATTATTAAGTATAGAATGGAACTGTTATAACGGCAGTGTCTAATTGTAGAAGTTTTGCCTGCTGATGTTGATAGCTTAGCTATTGAATCACGTGTTCACTTCTCTCTCTAAAAACACAACTCAATCCCACTTATAAAATGTAATAAAGAAAGTTAATTTTGCCTATATTATATTTTTCTAAAAATTTGTAATATTTTGTCAATTAAAAGAAAGTTATTATTACAAGTTTTTCACAAAACTTGCACAATATTTGTTTTCAAAGTCTTTTTCATTGATAGTAATCTGTGTTCAAACTATGAGTTTCATTTATGCAGAAAATTGCTTTTGATATATTGTATATATTTCTAAGCTAAGCTAAATGTTAAATTTTCTTTAATGCATAGTAGGAGATAATGCAAAACTTTTTATACTCTTTCATATTATAAGTAGATCTCGTGATATCATAAATCAAAAAATGATAAATGAACCATGACTAGCGTAAATCAAAAACCGTGTTCTACATATATGTATGTCTATTTGTAATATGTTTCCGTTTAAAAAGTTTTTTAATGTAAATATGTAGACATCAATATTTGTTTGGTAATTATTTAGCATTTATGTTAATTTATATAAAGTAAATTCAATTACAAAAACAAATTCTCATTTTCATTTTATTTTATTTTTTGTAGATGAGGTTGAAATTTTAAACACTGAAGAAACTATATACCAATAGTAGAAAAATAACTGAAAGTAAAAAAATTTTCTTAAACTAAAACTAGGAGTGTAAATGTTTTAAGACTATATTTGCCATCGCAAAAATTTGTTACCGAAAGATATATTACACATACAAAGAAAAACATGGACGTAGAAATTTTATGTTGTGTGTCACGTAATACGAACGAAAAAATAGAATACATTTTTTACAAGAAAACTGATCGGTCACTTACAAAGTTGGATACAGTGACTGGTGGTTGTTTCGCTGTTTTAGAATTAATTTTTAAACCCACGTTTTATAAATACTGCAATAAAATAAAAAACACTAAAAAGATTTACAATGATTTACTACTAAAAATATTAGTTGCATAATGGGTTAAAAAAATTGGGTTATGTGTAATAACCATATTTCTAATTAATGCTTTTTTAATTACAACCTGTACAGATTATACAATAAAGTAGAAGCCGAACAAGTAATACGTTTATTATACGTTACATAGCTAATTTGTTTATATTTTTAGTTTTTATTTTTTTAAACGTAGGTAATAAATTTTTGAATTATAACGTCTATTTTATAAGAAACGTTTTTAAATAATAATTCAATCTAAAACTACGAGTTGTACGAGAGTTTTAAAACGTTTACTCAGTTTTGATGAAGGTTCAGCATGAACATGTTATTAATTCAACAATAGAATTAAAATGGAAGTTCCAAAGAAATAATTATGAATCTTAACACTGCAGCATTAATCTACGTACTATTTTGCTTTAAGACAAAAGAATACATTAATGTAGGTATACGTACTCTTACCATGTATGTATTTAATCTGCTTTATTTTAATGTAGTCTAACATCAAAATTGCTCTAAATAAGCTTCCTTTTCCATGTGTTTTGCAATTTTAAGTCAATACTAAATTATAAAACCGTAGCTCTATTCTACCTTAGTTCAAAGTTTAGTGCAGATTTTTAAAAAAAAATAAGTTATGTAGCGATTCTTTTTTAATTTATCCAAAAATGTATTTTTTTTATCTGACAGCTTAATCTAAACCATAATAGTTATTTATGTAATAAGGACTGGCCGAGGCAAGCAAACAGGCGAGTTATTAAAAAAGCACTTTTCCGAGGTACATATTAATTTTCCGTTGACCTTAAATTAATTAATTTTCTATTTATTACCGTTTACTGAAAACAAAATGTTTAGTAATTTTAAACAAAATTTTACGTTTGTTCTGATTTTACTGTACCTAATGTTCACTTCACCGTTCAGTATTGTAACATTTGTGTCAAAATTTATTAAAGGAAATAAAAGCTTTCCGCGTTCGAATATTGTACCGATAAAGCATTTGTTTACAACAATCACATAATTTTTATAAGGGCACTTGATTATGATAGGTAATAGGTAAAACATGTACTTTTTATAATTTATTAAAATAATAAAAATTACATTTAGGTAGTGTTATTTTGAAGTATATTTAAAAATGTAGTTATAGTTGGAAGCCTACCCTCAAAATTAATGCATTTCTTTAATTGTTTATGATCAAAGATGTAATGAAGTTTCTCCTATTAAACACATTAAAGTCGATTCTTACTAATTGGACATATAATAGTTATAAGACTGAGTTTGTACCGTGGTCAGACTTATAATCATTTTATATTCAATAAAAATATTGCCTGACCGTAAGAAAGTATGCAAACGTAGTTTTTTGATTCACTCCGAAAATGTTTCAAAAATGTAATAATCTTCTTTCAGCTTATTGAAAACTGTGAAATTCACCTTGTTTTTGTGTACGAATAAATCTTGAACCCAGTAATGTTGATGGCTTATATGATTCTATTTTTGTTTTTTCCTGCGACAGAATCAATATTCAAATGATTTTTCACAAGTAATTACTGTTCTTGTGTTTTCCATTAGCATTATTACTTATTTACATCAATCAAATACAGTAATAGAAAGGTACCCATAATTAACTCACTTCTACTGTAAGTTTTTGTATTTTATGATCGTGAAAATTTTGTATCGGAACTCCGCTTCTGTATCAAAATGTTACCTAATAAAATTGTCTAAAGCAATCTCAAGTCGTATGAATTCTGTCTTACCTTATAAATGAATAACTTTAAAGAAGTTAAAGTGTTACATATTGAAAACAATGTATCGAGTATTGTGAGATTACAACCAGGCTCTTCTATATGCTTCGCACATTGTAGAAACTATAAACAATTTATTAATATCATTTCAAAGCACTTAAAATCATTTACTTGTAATTTGAACAACAAATTGTTTTTGTTCAAAGTTGTGTGGGATTGAGAAATTGAGGTTATAAATGGAAGTAAACAAACAATATTCTGCAGTATCTAAAATGTTTCAGTATGTACCTAAAGTACTGTAATATCCTATGTAGTCACTAAATTCATCCTTTCTTAAAAATGGGTTTTCATACTGGTTACTTCGACTTCATTTAATTTGACATAAAATAATTTGACATTGACAGATGTTTGCGGACGAAAAGTGTTTGCGGACGAAAAGTGTTTGCGGACGAAAAGTATTACATTTAAAAAGTGTTACTTTATGATTATTCAGGAGTACGTAAAACTCAATTTTATAATGAGGTCGACGGAAAATTATTATACATTAATTTTTAATCTTAGATTTGTACTACAGGGTGTCCCAACAAAAATTTGAGCACCTATAATGTGAACACTAAAATATTTCAAAATTCGCCGAGACACGTCGATTTTTGTTCTTGAAGAGTTTCCCCTAATGCGTAGCAAAATTTCAAATAAGACTACTCCACTTGGCACATCATTTTAAAGCCCTTTGCATTGCAAATACAATGACACTTTGTTTTTAGAAATCGGTTGAGATTTGACGGAATTATTAGTACAAACGAAAGTTGACAAACCAACTTACTCGTTGTAATTTCTAAGCGAATACTCACCACTAATAAGTCTTTTTATCGACTACACACGACTACATTACTTTATTTTTATTGAAAGTCTATCAGTTTACAAAAAGTTAAAAACCGAAAGAAAAAAAATCTGAAGCAAATAATAAGTCACATTTATTTGATGAATTGCTCAAATGACCCCCATTAACTTGCAAACAATAATACAGTCTGTTTTCGAATTATTTTAGAACATTATTAATTGGCATTCTTGTACAGTCGTGGTCACGGGTTTTGAACAGTTTCAGGTAGTAGGTAAGTAGAAGGTCACAGTCTAAAGGAAATAACGGCCACCTTGCAAGCTTAATCCTATTTAATGGCATCTCTTTTGTTATACTGTTTAAAAGAAACTTATGCCGGTTGTGTTTACGTACTTCATCAAAAACGTAAAAGATTTTTCTTAACGCAATCTACAAATATATCGATCAAAATAATACATAAATATCTAATTTATGACTAACACAATAACTTCTTTGTAGTCGAAATTCTGGAATGTTTGTATAGTCTAATTATAAAGACAGGAAATAGGTGAAACAATACTTGGATTAGGATTAGAAATTTAACGGGTATTGTTTTGCTAAATAAACGCAGCTAGTAGTTAAACAAAATTACTTATAAATTCAGTCAATTGTAAGCAGTACTGCGTAAACGGTGTACTTACTTTTTGGTTAAAGTGTTTTCATAATTGAAATAATAATTATTCATTAAAATGCCAAGGCGTATCGGTCAAATTGATTGTTCACTAGAAATACGCGGACGTATCGCAGGACTTTCTGAAGCAGGTTGGAGTATTAGTAGAATTGCACAAACTGTGGATCTTTCAGTAAGTACTTGGTAAATTTTAATTTTAAGTAAATTTACGTTAATTAAAGATAAATTAGGAACACATCACATAATATACTGATTTACTTTCAAAATTATTATAACATGTGTTTCCTTATTTTATTAGAAGACTATTAAGTTTTAAAATAATCAATGGTTAATAATTGAAACAAGTGCTAGGATCATAGAATTTCACATCTAAAGAATTACGTTTTATAAAGAAATTGTAAAAGTGGCAAATATAGTTTGCAAAAATTTTTGTTTTGCCTTTATTAACTAATATCTTCAATTTTATTAATTGGACGTAACCTATGATCCTATTATGCTCGTTTCACATACTGTTGTTCTTTTTATTTTCATTATTATATGTAAAAGGGAACGAATAAAATAATTACTTACTTACTTTCAAAAATACTTCTTTTACGTAATTTTGTTTCAAATAAAGTTTTATTTAAACATTTTGTTTAATTCGATTAGTAATTTCTTTATAAAACATTTCGCTTTTGATGTGGAGTCCTATGATATTATCACTTCTTTATTTTAGAGACAAACGGTGAAACGTTGGATTCGGCGTAACGAACTCGGAGAATTAGCTACACATCGGCCAGGACCAAGACGTATTACCACGCAGGCCGAAGATAACGCAATTATAGAAATTGCTGATAATCAACGTTTTCTGTCATCCGTCGAAGTTAAAGAGCAACTCCAACTACCGTGTAGTAGTCGCACAATAAGGCGTCGGTTACACGAGAACGGAATCCATTGCCGCCAACCAGCTCGGAAAATTTTGTTAACACCGGAGCATGCAGCAGACGACTAGAATTTTGCCATGCAAACATTAACAGGGACTGGTCAAACGTCATATTTTCCGACGAAAAAACATATTCGTCGTCGCAAGATGGGCCTGTTCAATTATGGAGGCGAAATGGAACAAGGTATAACATTGAAAATGTTCTCCCTAAAAAGAAGAAGCGGCCGAATCAACGTTGGATATTGGGGATGGATGTGCAAATCCTTTCCTGGTGAGATTGTGCAAGTGACACCACCAAGATTTAATGCCAGATCCTACGTCACGTTACTAGAAGAGGTGATGCTTCCTAGCGTACGAGCAGTTTTTCCCGAAAACGAAATGGAAACTTTCGTTTTGTCAGGGACAATTGCACAATTCACACTGCGCGTATTGTTCGGGATTGGTTTGCAGATCATCCCGAAGTTGAACTTTGCCGTGGCCTGCAAAATCGCCGGATCTTAATCCAATCGAAAATTTGTGGGCAGCTAGCGTGAGGATTGGAACAATTTCAACGACGGCGTTAGAGAAAGAAACGCAAATGAATTAACACGTCACGTAACAGCGTCATGGGAGTCCCTGAGGACAACAAACATTTGTGAACGAATCGTTAATAGCATGCCTAATAGGTTAGAAACTTGTATACAAAGCAATGGATATTACATCCAGTATTAGCGTGTTTTCTATTTATATACAATTTGTATGATCTTTTAAATGTGTAATTACTATTTTTTCGCTAATAAAACATACAGAAAATGTATTGTAATATTTGTAATATTATTGGAGATTGGGCTTTGGTTTGAGCGTGTCTTTTTCAGTATAAAAAAAACAAAGACACTGTTTGACAAAACCATTCTAAAATGCATTCACATTATTTATTTCTAATTGTGAAATTAGGTTTTACCTAAATATCTAATACTACCAAATAAATAATACTGTTTGACAGTCATATTTGACAGTTGTAAGTAACGTAAAGGTAGAGTTAACGCTGTTGCCAATTCAATTTAAAACCACATCAACTACTTGTAACTGACTTGCAAGGTTTTGAAGAATTTGATTTTTTACGCTTGAAGAAAAATAGTATATGCTACACAGAGTCGAACGCCTTTTGTGTTTCGCAAATAGCATAGTAGCATAATATACTATTTTTGGATTTTTACTTTATTTGGATGTATTACATGTTCATTAAAGTTTTTTTTTAAATGAAATAAAAACTACAGGTCTGCATTTAAAAAAATAAGTTAATGGTAATATGTATCTAAAAACTAACGTGTCAAATTTTCTTAAAAGTTTTGACGAATTTCTTCAAAATCCCCGAAGCTCGGAAAAAAATTAATTTAATTTAACTACTAGCTCGTATTGGTTAAGCAAACAATACCGCCATAAATTTCTAATCCATGTATTGTTTCACCTATTTCCTGTATTAGTTAATTACTATTTTACCTACTATACAAACCATCCAATATTTCGACTATAAAGAAGTTATTGATTATTTTTGTTGTATATATTTGAAGATTGTGAAGAATAAAATCTTTTTACATTTTTGGCAAAATACGTGAAAACAACCGGTATACGTTTCTTTATTCAGTATAACAAAGAGACGTCATTAAAAAGGATTAAGTTTCGAAGGTTACATCAGTTTCTTTCCTTAGACTGTGACCTTTTACTTACATACTACCTGAAACTGTTCAAAACCCGTGACCACGACTGTACAATTCTCTGACGTAGCAGTTGTAATGTTTCAGGCTGCGTAGCGTTTACTCGTGTTTAAATGGTATCCAGTTAGAAAAAGTGTAAAGGGGATAGATCCGGAGATTTTGGTTGCTATTCGACGTGTACTTCATCTGCCAATCCAACGTCTGAAATGATTATTCAGGGTTGTTGCAATTCACAGTATAATGCGGAGGTACACCATATTGTTGGAAGGTTATTTTTATTCTCTAGTAAATTGTCGTTACTTTCTAAAATATCTGATATTGTAGGATCAATTGTACCTTCTAATAATTGTAGATAGGTGTTTTCCATCAAGATTACCTTGGATGAAAATGGTCCAACAAAGATGGTTCTTTGAGGAGTTTGAGTATGAAATTTCCTAGTTAAATGAGGGTTAGTATCACTCCAATAACGACAATTGTGTCTATTTATTTAGCCATTCAGCATAAGATGTGCATTTGTCCGGAAAACATGTATTGTAGAGAAGATTTGGATTCTGTAGAAGTTGCTCGCTAAAGTATTCGCAAAATTCGTTACGACGATCAAAGTTATCTCCATGTAACTCTTGAACCAGCATCATCTTAAATGGATGAAACTTATATTTTTCAAAATTTGATGAACACTGGAACGGGATTCGCCGAAAGCGTTGATTGAAATATTGGTATCAACGCCGAAAGCTAGAAGATACAGTTGAAATCTGACTGTTTATTGTTTATCATGCCTGACCCTTAAAACTGCCAATTCAACTGCTTCATTTTTTAAACTGCACCAATTACTTAACGCTCCATGTTTAAAAGCAAACCCAGTGAATTTATTAAAAATTCGTGCTGCAACAATTTCTATCGCTTTCCGCGATCAAATAAACCATTTTGAAAACAAGCTGAAACTAATACAATTTCCTGGTCAGAAGCAAAAATTAGCGAATTTTTGATGACGGTGACTTCTTGTTTCTCTAAAACAAATGGCAATTAGTATCTAACTTATTATTTGTTTCAGCTTCTTTCCTTGTTTCGTAGTTTTTGTGAACTGCTATACACATCAACAAAAATAGGTAAATGTGGTCGTGTGTAGTCAGGTAAAAAACTTATCGGTGGTGAGTATTCGCGTAGAAGTTATAGTACAATGCCAATAATTCCGACGAAATCTCTACCGATTTCTAAAAACAACAGTGTGATTGTACTTGCAATGAAAAGAGCTTTTAAAATGATGTTTTAAAAGTGGGGTAGTATCATTTAAAATTTTAAAGTTGGGGTTGCTAGGCATTAAAAGGGATAGAACATATCGAATTGGCTTGACAAAGAATAAACATCAAATGTGTCTAGAGCGAATTTCAAAATGTTTTTAGTTTTTCACGTGCTAGGGGGGTCAAATTTTTTCGTTTAGGATACCCTGTAAGTATAACTTACAAATATTTTAGTATTATTTATAATATGTATTTAATTGTTTCTTTACTGATTAAGATATAAAAATTTAGCCACCGTTGCTATCGTTGTCAATGCACGTACTTGTTTTTATTTATAAGATAATAATGAAATATCTTAATTTTCTCTTGCGTGATAAAGTTAAATTCTTGTT
This sequence comes from Abscondita cerata, assembly GCA_030710515.1. NCBI lineage: Eukaryota > Metazoa > Arthropoda > Insecta > Coleoptera > Lampyridae > Abscondita > Abscondita cerata. The sequence continues at coordinate 4,343 of JALBCR010004775.1, read as the reverse complement.
CTGTTTGTGTTTCCTTTGCTGCTTTCGTTACCACTAAACAGATTTATGGGCCGATTAATAAGGAATTAGAATACTTAAAGTGTAGTGCATGATTAAAGTTTATTAAAAGATAACTGTCAAAAATACGTAAGGTGACAAATTTCCAAAGGTTTGCCATATTAGTTTCCTAACACCGTAGATATTCAATTGAAACAATAAATTACTAGCGTAAATAAGTTAAACGCAAAAAATACTGCATGGATCGTAAAAGCAAAGTCAGATCTCATATTATTATTATTAAAGCAAATCTGTGGTTGTGAAACTACAAAGAAATATGTGTGAAGCTACAAAGTATTTATGAATCGAAGGGGCAAATCAAGATTACTTAAATAACTAATTACTCAAAAGTATCTGATGTAGGCGATGTAAGAGATTATTTGTCACCTTTCTTTGATACAATTGACAAACTCATCAAAGATATAAATTAACGGTTATTTCTCACAATCATACTACTATAAGCTGCTGGATAAATTTGAAATTTTTCAGATGTGTTATTTAGCTGCGTGACAACCTGCCTAACGCGCAAAAAAATAGTGAAAACGATGCCAGAGCATGAAGAACAGAAAGTATTAGTCTGTTATAGCTTGTTGCCGGAGTAATAATAGAGCAAATATTTATAACAGTTTCAGAGCTTTTACTCGTATCGCTTCTGTAGAATAGGGCTGTGGATAATATTTAAACCTGATGAAGTTAAAAAAGTGTAATTGTAGTAATTAGTCTCAGCAGTAAAAACTTATGATACATACAAATGAACAGACTGTAACTCGTGAAACATATAATTCACAGAACTATCCTTTTTAATACACACATGAAAAAGATCATAGATAAAACAAAATTTTTATAGGAGAGAACACATAAAACTGAAGGAGATATCATATATAAAATATTTGGAGTCCGGATGTATAACGTCAAAATTTATATTACACCTCTGGCAGCAATAGGTAACCTAGCTCTCGAACGCACGACTAATTTCAGATAACGCTTCGATTTTCATTTAAACACGAATTAAAAAAAAACTAATTAAATTTAAATACACCCTTAATTATGCATTGCTAAGACGTATACTTATTTAATCTGGCACAAAACATGCTAACTTGTTGAAGGAAGAAGAAGTTTACAATCTGCGCGTTTAAACTCACGAAAAGAATACTAATATTTATTTTGCACATGCATACAATCGTAAATTATGAAGTTTATAGACAATCGTTTCGCATGAACAAATAATTTAAACTAAAGCACTTAAAGTCTGTATACTATTGGCGCGGAGTAATAAATCATAATTACTTGAAATAATTCTTTATTTTCTTGTGAAAGCGGTACTTCTACGGTTAAGTAAAAACCAATAAATTCTAACAAAATACGATCATTGTGCGCTCTTGCAGCATATCTTGACCCATCTAAGGTCTGAGAACAATAGTTTAATCTGTGTAAACACGTTGCCATCAGCCCAGGTACTGACGAAACGAGAATCATAGCCGTAGATGTGGGTATTATACCAAAGATACGGTGGAATATTGCCTGAATTAAATTATTTACTATGAAAAATAGATTCCACAAAGTAAGGATTGAAACAATAAAGAAACCATATTAATTCATATCAAGGTAGATTTTACTATTATAATATATTTACCTACTAAAAATATGATTTTCTAAACTTGTATCAATTACCTACGCCACTGCAATACGGGAGATTCGATAATTCTGACAGGTTTATTACTCCGCGCCAATAGTATACTGGTATATCTGATTTGAGTCGAGGTTACATCCTCGGGTAATTAATTTGACAAAAATGGAAGAGACAAAAAAGAACAGTCTTGTTGGTGTTAAGAACAACTAGTCGCGAGATCAACAGGTCATTTGCTTAAATTTAACCTGTAGCATAGATAATCCCCTTAACACAGTAGCAGCAGCAGCAAGATACATTAATTCTACAGAGGAAATTTGTCTAGGTATTAATTTGTCCTAGGTAGTGATTCTCGATGAGTACAGAATGCTTTACTTTTGGCAATCGACAGTCTCAATCAGCAAAGAAAAAATTCTAGCATTGAGTACAAGGCTACGACTAATTATTATATACGAGGTGTGGCAATAAAGAAACCGGATTTTTTTCCTCATTTCCGCCACGTCGATCACAAAGAGAGAAGAAGGCATTTACTTGTGGACTCCTCTACCCTCACAAAATTTATGAATGCGCTGCGGTTAGTCTGGCCATAGCCGTTGTTAGAAGTGGATCGTGTATCTGAGCTCCGTCGGAATCATGTTACGTGCTAATGTAGAACAACGTGTTAACATCAAATTTTCACAAAACTGGGAAAATCCGCTACAGAAACTTACAATTTATTGACAGAAGTTTATGATCAATGTCTGCTCGCACGCAAGTTTCGAGTGTTTAAAGTTTAAGAAGGGTAGGAAGACGTCTGCGACGATCCAAAATCGGGCCGTCCTTCCTACGAAAACTGGAGAATGTGAGAAAGTCGGTAGAAAAGAGACTACCGCCTGAGCACTCCGAGCAATTTCTGAACATACTAACATCAATAAAGAATCTGACAGATTTTGCACGACGATCTAGACATGAAAAAAGTGTGTTCTAAAATGGTGCCAAAACTTCTCACACCCGAGCAAAAGGAACGTCAGAGTGAATTGCTGTGAAAACATTGAAAATTATCCTGATTTCCTCCAAAACGTAATTACGTGTGAAAACTTGAATTTTTCAGTATGATCCAGAGACTGATGTGCGACAAAGGAGACAGACATGTTTAACAATGCCTCATGGATTCTTCATCAGGACAACGCCGGTACACGCCGCGCTATCTGTGAAGAAATATTTGTCAAAAACAACATTCCAGTGATGGAAACATCTACCGTACTCGCCGGACCTAACACCGTGCGGCTTTTCTTTTCCTAAAGTCAAATCTATGCTCAAAGGAACCAGGTTCGAGTCCGTGAATGCAGTGAAAAAAAGCTGACCGCAATTGTTGTTGAACAACATAGCACAAGAAGATCTGCAGCACTGTTTCAACAATGAAAATTTGCATGGAGCGGTTGTAGGAATCGAGGGCGGACTACATTGAAGGGGACAACATTTTTTTTTCAATAAAGGATTAGAGCATGAGTCCGGTTTTTTTATTGCCATACCTCGTTTTTGTTTGTAAATAATGTTCAATTATTTTTTCAAATAGAAGTGTACAAAATTTTTCGTCAAGCCGTATTGATAATATCGACAGAACGTATTATTTTGCGCCCAGACCTTTTCCCACAATACCTTGTGCTATGTAGCAAAATAAAGTTGTCCTAGCGCAAGGCGCAAAACGACTAAAGACTGCTGGAAACCAAAATTTATTACAATTGCAAAACTACAATTACGGTTGATTGCAAAAAGAGGTCAAAAATGTTTTAATAGAGAAAAAGAAAACCAAAAGATTGAGGGAAACTTTGGTGTATGGATATTGGGTGTACGTCACATCTCTATTATAGCAAGATGTTTTCTTAACAAAAATACGACTAGCTGGTAAATCTACGGAGTGTTTCTGCGAAGTGGTGTCAATTTGAAAACAAAATCTAACGATGGATACGAGAGTATTAATTTTCAGGAAGTGCACTCAGTGCAAGGACCAGACTAATCGTATTTATCCAGAAAATTGAAAGACAAACGAGCATGAACATAAAATTTGTCCAGATTAGACTATGGAACTGAATTTTTTTAGCCCGGAGGGCTAAATCTTATATTTTACGAAGGATTATTTAACGTATGCTTACAATCGGGTGGCGGAACGCTGAAACAAAACCACTCGTTATTTCTGCAAAGGTGCATTTTGATGCAGCCGACGTCAGGAACTCATTTAGCAGAAGCGGTCAACACACCAAACTGTTCGAAACGAAGAATAACAAAACGTTTAGGTACATTTTAAAAATATTTGCCTTTAAAACAAAATGTTAGCTATCTTGGTTCATTGGCTGCAAAACTTTATTCTCAACACTACTTCAAACAAAGATAAACTTTGACTAAGAATGCTAATACATCATTATATACGAGATGTCGTTAAGACACATATTTCACAAACTTTAACCTAGAGCAAATTGGACAATTTTGTAAGGAATTCAATACCTATTGTACTTGGGTTCTAGGTATCGTAAAGTACATGTCAATGGGGAACTATATTTTTTATTTACTTCCCTAGGGTAGTAACTTTTTACTTAGGTACCTACTGCTTGTCAACAGTAACCAAAGCTCAATTCATAAGTTGCAGTTACTTCCATTAAATCAATGTCATAATGGACAAATTACTAGCAATACGTAACTTCAA